>CM058239.1:48869091-49357474 GCA_030180135.1 Orychophragmus violaceus | reverse complement strand
AGAAGATTTGAAAGGGCGATAACCTAAGAATGAGGCATGAAGAGTAGAGAAAGAATGCTGAAATTACAAGGCTTTTGTGGAAGAGTTGTCCGCAAACATGGGAGACCAGATGAGTTTGCTTGTGGTGAAGGTCAGCGAGATGGACGAAAGGATCAAGCCTCTTGAAGAGTTTATGAAGGCTCAGAAGTCTCGGAGTTAAGGTGGTGATGGTGTTTAGAGATACCTATGAGTATCCTCTTATGTTGTTTTTTTTTGGAACTGTATTTTGGTATTTCTTTCTTTTGCTACAATTGTTTTGATCGGAGAACTGGTAGAACAATGTTGCCTCTGTTTTTTTTTCTTGTTGGTTTGCATTGAACTTAAATTCATGGTAAAACTAAGTAAAATAGGTAATACTAAGTCTTAAACAAAACAAAGATAACAAATAATCAAGTTAAACAGGTAATACTAAGTCTTACTTAAACTTAAACAGGAGCATAACAGGTGTCTCTAGCAAATAATCATAATGTCCACCAACTACTTGAGCTTCGCAATCTCCTTTCGCGACTCTTCAATCTTCTTGTCATGCTCTTCAACCTTCTGAAATAGCTTCTTAATCTCTTATTCGACACCAAAAACCCATGGACGAAAGTGGAGTCCATCATCCTATAAAAAAATTAAAACATACACTTCTTTAAGTATTACCTAGTTTTACCAGTTTTACAGACGAAGAACATACATATAGTGTTACCTAGTTTTACCAGTTCTACAGACGAAGAACATTCATATAGTGTTACCTAGTTTTACCAGTTCTACAAACGAAGAACATACATATAGTGTTACCTAGTTTTACCAGTTCTAAAGACGAACGTACATATAGTGTTACCTAGTTTTACCAGTTTTACAGATGAAGAACATACATATAGTGTTACCTAGTTTTACCAGTACTACCCAGAAAAACAAAGAAATGAAATTTTACCTTAAATTGGCTGCAGGTGAAGTACCTACTGCCCGGTCAAGTGTTGAAATCATGCTGAAACTTTGTATTTGGAGACACATCGTCCTTGATTTCTCCACCGCAAGGGAATTTGGTTGGAATCCCATATTGGGCATCCGATGTGAACATAACCATGTCGTTATGATCCATTATGCGCTTCATCTCCTTCCTGCGCCTCCTCTCATCCTCGTCTGGATCAAAGCTGAAATTTTCCATTATGGGGAGAGAGAGAGAGAGAGAGAGAGAGAGAGAGAGAGAGAGAGAGAGAGAGAGAGAGAGAGAGAGAGAGAGAGAGAGAGAGAGAGAGAGAGGAGAGAGAGAGAGAGAGAGAGAGAGAGAGAGAGAGAGAGAGAGAGAGAGAGAGAGAGAGAGAGAGAGAGAGAGAGAGAGAGAGAGAGAGAGAGAGAGAGAGAGAGAGAGAGAGAGAGAGAGAGAGAGAGAGAGAGAGAGAGAGAGAGAGAGAGAGAGAGAGAGAGAGAGAGAGAGAGAGAGAGAGAGAGAGAGAGAGAGAGAGAGAGAGAGCTGTATGAAGAATTTAAATTGTATGAAATTTGAAAATTTTGATTGTCGCGCCAAAACTTTTGATTTTTCCGCCGAAAAACATTTGGAATTTGTTATTGTTTTTTTTTAAAAAATCGGCGTTTTTTTTAACATTTTAAAATATCATACATAGTTATACCAGGTTATTAGTTATACAAAACATTCAAATATTTGGTTTACAGTTAAATTAGTATCACACCGACTAAAAGTTAGTTTTTCTAGTATTACATTTGAGTTTATTGATCTAACATATGAATCTCATTGCCCAGTGCATTTCTTAGTTTGAATATTATGTTTCAGTAAATTTCACTTTCCAAGTGGGTTCTCCATTACAAACTATTTCTTAGAGTATAAGACCATGAACATCAATGAACCCCCCTCTGGGGGTTCTTAATATTTGTTTAATATTATTTTTATTTTATTTTTTTACAGAAGCAAAAAAAAATCAAAAATCAAAAAAAAAGAACCAATCACAACGCGACACGTCAGCATGAATAGTTAAGGATCGGTTTTTAACTAAGGATCGGTTCTTAGAGGAGTTCTTAGAAATAATATTTTTTTAATAGGTTTACCTAAGAACCCGTGCTAAGAACTCCCTAAGAACCTTTGATGTATATGCTCTAAGGAAATGTTTGGTGAATATGTTTCATAGAACCCCATTTTAAATAAAAATTGGTTAATTTATTCTTTGTAAAACATATAATATAAAGCACATAGCTCTCCCAAAATTCCATGCTTTCATCAGATTATTAAGTTTGGTCTTAGTTAACCAAACATAATTTAACTTGTACATTTATATTAGTATTACCCAGAACTCACGAAATCGTTATATAGTAATACATAAATGACAACAACTATTGCAGTGTTTTACATAACAAAAGAAAAAGCTCAATTTTTTTACAAAACATAGTCTTCTCCATACAACAACCATGGCAGTGTTCTTCCCACCTGCCTTTTATTCTGTACCCTTACCCTTTTACGTCTTTCTCTAGTCGATGGATTTCTTTTAACCTTCTTCCGACCCTTCCTTATGACGATATCCAGAGGGATTATCTGCTTCTCCATGATGTAATATGTGACAACCCACGCAAACATATCAGGTACAACATAGATCGACCAGACATAAGCCAATGTCCACAACTCGTTCAAATAATATTTTGAACACAAATCATGAAGTTCTATGTGGATATTACGCCTTCCATTTTCCTTGAAATAGATGAAAATGGCTAGAACGTGGAGACAAGGATTCTTATGAATATCGATGAACTTTCAAGTGCAACTTTTATCTACCAAGCTCACTAAATAAAGCTTTTCTCATCATCATCAACTTCAAATTCAAGTGAATAATTGTTTACTTCTCGCACATGCAATTTATCAGCCTCAAGCCATTTTTTGTGCAAGAAGTTCTCAACCAAAGGCACCTTTTTGTTTGTACTCGGTCCTTCCACTGACTCTTTCCTATGATCATTAAACCAATCAGAAAACTTTCGAAGTATGGTATCCATCAACGGTAATAAGGAGTACTTCCTTGTGTCCTTAAAAACTTTGTTTAGAGATTCGACAGAGTTGCTAGTGTCGAGGTTGTATCTATCAGCCGGAGATACACATCTTGTCCATTTTTCTAGCACAGTGGTTTCCTCCACATACTTCGCCGCTGAAGGATATCTCTTCTTAAACTCGTCGTAAAGATTGTTGAACTCAGAAACCGTGTGAGCCCAACCGCACTCTTGGAATTGCCTTTAACATTTTGGGCCAAATGCCATAAGAAATACCCATGATGAGCTTGTGGATACACGTTAGTTATGGCGTTGATGAGGCTTAAATTTATGTCACTCACAAACACCAAATCGGAAGAGTCGGCTACAACGGTTTTCAACATCTCGAAAAACCAGTCCCAACTATCATTACTTTCACCGTCGAGTACCCCAAATGCTATAGGATAAATGTGACGATTGGGATCTTGAGCTACAGCGAAAACTAGTATACAACGATATGCGTTCTTCAGAAATGTTGCATCCACCACAATCACTTTCCTCATGCACTTAAACCCTTCAGTGCAAGCTCCCAAAGCTATGAACAAGTACTTCAATTTTCCCACCTCATCCGGTTTCACTTCCGTTACCGTACCATGATTCAGCTCCTCTAGGACGTACAAATAACGATACAACATCCGGTAGCCATCTTCTGAACTACCACGCAAATCGCAGATTGCTTGATTTTTTCCTCTCAGAGCCGTGGAGTATGATATTCTTACACCACATTTTCTCTTCACAATATCCATGATAACTTTAGGAGTTGGAGTCTCGTATTTCCCTGGATAATCATCACTCAACAGAGATGCAACTAGTTTTGATGATCCTTTCTTCTTCTCCCTGCCTTCTTCACTCTGACTAGTCCGGCTGCATGTGTGCATCTTCGTGTACGTTCTAATCGAGAAACTTACGGAGTTTGTGATCTTTGCTGCTCGTACTCTCCAATTAAATCTTCGTTGAACACATCTAGCTACCCATCGCCGATAATCAGATTTATGTATGAAATACACGAAAGAGTTAACAAATGCACCTCTATGAACCAGCTTTGCTAAAACATTCTTGCTTGGAAATTCTACACCAATAGTCAAATCCAAACCATCTTCCCATGGCGGTAAAATCGGAGTACATTCAACAACAAGTGGTTGTTCAACATATTCATCACGCATATCTAATGAATCCATAGCGTTTCCCTTGTATTCATCACGTGCTGTATCTCCATCATTTTCGAGATTATCTCCATCGTTTTCGCGGTCATCTCCATCATTTCCGGGAGTATCTCCATCATTTTCGAGATCATCATCCTCTTTTTCTTTATTCTTTTGTTCATTGTCACTGTACAACATGATGGCATCAGGTCCTATTTATCCTATTTCATGATTTTTGGGCTGCGAATCTTCATAGTTCATACCATAAGAGCTTTTTCTCGACTGTTGCTCGGGCAGTTTCGGTGTACTCAACAGCTCCACATACAAAAACAGCTCCTCATCATCACAAATATACGACTGTTCCTCACACTCAGCCAGCCTAGGAATGTAACTCAATTGGAATTTAATCTTAACCAAGCTTCTTCTATAACCTAGGTTCTACCATCGACATTGTTATCTCCTCCACTGATGCCTTAACACTATACCATAAATACGACCTTCGCATTTATAATGTATGCTGACACTCTTGCTCATTTTAACCTGCCAAACAATACCTAGATACTCAATCAAAATAGTTATTTGTGCACATTCATACAATTGTTGTTCACAGTAATACACTAGTTGTTCACAGTTATACATTATATGTACACAGTTATACCCTAGTATTACTAATTATATAATTTTTTCCAGTGTTACATGTTTTACCTAGTTCTACTATTATTGAATGAACATGAACCTGAAACCCAATTCAATTGGTTTCAGAATATGAAAAAGTAAAATTTTACAATTATTCAACCACAGCAGAGCATCTGTAACCAGTTTGTACTCATAATCAACCTAGAAACATTCTTTAGACCCCAATCCTTTAGCATTGAGCTGGAGCAAGAAGCTCAGACTAGTGAGGCTTCAGTTTCTGATCCTGGAGAAAAGAAGATGATGGTTTCTCAAGATTCCACTCTAACATCTTCAGAGCTTGCAACTGCTACTAAGCAGAAAGCTCCAAACATCAGGGCTCCACCGAAGCAAAGGTATGCATCTTCACAACTCAGTTCTACTAACTTCATTGCTATGAATGCAAGAGAACACCCCATCCCTTCGTTCCTTGGACGATCTCACGCTGACACTGCTTACTCTCCATCATGGATGAGGAGAATTTCGCAAAGGCGCTCTCAGCCTCTGTCGAAACCACCGGGAGTCTAATCTCCCACCAAAGTCAAGCTAACGACTAAAAACAAGCGCTGAGTGGGAGGCAACCCACTGGTAAGTTGTATATACTAGGATTTTTGGTCTTGAATTTTGATTCCTTTTGTTTTTGGAGTTTTTGTGTCAAGTCTCCTAGGATCAGTGGCATTGAGAAGTCAGTGTCGGCCGACACTCACTTGATGTCGGTCGACATCGATTTCGAAGAGGTTTTGAGCACGGATGATAATCGATCTCAGTCGATTCTAAGGGTCGATTTGGGTAGTGTCGGTCGACACTAAAGGTTAGTGTCGCCCGACATCGATGAAGTCAAGGTAAGTTAGCTTAAAACCCCAACCCGACTTCTTCTTCTTCACTTTCTTCTCTCGCCGAAAAACCTCCAAAAATCACCACCTCCTTCGTTTATTCACCGTTTTGACGATTCAAAGCTCCATTCCACTTGTTTTTTCGTGCTCTATCCATTTCTAGCATCTGTTTAATCGATCTGCGAAGGTATGACTCTAAATCCCCAATTTTCAGTTCGTATTCATGTGAAGAAAGCTTCGAATTTGGTTCGATTTATTGATGTTTAGGATGAGTTTCTAGTGGAATGTGATTAGTTTTGATGATGTGGATGATTATCTGGAATCAATTCATGAGATTGTGATGCTTCAAAATTCGGATTTTAGAATCTCATGCTTGCTTGTCTGTGCGTTCGTTTTGTAGATGAGAACTTCTCTGAACCAAGGAAAACGACCACGAAGAGAACTTGACACCGATACTTCAGGCTCCTAGTCGCAGCAACGCGATGCTCAGAACCAAGCACCTTGGCCAAGAATGGAAGAGAAGAGGTTCAAGGTCACTTGCTTTGCTGACGAACCTGTGGTAGAGGTGAAGAAGCGAGAGTGCACCCACAAGGATATCTCAGAGCAGTGGGACGATTATGACAGCTTCTTCTACAACGCTTGGTGTGGCGTTAAGATCGAGCCCACACGGCTCCCTTACATCACAACCATGAACAAGCTGAAGATAAAATAGGATGTCTTGCGAGTTATACGGACGATTGGCTTGGGTACGATCTGTACCAAGTATTATGATCTGCACCCGGAGCTAGTCAAACAGTTCATGGCCACAGTCCGTGTCTACTACTCCAATGATGTGGTGAGGAAGGCTTCTGAAGGGACGTTGACTTTCATGGCCAAGGGCAGGAGGTACATGATCAGTAACAAGGAGCTATGTGATATATACGAGTTCTACAGGACGAGAGAGCGAGTCGGTTTGCCTGAGCACTGATCCGATTTGCAGCTTTTCTGGCATCACTTTGGCACAGGAGTGTATGATTCTCAGACCACTAGACAGTCCGTTGTGCGACATCCGGTTCTACGGTACCTTGTCCGAGTGTTCGCCAACACTATCTTGTGTAAGATGGAGCCTGGGATGATGAGGATTGCTGAGCTTTTGTTGCTCTATCTTGGGGTTGGCGGCAGTGTTGATGTCAGTGAGTTTGAGGACGCTCATTTGGTAGCAGACGTCAACATGGGAGCTATCTTTGCTCATCATTTGGAGACCTTGAAGGCGACGAAGCCTTTCACTGGGAAGGCGACTAAGACAGAGACGATCGAGACTCTCTTAACTCCCATCTTTGATCACTTTGGGCTCGACAGGAGTCAGGCCTACCATGGACTTCACACATCTGAAGAGCATACAATGGATCAAGGGGGACGTCAATGGCAGGCAGTTCTTGTGGCGTTTCCATGAAATATCTTGTGTTGAGCGCCTTTTTCCCCTTCCAGAGACCAAGCTTACATGCATCACTTTGTGAGCCTCTTTCACTCTCCTTCTAGCCCAATGTAGAGCTTTGTCGGGCTGTTCCGCGATGCTCTACTGTACTTAGGGGCGAGTCTTCTGGAGCTGTTGTCTCTGCTGCTGAGCATGAGGCTGTCCATGCTGATGATCCCGATGAGACTTATGGGTTTCCCGAGCTTCCAGGACCACCAGAAGACATGCCACGAGGGCAGTTTCGGAAGTGGGCAGCATGTGTTCTCAAGGGCATTTGGAAGAAGATTCACCGCATGTCCTGCCAGCGCTCCCAGCGCGTTCACCACCCGCAGCCAAGACGTCGCGCACCAGTGCAAGCTCCTGCTCATGTGAGCTCAGAGGATGAGGAGATAGAGGAGGCTGCTGACTCCGATGAGATGGATGATGGAGACTCTCCAGTCTTCTAGACATTTTTATGTTTCTTAAGTCAGTCTGTCAGTCCGGTTTGTTTGGAACTTTGACTATTTGAGTTTATGCATCACCACTATTGTTTTTGATGTGATTTTGAGTGATTTAATGCAGCTAACATGTGAGGAATTGAGTGCTAACTCATGAACTTAACCAAGGCCGATTTGAACATCTTGCATATGATCACACGAGCTCGATGTCGGGCGACACTAAGCTTAGTGTCGGTCGACATTGGTCGTGTTCAGGTTCGACTTTTCAACTCAATAACTTTATGGTTCCAAATTGATTTCTTCCGAACCCAAGCTGCGATTGCACTGGGGACAGTGCAGTCTAAGTGTGGGGGAGGTGGTTACTGACATTGTGTTTTGTTTTGTTTTTTTAGAGTCAGTCCCTTGTTTTTACTTGTTTTCAAAATGGTTTTATTGAGTCAAAATGAGTATGAAACTATGATTTTCCGAGGAAATTTTTCGCTGGAACAGGAACTAAGTGACCATTGGACAGACTTGCAACAGCTCTATGACTATTAGAAAACCCCAAACAGATCAACTTACCAAGGAAACCCATATCTAACCAGGTATTCAGAGGATCCATCACTAACTTCATCTCTAATCCTGACTTATTTTCTCACTTAGGGGCTTGGTATCTCTGGATCAGATTCCTCTGATGTACTTGACACAGCCTGTGATCCTGTTTGAGTATGGTTTCTGATTTTCCCCTCCCTTGAAAGTAAAAAAAAAAGAGATTAAAACTGAGGATAAGCTAGTAGCTTCGAAGTGGTCACGGGAGTGGTAGAAACCCCTATTATCTCATGTGTATCCATGGAAAGATCCAAAGTTAAACCCCAAGTGAAAAGAGAAGAGCACTGATAGGAAAACTAAAATGATACCCAGTGGGGAAAAATTAATGCTAAAGGAGAAAGGGAAAAGAAAGGAACCAGAAACCGACAGTTTGGTGGTCAAGAACTGAATGAGTTGAGTCCATGTGTCCTTTGATCGATACTCCCTCTGTGAGATTGCACCTAATTGTATACAGAGGTTAGTGTGGTGAACTTGAATATCCTAACTTTTTGTGGAGTTTACTTGGGACAGTTGCTAAGTGTGGGGGAAGTACATTGTGGTCTTGATCTCTGCAGGAAAGTTTTCAGTGGTTTACTAAGTGAATGTGAATGCGAAAATTTCCTAGGACGAAATGAGTTTTTGAGTTTTCAAACCTCTTTCTTATGCTTTGGTTCTTTACTTGCTTGAGGGCAAGCAAGAGCTAAGTGTGGGGGAGTTGATATATCATGATTTTTCTAGGTTTTCAACCATGATATAGTTGTGTATATTGAGTCTTTAACCTGGTTTTTCGAGTCTATTGAGTCTTCTATGGGTAGGCTTGCTTTTGGAGCAAAGAGCGGGATTATATGACGTTTCTGGTGATTTGAGCAGAGATCCAAAGTTGGTGTCTCGGCCACGAGTGGATGTCGACCGACACCCACTTTAGTGTCGGTCGACACTGAGCACGACAGAGTCTGATACGCCAAGTTAAAGACGACTTTTGAAGAATTACAAAAAGACCCAGAAGTTTTCCTTAATTCTAATCTAGCCCCAAAACGTGTTTAGGAGTTTAATTAGGTTTTCCACACTCATTATCATTTATCTTGTTCTGACTTTTGTTCTTGCTTGGAGATTGAGAGATTTTGGCTAAGGGGTTGTTCTTGCTATTTCTAACCTTTGAGACCCTATTACTTATCTATTCAGTCTTTTGGTTTTCTATTCAATGATGTGTTGTTATTCTGATAATATGTCCGAGTGGTAACCTAGTTAGATTTAGAAATTCTCATAAGGGTTTCATGCATGTTTAGATAACTGATTGACTAAGGATTCTAAATCTATTCATTCTTCGCCTAAGCTGCACTTAATACTGAATTCTGGACTGATCACCTAGGGTTTAGATCTGAGATAATTGACTTAGTACGAGAGTGTGAGTTATAATCTGAATGAACTTAGTGTGAGCAATTTGACTAGATACAAAGAGATTTGGTTTAGGAGAATTGTGAACAGAAAAACCTGTTCTTAATGCTTGTTTAGAACTCTAGGATCACAAAGAGATTTGGATCACTAGGTTGCTAGATATAGAAATAATCTCAGCGAGAATTGGATTGTTTAGCATTGCGTTTCTAGTTCTTGAACCTGTGTTTAATCTGAATCCGGTTAGTTAAGTATTTGACATTGCATAATTCCCGAGAACTTCCTAAGTCTGACGTCTTTCTTCCATTGAAAACACACCTTTGTTTACTTGCTTTCGTTTATTGCTTTCACTGAATTGGTTTAGCTTAACTTGAGAATATATAGTCTATCGTGTGAAATGTGAGTCCTTGTGGATACGATACCCCTGAATACTACAATAACATAGTTGTGCACTTGCAGTAGAATAGGGATTACATCTTGCTCTATTACCATAGGAGACAAACCCCCTTAGCGCGGTTAATATAATCAAAAGTTCATATTTTTATCTTAAACAAAAATACAATATATAGTTAAGGAATGACATCAAACCATAGTAATTTTATTTATAATTGTTCTAATATTATTAACTTATTTTAATTTCTAAATATTACTATATTTCAACTTTTAAAATAATATATACAATTTTAAATATAAATACAAAATAGTATATCAAGTCCAAATTTTATATATTTATAGTAATATTTATATTATAATGTAAAATATTTAATTGAACTTTTTAAAAATCTTTTAAAAAAATATTAGTGTAATATATGCCAAATAAATTTTATGATTACTACCATTCATATTGTTTATATTATGATGCATACTACATTTTTCATCTTTCAAACATTTTTCTATAATTAATTTTGTACTAAATGCAATGGTTTCATATAATATGTTTTTCAGTATATGTTCTAGCTATTCAAAGTATTGGATCATATTTTAGTTATTGAAGTTTACTTTATAATTAAATTTCAATTTTTGGTCAAAAATTTCTATTAAGTTTCAAAAACTGAAAAATGTGTTCTTTTTCTTTGCACAAAAAAGTCTTTTTTTGTTTTTGTTTTTTTCTTCTCTGGAAATGGAAACGAAATCCCATAACTTTCCCCACCCTATCGATTTAACACTTGCGCACCCCCAACTTCTCTTGTAGCCTTATGGCACAAAAACAAATCTCGTTTACTCCCTTGTAATCACAATACCCCTCTTTCATTAAATGAAATGTGCGTTGACTAGTTTGTCCCTGGTTTTACTCTACCCTACCAACTACCAAGTTTGTTGGTTTAATTTTAAAAATTGGTTAAAACAATTTTGGCTCAGTTTCTCGGTTTGTTTCAATCAAACCCAAACCTATTGTAACTTGGTTCGGGTTGGGATCCAATTAAGAACATCCGTCCGTACGATAACGGCGAGAACGAAATCGCGAAATCGCCCCGAAATCGCGTATATCTAGCTCCGTCACCGGCGCCGTCGCGTTCCGACCACCATTCGATGCCTCCGTCGTGGGGCTCCGTCACCATTGGGACACCATTGGGACTACCAATTGAGTATAAATGCATTCCAGAGGTAGAATTGGTGTGTATTTTGTATAACAAGTAAAACCGGTATAAATGGTACAATTAGTACAACTAGTAAAACTAAGAATCGTTCTGTATAACCGGTATAACTGAGGACAACTTGCGTAAAACTCGATGTGTCTCTGTATTTCGAAGTGACTTGTAATGATGCTCATCATTACGTCTTTTCGAAAAACAGAGACTCACAACGATTGGGTCTTTGAAGCCGGCGAACCGTCACATCTCTGCGTCTTATGGACGCTACCCAAACAAATTATGGGTCTATAAATACAGATATGTTCTGCGTCTCTCTCATAATCATTTTCCACACAAAAGAAGTTCTAAAAGCAGAGAGAAGTTCATTTCAAAAAACAGAGAGAAGTTTGAAAAACAGAGACTCACCATGGCCAACAGGAGCTCGATTGTCTCTCTTCAACAATTTCCGATCGAAATCATCTCCAAGATCTTATAGAAAGCCGAGAAAAATTCCGGCGCCGATTACTGCAACCTGAGAAAAACATGCAGAATTATGAACGAAGCCGGCAAGAGTCCTGAAGTCCTCCGTTCTCTCTCTCTCTCACCCCTGGGAAGAATCCTCTCAATGCGTATGAGCACATGGATTTTTTGAACACATGCCTAGACAATGAAAACTGCGCGGATAACTTCGTGCAAGGTATCCTCAATAGTTTTACTTTACCATTTTAATCAGTTTTACCGGTTTTACATCAATAGTTTTACTTAGTTTTACCGGTTTTACATCATGTATCCTCTCATACTTCCAAGAGGGTAATGTGGAAAACGGAGTGTTATATTTTCACAATGCCGCCCTTGGAGAGGGCGAGGATGAGATTCTGGAAGCTGCTTACCTATGGGGTATTCTGCGCTTCCTCCATGACGATCCTCTAGAAGGTCCATTTGAAGAAGTTGCTTTCCGTGACTGGCAGGAAGATGAGGAGGATTTGGTGGCCCGCGTTTGGAAGAACTTGAGGAGGATACTGCATGGAATCAGTGTTGTGAAGAAACCGGTCTATATGCAAACATTGCGGAACAGAAGGCCCCATGCATCTTGCCATCTTCTGGATATGGAAATCGATTGTCCGGATTGCTTCATGTACAAACGGTGCTTGAAGTTCTTCTACATGAATCAATATGTTCCTTATCTCCATTAATTTCTTTTCTCGTACTCTGTTTTTTTTTTAATTTCTCGGCTATGTAGTACTCTTTTTTTTTGTTTTTTAATTTCTCGGCTATGTCTCCATCATTTTCCAAGAAAATCGAATTCGGTAAAAGTGTGTAAAACTGTGTAAAATTGTTGGTAAAACTGTGTAAAACTGGTAAAACTGTTCGTAAAACTGTGTAAAACTGTTGGTAAAACTGGTAAAACGGTAAAACTGGTAAAACTGTGTAAAATTGGTAAAACTGTGTAAAACTTTGTAAAACCGGTAAAACTGGTAAAACTGTGTAAACTGTTTAAACGGTAAAACGGTAAAACTGTGTAAAACTGGTAAAATGGTAAAACTGGTAAAACTGTGTAAACGGTAAAACGGTAAAACTGCGTAAAAATGCTGGTAAAACTGTGAATAACTGGTAAAACTGGTAAATCTGTGTAAAACTGCGTAAAACTGTTGGTAAAACTCAGCGTAATTATAATGATTATCATTGGACAAAATATTTATCATATAGCTATATGTTATTTGAACTTGTACGATCACTTTCATCCTAACCATGGTCAATGGGTGATATTACACAAAATTAAATTGAGAATCACTCAATCAAGTAATTCCACAAACAATGTTCATATACTTGCAAGATCTTTTATGGAATAACGGACAAGTAAGAAGGATAAATTTACAAAAATTAAGGGTTGTAACATATTAATATGCAGAAGCATTAGATTAATAGATTAATTAGTAAAATCAACTGTAAAACTATAAAACAAAATTTAAAGTTCCAGTACAACTTATTATATTGAAAAAGAGCCAAAGTACAACTATTAAAAAAATTTGTACAACTACAAACTTCTGTAAAACTATGTGTTTTTTCTAGAGCTGGAAAATTCAGGATTGACCAAATATTTGCCGGAAAAATACAGAATTGACCAAATTTTTAAAATTAGTACTTTTCCCTTTTCATTAGCACATTCTCCTTCTCATTAGTAATTTTCCTTTTTTAAAAATTAGACTTTTAATATTTAGCTAGTTAAATATATTATATATGATGTCATAAATAACTAATATAGAAACAACATTTTCCCTTCCCAACACCACCTAAATCACAATCACTTTCTCCTATCTTTCTCTTCCTCCACAAAATTTTCCACCGCAGTCATTCTTTCGTCAATTCCACGAACAATCCTCAAGATTTCGGCTATATCGGTTGGGGATGAAGCAAGAGCTTGTGGTGGTGGGCCCGGATCAATCCTCGGAGCAAGAACTAGTTCCTTCTCTTTTGTTCCTCGTGCAGCAACATCTTGTTCAAACATGTCTTCAAAGAAGACCGTCTTCCCACGAAGAAGACGATTGGTTCACCCATCAACCACAATATCATTTTCATCACGATCGTCGTCTACTTCGAAGATTTCAGCCAGAAGATCTTTTTCTTCTTGCGTACTGATTAAGAGGATGCTATCAATGTCCTGACAAGGATTAAAACAATTGTTAATACAAACTTTAAAACAACAAATATCAACATTAAAATATAATTGATAACTGACCTGAGTTGTACCAAGTTCATCATTGATTTTTTCAATGGGAATTCCTGACATATCTCCTTTCTTGAACTTCAACTTGCACATCCTAGGGCACATCATGTGTGCTCCTGGGACCATTTCCCTAAATCTTCTCCCCAGTTGAGGAATCGCCTCAAACGGTAGTAGCTACAAAACATTAGTAGTAGTTAGACTAAGTTGCAATTGAATCAACATCAACAACCTCAATGTACGTACCTCCAAAGGGAGACAAAAACCCGGAATGGCCCGTTGTGCGTCATTCTTCAGCTCCCCTTTGGATTGAAAATGACCAACCGTGTTCTTTCTCTCCTCCACCATGAAGTCGTAAGAAAGTCTACCCCAAGGAAACGTCTTACAATAGTCTAGGTCGGTCACAACTCTTTGAAATACATCCAAAACGTCCGGTGCACCTTTTCCAGTCTTCCTTTGTCCGCAAACTATACTCGACAAGAAGAACAACACAGCCATCTTCAATCTGTTAGCGTGAGCTCCCATTGCTACAAGCTTCGCCTTCACTTCTTCCTATCTTACCGGTCCCTTACCAAAATGGTGCTTGATGAAACTCAGACTGCCCCTTTCCTTGTATCCAACAGGATAGTTTTGGCAGTTTAAACCACAGATCAACGCGTGTTCCCTCATGCCATAGCGCAGAGGAACTCCATTTACAATGAACCAAAGTTCCTTTCTCTTACCGGTCGTGGCTGTTCGCAACACGAGCATCCACATGCCCTGAACCTTGTGGTTATGGTCCTTCGGCATGTGGAACATGTGCTTAAACTGAGGATGCGACACAAACCATTCCTTCTCAGCATCATTCATGGGCGGGTTCAGGCCTTCAAACGTTTTGAACACATCCTTAAGATAACATCTTGTCCCTATCTTTAATCTCGTCTGATAGGTGCTAGTAGGGAAGGCCAATCTCTATGGCTTCAATGGCTTGCTACTCTCATCATCCTGCAAATAACATTCATTCAAATGCACATGAAATAAGTCTGACAGTACCAAACAATTTTAACCAGTTTTACCTAGTTGCCCTTAGTTACACCAGTTTTCCCGAGTTACACCAGTTTTCCAATGTTATACCAGTTTTCCCTAGTTATACCAGTTGTCCTTAGTTATACCAGTTTTCCAGAGTTATACTAGTTATCCATTGCCAGTTTTCCCAAAGCAGTTATCCCTATTTTTACTAGTTTTCCACTGCATTACCTCCGAGTCGGTGTCGGTTGCTCATTCAGAAGAAGATTCTCCACTCCTTTCATTGGCGATCGCCTTGTCCTTGGAAAGGTTTGAGACTGCAGCCGGAGTTGGGGTCGGAGCAATGGTCATCTCCTTGTCCTTGGAGATGTTTGATACTGACGCCGAAGTTGAGTTGGGAGTTTTGTCCGCCGCTGCTACTCTAAATCCTTCTGCTTCAACTTCTTCTTCTTCAGAATCTTCTTCTTCGGAGCTTCCATCTTCGTCTCCGGAAGAGCTCTCTTGGTCATCATCGACAACAGTAGGAAGCGAAGGGCGAAGCGAAGCCGGTTCGACCCTCTGAACCGTAGACGCTTCTTCAGAGCCCGAATCGTCTTCTTTTGAGCCTGAATCGTCTTCTTCAGAGCCCGAATCTTCTTTGGATCTCTCTTTTTCATCATTGGCACCAACTAGAACCACCCTCAAAGCGTCCGTCTCCGGAACCGAAGAAGAAGAACCTGCAACCACCGTCGAAACCATCGTCCCTGGCGCCTTGGAAACCACTGTCTTCAACTTCTTCTAAGGCCTCGCAGCCGGGTCATCGGGATCCTTCGGGTTTTCAAGTCTTTTTACCAGAGCATTATGATAGGGTCAAGAATTAATCCTATTCTACTGCAAGTGCACAGTTAAGTGATTGTAGTATATAGGGTATCGAATCCACAGAGACTCTAGTCTCGATAGATTAGAACTGTATAGATTCAAACTAAGAAGAAAGCAATTTGTAGTAAACTAAATAGCAAAGCGAGAAAGTAAACAAGTAGCAGATTATCGGTGGTGAAAGCAGTCAATTAAAGGCGCTAAGTCTAGGGCGTTCTCAGGAAATCAGACAAGCAGACAAATCAATCAGTCATGATCTAATTAAGCACAGTTCTAGAACTCAAATCACGGATATAGAATTAACCAAATCTCTTTGCGAGAATTCTTTAAGTCTAAGTGCAGCAATCCAAATTCTTTTGCAATTACTAACAGATTAAACCAGCATTAATTTCAAGTTCGATATGTTCACAATTAAACAAAATCAAATTCCTTTGCGAGAAGTTCAATTGCTCAACCTAAATAGTTCAGATTCTAAACCACACTTTCGTGTCGTATTTAGCAACCTAAGATCTAGATTCTAATTGATCAGGTTAGAACTAGCATTAAACTCAATTTAGATCGAAGAACATTCTATTCATGTGAATCCTTAACTGATTTAAAAAAGTCTAGCAAGTCATGAAATCCTTAATGAGAAACCCTAAACCTAACTATGAATCTACTCAGACATAGAAGATGTAAACATAATCAATGAATTAATAGATTGCATAAAAGAGATTAAATAAATAAAGGGGTTCGAAATCTTCTCCAAAATAAAGTGAAGTACAGGATCAGATCAGCCCCAATAGCTCTAAAAACTCTCTGCTCTTAATTATGAAAGCGTATGTAAAATAAACACCAAAATCCTAATTATATAGGCTTAATCTCGGCTGGGGCTTCTTTGTAAACACTGGAAACTTCTGGGCCAAAGTGCAAAATCTTCATTCTTCATTAAACCGCCAAATCGACCCATCTCGCTAGTGTGTCGATCGATGCAATCCTGATTTCTGGACAGTGAGCTCAATCTCTCGGTCAAACACTCTAAAAATCCCCAAAATGCTCCAATATCTCCAACTCTGCTCCAAACCTGATTATACCTGTAATAGACTCTAAAAGAACACAAAAAGACTCTAAACACACTTATATCATGGCATAAAACTGGTAAAAACCATGATATATCAACTCCCCCACACTTAGCCTTTGCTTTCCCTCAAGAAAAACAGAGAACTAGAATGTAGTGAAGAGGTTTGAAAACTCTTCAGAAACTCTTTTCATCCTAGAAGCAGCAACATTCAGATTCCCTTTAGTAAACCACATGAAAGAATCAACCTGCAGACATCAGGACCAACATATACTTCCCCCACACTTAGCAACTGTCCTAAGTAAACTCCACAATCACATTCATGCATTCAAATTCACCCTACTGACTTCTGCAAGTATTTAAGTGCGGTCTCACCTAAGGAGTATCGATCAAAGGCACATGGACTCTTACCTTATCAGCTCTAGACCACCATACTATCTTTCTCTAGTCCCTTTCTTCTCTTTTCCCTTCCTTAGCATTCTGATTTTTCCCCATTGGGTATCATTTTATTTTTTTTATCAGTGCTCTTCCCGTTAAAGGGTGTACTTTGGACACATTCCATGGATGCACAGGATATGAAAGTTGAAGCTACCATTCCCATGACCACTTCGGAGTTACTAACTCATCCTCAGTTTATTATCCTTTTTTTTTATTTGGAAGGGGAGAAGGGAACTAAATAGGACAGGTTTACAGGCTGTGTCAGAACTAACAAGGGAATCCGACACAAAGTATACCAAGCCCTTAGGTTAAGTCAGTATTAAGTTTGAAGTCAGTATAAGGATCCTCTGATACCTGAAGTGATGTGGGTATTCTCAGTAGGTTGATCCATGTCTGGGTTTTCTAATAATCAGAGATAATCTGCAGTTTCATCCCAATGGTTACTTAAGTTCCTGCAAGTGCTGATAATCTTCTCAAAAAAATCATTGTTTCTTACTTAAAAGTTTTGACTCAATAAAACAAATTTTGAAAAATTTAATGACTCTAAGAAAACAAAAAGAAAGAAGTTAGTAGAACCTCCCCCACACTTAAGACACACTGTCCCCAGTAGTGTCAAGCGAAGGATTGGTAAAAAGAAAGAAAAATTTGTTTAAGGAATGGTTGAGTTCTGTCGGGTTTTACCTCTGTCGCTCAGGCATCGATCGTTGCACTAAATGCATCGACCGTTTCTGTGCGATTTTTCGTGTATGATCGATCGTTGCTCAGGACCGCAACGATCGTCACAATGCGATCACCTCTCCTCGTCGTAATCTCCTTGCAACGACCGGTGCACAAGTGCATCGATCGTCACACATCTCCAGACTCGAGTTCTGTATCTGAAACTTAGCAAAAACAAACAAAAACGTGAAATCCTAGGAAAAACACCAAAAATAATAAAGAAAAACACTAACACCTAACAGTGGGTTGCCTCCCACTCAGCGCTTGTTTAAGGTCATTAGCTTGACCGGACGAACAAGATCAGTTTGCTGGAGATCCTGACAGAGACTTTGGTTGCCTCTGTGCAAGCCTCCTCATCCATGGCGGAGAATAAGCTGTATCAGAATGATCCTGTCCAAGAAAAGAAGGAGTAAACTGCTCTCCAGGATCCAAAACCTTAGTGTGACTTGACTGCTTATCATCTCCATCCATAATGGTGAAGGTCTGCCCATCTATCAGTGGCTTGCGCAGTTTGTCCATCTCAAAATGTATCGGCTCATCTCCCAGGTGGAGGTCAATCAGACTATGTCTGACATCTATTACTGCTCCCGCTGTAGCCAAAAATGGTCTACCCAATATCAACGCATCATCAGGATTACTGTCATACTTCAGCACTAAGAAGTCTGTTGGAACTAAATAGTTTCCAACTCTCACCGGGATGTCCTCAAGGAGTCCTTCTGGAACTCGTATAGTCTGATCAGCTAGGACAAGAGAGGTCCTAGTAGGCAAAAAATCCAGCATACCCAGCTTCCCTGCCACAGAATATGGCATAAGACTTCCAGCAGCTCCCAGATCACAAAGAGAACGCCTAAAACTATCCTCAAAGATAGAACAACTTAGCACAAAAATCCCAGGATCAGGCAGCTTCTTGGGAACCTTGGTTAACAGCACATCACTTATCTGTTGAGGGACTACAATCACCCAATCTTTCAGCTCTTCATCCAAAGGCAACATCTTATTCAAGTACCTCTGCACACATGGGTGATAAGGTGGATCATCAGATGATGAAATTTCTTCCAACTCTTCACCAATCTCTTCCAACTTCTTAAGCTCTTCAATCTCTTGCTTAATCACTTCAGACACTGAGGGATATAATCTAATGAATTGTGCATAAATCTCCTGTTGAGTAATCTCAGAAACTCCAGGGAATAAGCGATCAAGCTCCAAATCTGCATCAATTTCATCAACACTCGGCGAGTCTGTCTGTTCACGACCTGCATCGACCGACACTAGTGGTGTGTCGATCGATGCAACACTGTTTTCACAGTTTTCACCCGAGAGATTTTCTCCAAAATCCGAAATTTCACCTTCTTCTACCAATTCAGCTGTACTTAGCTCAAATCCTTCACCTAGGTGAGATCCATCATCAATGTACACAGACCAGGCTTTAATATGGGTGTCTGCCACTCCTTTTCCCTTCATAGAGCTGGAAATCTGATTCACCTGAGTATCCAACTACTTCATATGAGTGTTCAGAGACTCAAACTTTCCATTGAGATCCTCATAGACAGCATCCAACTTCTTATTGCAGTCCACATAAATCTTGGTCTGACTCTCCAGCAGCTGTTCCATCATTGCTTCCATCTTACTCTCATGAGCAGTGGCTGCAGGAGGAGTCTGATAAGATGAAGATCCATAGGTTCTCTGAGTACCTTGTCCAAAAAGTTTCTGAAAACCACTAGTCTGTCCAAAGCTAGAAGAGTTCTGATTCCCTGTGAAGGCACTCTTCTGTCCTCCATTGAAGAACATGTTTCCCTGCTGATTACCAAATCTATTACCTTGGAAACCAGATCCTCCAATGTAATTCACATCTTCTTCCTGAGTGTCCTCCTCAGTCTGAATTACCTCAACATCTTGGGCAAAGTGGACAGCTTTCTTACCAGCTAGGAGATTACACACTGTGTCCAGCTTAGATCTAATATCAGCAATCTCCGAATTCTCTACACTTCCACCAGATTTCTTTCTCCTCTCATCCATAGTCTTGCAACTGTTGCTGCTCACTAAGTTATCAATCAACTGCTTAGCTTGTGCAGGAGTCCTGGTGTTGTAATTTACATTGCTGAAGTTATCCAGCGCAGACTGATATGGAAGATCTATGCCTCTGAAGAAGATACCTAGCAATGTGACCTCAGTGAATCCATGGTGTGGGCAGTCACGCTGGTACTTCTTGAATCTCATCCAGGCAGTCTTAAGAGGCTCAGTAGGACCTTGGGAAAAGGTGAGTATGTCCTGTCTGGACTGATCAGAGCGTGCATCATCGTAGAAGTGCCCAAGTATCAAACTGTCCAGGTGGCAGTTTCTTCAGCCATGCAGCAGCGTCTCCAGCGAGACTGTATGGAAAGAGCTTAAGGAACAGATAATCCTGGCAAACTCCATCATACTTCATGCCAGTGATTATGTCCTCAAACTGATCAATGTGATCCGTAGGCTGCTCCGTGGGATGACCATGGAAGGCATTCTGTCTCATCAGCGAGTAGTAGATGGTTTTGATCTCAAAATCATTCCTCTCAAAACCAGGCATCACAAGAGCTGACCGGTTTGCATGAAACTCATCCGGTCTGTTGTAGTCAGCTAAAGTCCTCTCATGGACTATCATCTGTCCATTTCGGTTCTGTCCTTGGCCTTGGTTCTGCTCCTGTTGCGGTTGCTCAGGAGGATCAGGGATTACATTCCCTTCAGCATCAATCCTATGCCCAGCAGCATTGTATGAATTGTTATCTCGGTCCCTCAGGGTACCTTGAGCATCAGGCATTATGATTACCTTCTTTACCACCATCCTTGCTCTTCTTTCTCTTCTGTTAGTTCTCTCTAGACGTCCAAGTTCTTCAAGCCCGAGATTAACGAGGTTCAGGTTCTGATTACTTCTAGTTTCGCGCGTCTGCATAAACTGTCTGTAATCGTCAAGCAACGATCGATGCAAGAGATGCAACGATCGATTCAATCTCAGAATCGCCTAGTAACGATCGACACAAAGGTGCAACGATCGACACAAAGCGAAATCGGTACCTGCGACAGAGAGAAAACAGAGAAAAATTTAGTAAATAAAATAAAAAAACGAAAACAAAAAAACAAAGAAATTAAAAATCCTAGTAAAAACCCTAAGTTCGATCCTATCGAAGACTCTAAGAGTCCCCGGCAACGGCGCCAAAAACTTGATAGGGTCAAGAATTAATCCTATTCTACTGCAAGTGCACAGTTAAGTGATTGTAGTATATAGGGTATCGAATCCACAGAGACTCTGGTCTCGATAGATTAGAACTGTAGAGATTCAAACTAAGAAGAAAGCAATTTGTAGTAAATAAATAGCAAAGCGAGAAAGTAAACAAGTAGCAGATTATCGGTGGTGAAAGCAGTCAATTAAAGGCGCTAAGTCTAGGGCGTTCTCAGGAAATCAGACAAGCAGACAAATCAATCAGTCATGATCTAATTAAGCACAGTTCTAGAACTCAAATCACGGATATAGAATTAACCAAATCTCTTTGCGAGAATTCTTTAAGTCTAAGTGCAGCAATCCAAACTCCTTTGCAATTACTAACAGATTAAACCAGCATTAATTTCAAGTTCGATATGTTCACAATTAAACTAAACCAAATTCCTTTGCGAGAAGTTCAATTGCTCAACCTAAATAGTTCAGATTCTAAACCACACTTTCGTGTCGTATTTAGCAACCTAAGATCTAGATTCTAATTGATCAGGTTAGAACTAGCATTAAACTCAATTTAGATCGAAGAACATTCTATTCATGTGAATCCTTAACTGATTTAAACAAGTCTAGCAAGTCATGAAATCCTTAATGAGAAACCCTAAACCTAACTATGAATCTACTCAGACATAGAAGATGTAAACATAATCGATGAATTAATAGATTGCATAAAAGAGATTAAATAAATAAAGGGGTTCGAAATCTTCTCCAAAATAAAGTGAAGTACATGATCAGATCAGCCCCAATAGCTCTAAAAACTCTCTGCTCTTAATTATGAAAGCGTATGTAAAATAAACACCAAAATCCTAATTATATAGGCTTAATCTCGGCTGGGGCTTCTTTATAAATACTGGAAACTTCTGGGCCAAAGTGCAAAATCTTCATTCTTCATTAAACCGCCAAATCGGCCCATCTCGCTAGTGTGTCGATCGACACCAAATGTGTGTCGATCGATGCAATCATGATTTCTGGACAGTGAGCTCAATCTCTCCGTCAAACACTCTAAAAATCCCCAAAATGCTCCAATATCTCCAACTCTGCTCCAAACCTGATTATACATGTAATAGACTCTAAAAGAACACAAAAGACTCTAAAACACACTTATATCATGGCATAAAACTGGTAAAAACCATGATATATCACATTGCTCTTCTTCGGCGATTCCGCCGCCGGGTTCGACTCATCCTCCTTTGTCTCCTTCCTTGAACGCCGTGTTTCAACACCCATTTCTCCGATTATCGAGTTTCCGTTACTAAATTTCCTCTCAGTTATCCCGAGTTATCCGAGAAGGAACCGTTACGGTTTTCGTTTCAGATAGAAAAGGAAAATCAAAATGGTGTCGATTGAGGTTATAAAATGGTTGACCCGATTTTGGTGTTATCCGACTTGGGAGGGTCAATCCGCGGCTTTTAGGGTAAACCGAATCCTAAACCGAATCGTCTCTGGTTAGGTTAAGATTTCGGTTAAGGGCGGTTAAAACGCTTGGTTTTCTCGTTATTATCCAACATTCGACTGGTTTTTTTAGTAATTTCCATTGTTTTCTATTTAAAAATAATGTTATCTAATATTCTAATAAATAGAGGGGCATATCAGATTTGTTTGGAGTAAGGAGGGTCTCTCCAAACAATAATCCCACCCCAAAGCCAGATCTCCGGCAATACCACATATCAACCGACGGTAAGTTCTTCGCTCATCCTTCGATTTGTACGTTTACATAAACTGATTCTAATCACCTTGAATCTTAGATTATAAAAATGATAAATGCTCTATGATTCTAATTTGATGTTCTTCATCATGCTCTAGTGATGGGTTGCGATAGAATAAGCGATTTGCCAGATCCTTTGTTAACTCAGATAATCTCATACCTTCCGATCATCGATTCAGTCAAGACAAGTGTTTTATCCAAGAGATGGGAGTTTCTCTGGCTACATGTTTCAAGATTAGACTTCAACGACAGAGACATCTCTATACGTTATAGAAAACTATTCGCGAGTTTCATCGACAGGTTTCTTGAACTTGAGTCACGCTTGCAAGAGCTAAAGATAAAGTATGATGAATGCAATGCAAATCTATTTCCGATCAGGGAGTGGATCGCTACAGCCGTTGATCTTCGTGGGATTCAACATCTTGACGTTGAGATTCAGAATCCAATGTATGTCATAGATTTCATTCCTATGAGTGTTTACAAGAGCAAGACATTGGTATCTTTGAAACTCGGACATGTAAAGCTCAAGAATTTGATCGAGCTTGATGTTTCTCTACCGTGTCTCAAGATCATGTATCTAGAAAATGTTTGTTACAGTAAAGAAGGTCCTTTGATTGTGGAGAAACTCATCTCAGGTTGTCCTGTTCTTGAAGATCTTAATTTGGTAAGGAATTGTAATGATCTTATAAAAACTCTGCATGTGAGGTCTCATAGTCTGAAGATCTTCCGTTTAGTATTTGTTTCGGGAATGGGTGGTACTGATTATGAGGTTGAGATTGATGCTCCACGACTCGAGTGTTTGAGTTTCAAAGATAATCAATCTGATAGGATTTTGCTGAAGAACTTGAGCTCCTTAGTGAAGATCGATGTTGATAGTGAATTCAATGTAAAGTCTGACGGTAGTTCTTTGGAGCTTGAGGATCTAAGTAAGAGTGATACTATCCGTGATTTTCTCACCGGTATCTCTAGCGTAAGACAGATGATCATCTCTCAGCCTACTCTAGAGGTATATGTATTGTATCTGATGAATATATAACAATTGACTTTTCTATGAAATAACTTACACATGTATCTTTTTGTGTTGCTTCTTGCAGATCTTGGATCGTTATTCCAAACTGGGACCGGTTGCTGAATTTCAAAAGTTATATCATTTGCAGGCTTCGTTTTCAAACTCATCGTTACATTTACTGCCAGTCTTTCTTGAGAGCTGCCCAAATCTGAAAAACATAATATTGGTAAGAATCTGTTTGAATCTTTGATTTGGCTAACGACATTGTGAATGGAACTTAAGTTTGTTTTGCAGGACTTTTCTGTTTCAACGGAGTCAGAGCAGATCAACCTTACCAATGTGCCTCGTTGTTTAACATCGACTTTGGAGTGTATTGAGATTAATAAACTGATTAAGAGGGAGGAAACTGGGATAAAACTAGTGAATTACTTTCTCGAGAATGCAGCACTACTCAAGACACTTTCTGTGAGTTTCACAGATTCTCCTCCTATGACCGACCAGGATTTAGATATCTACAAGGAGCTTCTTACATCTATAAAGCGTTCTCGTATATGCCAAGTTTTCATTAATACATGAAGCTGATGATGCGGGTTAGCAGTGGCGGATCTAGAAATATTTTTAACCGGGGGCAAATGTATTAATGATATTATATATAATTTTATAATTTTTAAACACAATATATAATATATTAAATATTTTTACACAATATATAATATATTAAATATTTTAGTTTAAAATATTAAACTACATTTAAACTTAATATCATGTAAAATAGGCATAGAATTGGTAACAAAATAAATGGAGAAAGAGATGCTGTCCTTTTTTTTGCAACATCTGATTTTATTACTTATCCGGATAAAATGTTGTCTTTATGAATACAATCCTATATATAATAGGAGAAGGGGGCTCTCCAAGCCGCCACATCAACCCCTTTTGATTGGTTAATTTTCATCAAACTTTTCCACATCATCAACTAAAACATATATTAATATTATTTAATTTAAATGTAATTACTTAATACTATTGAAACATAAATTCTAAATTTGAATTTAATTTATAATCTCATAATTATATAAATATTATATAATATAAAATTTAAATACATTTTCCATATTTCTATGTAATAAATAAATAAAAATAAATAATCCCAATAAAAAATGAAATATCAAATTATAAGACTAAAAGTAAAAATATCATTACTAAAAAATTTACAATCATTAAAAACTAGAAGCAAAGAACCATAAAAAAAATATATAAGTAATAGAAATAATTATGATTAAGAATAGAAAAATATTATAAAAATGAGATACAATGAGAATAAAAAACTTATACAAAATATAAGAACGTAAGAAATAAATAAAATCAATGAAATATATATATATATATATATATATATATTAAAGAAATCTAAAATGATAACAAAAAATATTAAAATATAGAAATAATTATTATTAAGAATAAGAAGAAAATGTTACAAAATGAGATAAAATGATAATAATAAAAAAAGAAATTATATAAAGTATAAGAAGATAGAAAATAAAATAAAACCAATGAAATATATATAAAATTAATAAAATTTAAAATGATAACTAAAAAATTAAAATATTATGGATGAAAACTAAAAAATTTACGAGTTTGATGAATAAAAATGTATAAATAACAAGTATATATATATATTAAATAGTTTTTAAAAAATTAAAAGGATGATAAAAAGGCTAAATGAAATAAAATTTTATAAAAAGTTCATGTAATCTGATAATTAAAAAATATTTATTTATAAAATAAACTAAATTAATAATTACATGTTAGCGTATATACTCTTCTAAAAATCATTACATTCATAAGAAAGCAAAAATACAAATTTTTAAATTAAAAACATCTAAAATATTGATACTTAAAATAAATATCAAATATATTAAATATTTATAAATTTAAGGAAAATCCGCGGATTCTCTCCTAGTTAAGAATAAAGACATGAACATAGTAATGATAGAAATATTTTAGGCTGTTAGGGATATTCGTCTTACCTAATATATCTGCAGCTTTATTAGCGTCTCTGTTGGTCCATTTGAACTGAATGTCTTTAAATCTTCCCTTCCAATGCCTTATATCTCTGATCCAATTGTAAACGTTGAAATTCACTGTGATTCCATTCAGACAGTTTATCATCTCTTGATTGTCTCCTTCAAATATTAGTTTACGATATCCTTTGCCTAAGAGTATTGCATCACCATAAGTAATGCTTGAAATTCTGTTTCAAGGGTCTTTGTAGCGTTGTTTCCTTTTGCTTGAGCACTCCCCATATAGAAACCTTTCTCATCTCAAACTATCCAGCCTCCTTTGCTTTCCATAGCTCCATTTATGAATGATCCATCAAAATTACATTTAATCCATCCCGGAGGAGGGCGTCTCCATGTTTTAGTGATCCTTGACTGAGTTGTAGTGTTGTCTCCATTGCTTGTGGTTGTCGCCGTATGAGTAGTTATAAACAACCATTCTTTGGCATCTTATTTTGCTTGTCGAAATGTCTTCCTCCATTCAATGTGTTTCATTTGGAAAGTAAATGAATTTCTACTTCTCCAAATTCTCCATAGAATCCAAAAGGGTAAGTGTTTAAGGTGTTGTGCTTGAACCTCGTTATGACAGAATAAGCATGCTTCTAATTTGTCTTCAAATGAGATGGTAGTGTCATATAAGCGTAGGTCTGGCAATCCTGAGGCTCGCCAGATTGATTGAGCATGGGTACAGTCAAATAAAATGTGTTTTGTGGTTTCTTCTTCTTTGCAGCAGTACTTGCACATGATATTGTTGACGATGTGCCTCTTTTGTAAATTGTGTCATGTGGCTAGTGCGCCTGAAGCCATTTTCCAAATTAAATGATGAAGCTTTGGAGATAGTTGAAGTTTCCAGATTTGTTGCTTGAAAGAAATGTGGCCTTCAAGAGGGATCACAATTATGTTGGTTGGCAAATGTGTGCTAAGCCAATAACCCGACTTTACAGTGTCTATGCCATCTTTGTTATAGTGCCATTCAAGGAGATCCAGTGTAGCATGCTGATATATCATGCTCTTTACCGGTTTTAGACCATGATATAAGTATGTTTTAGAGTCTTTTGGTGTTTCTTTAGAGTCATTTACAGGTGTTATTAGGTACACGCACGTTTGGAGCGGAATTGGAGATTATGGAGCATTTTGGAGCATTTTGGAGATTTAACCCGAGAGATAGAGTTCACTGTCCAAAACAGAGATTTGCATCGATCGACACACATTGTGAAGGAATTTCTAGCAGTTCTAATCTCGATTAGCAACCCTAGTCTGAATTCCGAGCCTAGGATCTAAGGTTCATGTAATTGAATCTATGGGATCTCAGATTTACCTGGTGATTTGCAGCGGAAGTATTAGCAGATAATCGAGATCACGAAGCGCCTCAAATGCTGCGCCTCTACTGGTATCCACACGCACACAAACTGGACCGCAGGGATGCTAGTGCCTTACAGAGATCTAATCTCCAGAGAGGTTTCTATCTGTGTTCTGGTGGCTGTGAATTAGGTTAGGGACGAGTTTAGGTCGACCATATATCTTATATATGTCGGCTTAAACCAAAACGGAATTAACCAACGATTAAACCGAATTAATCTGATTAATCCGCGAGTGCATCGATCGATGCACTATCTGCAACGATCGATGCTACCCCAGAACATTGATATCGAATGCATATCACATATGCATTCACTGGATCATTACATTAATGATCAACCTCGTCTTTAACGCCCAGTTTGCTTAGGTGTGTGACCCTGTAGGATCATATAACACTAGCAATGAGTTCTCAACTCATTGATCATAAGTGGCTTCTAGCAAAGCGTTATGACTACCTAGTGTTATGTGATTGTCTCATCTCGACTTTACGACTTTCACTTAGAGCAAGTACAGTAGATTTCAGGACATTCCCAACACATTGTGCATCGATCGACACACGAGCGAGATGGGCCTTCTCGGCGAGTTTAATGAAGAATGCTGAAATTGCATATTTGCCCAGATGTTCCAGTATATACAAAGAAGCTCCAAGACGTGATTAGGCTAATATAATTAGGTTTTTTCACCAGTTTTTAGATTACGCTTTTCATACGCTTTCATACTTTGAGCTGAGAGTTTTTAGAGCTTTTTGGGGTTGATCTGAACCTGTATTGCTTTCTACTTTTGGAGAAGATTTCGAACCCCTTTGTTTCTTACTCTTTTATGCAATCTAATTATTCATTGATTATGTTTTCATTATCTGTGTCTGAGCAGATTCATAGTTAGGTTTAGAGATTCTTATTAGGGATTTCATGACTAGCTAGATTTATTTATTCAGTTAAGGATTCAAATCATATTTGTTCTTCAACCTGAATTATGCTTAACACTATTTTCTAACCTGATCACTTAGAATCTAGACTCTAGGTTGTTAAATTGACACGAAAGTGTGATTTAGAATCTGAACTATTTAAGTTGAGCAATTGAATTACTCGCAGAGAAATTTGGTTTAATTGAATTGTGAACATATCGAACTTGCACTTAAGGCTAGTTTAATCTGTTAGGAATTGCAAAGAAATTTGGATTTCTACTATTAGACTTAGAGAATTCTCGCAACGAAAGTTGGTTAGTTCTATATCTGTGTTTGAGTTCTAGAACCGAACTTAATTTGATCTTGACTGAATAATTTATATGCTTGTCTGATTTCCTGAGAACTCCCTAGACTTAGCGCTTTTAGTTAATTTCTTACAAACCACTCTTGCTATCTGATTTACTTTTCTGCTTGCTTTTTAGTTTCTCATTACTTTCGCCTAGTTTAACTTGACCGTTCTAAATCTATCGTAAGGTCTAGAGTCTCTGTGGGATTCGATACCTTTTATACTATAATTGCGTTAACTGTGCACTTGCAGTAGAATAGGATTAAAACTTATAGACCTATCACATGCATACTGATTTTGATGGCTAATATCTTGTATATATCTTCATCACATACCTTGGCGCGTATAAGGTCTTCATTCCATCTTGTTCGTGTAGCATTGAACCAGTTGCAGACCATCTCATTGTCATTATCATCATTCCGTGTTCTCGGATGGCGGGGAGGGTGATCAGGGATCCAAGGATCACTCCACGCTTTTATTGACTTTCCGTTTCCAATGATAATCCGAAGGCCTTGTCTGAGAAGGTCTCTACCTTATAAGAGGAATTTCCATATATAAGAGGCTTTTTTTTCCAACTTTCGCAGTAAGTATATTGCACTCACTAAAGTACCTTCCTTTTAATATCTTTGCTACCAAACTACCAGGGTTTTAGAGGATTCTCCAAACTTGTTTTCCAAGTAATGCTAGGTTGAATGGTTATAATGCTCTGAATCCTAGACCGCCTTCCTTTTTGGGTAAACACATTCTGTCCCAGGCGTACCAATGCAATCCTTTTTGATTGTCACCTTTGCTCCACCTGAACTTAGCAATGATAGCATATATTTCATCACATACTTCTTTTGGGAGTTTGAACACGTTCATAGAAAATATTGGCATGGCTAAAGCAATGGCTTTGATTGGAACTTCTCTTCCTCCATGTGTGAGGAATTGCTTATGCAAACCCTATGTTTTACCTTTCACTTTCTCTTTGATGTACTGAAACATATCTGCCTTTTTCCCTTCAAAATGTTCTGGTAATCCTAGGTATTTGCCTCCACCTCCATCATTAAAGATTCCTTACAGATTCCTCATTTGCGGTTTGACATTATCTCTGACCTTGCTTCCAAAGGTGATTGAAGATTTCTGAAGATTGACTGCTTGACCATAAATTGCTTCGTAAGTAGTTAGAACATCTTGATGTTTCTGCTTGATTTTGTATTAGCAAGGGTGAAGAAAAGTGAATCTTCTGCAAAGAGAAGATGATTCACACTTCGTCCTCTGTTGCTAATCTTAATCCCTTGGATATCTCTTGTACTCATAGCTTTATTCATCATATGAGAAAGTATATCTGCACAAAGTATAAAGAGATAAGGAGAAAGAGGATCTCCTTGTCTTATACCTCTTTGTGGTTGAAAATACTCTTATGGAGTTCCATTGATAAGGATGGAGAAATATACTGAGGAGACACACTCCATAATCCATGATATCCACTATTCTGAAAATCCCATATGAGTAATTGTTTTCTTTAGGAAGCTCCACTCTAGCCGATCATATGCTTTTGTGATGTCGGTTTTTAAGGCCATATAGCTTTGTGCTTGTCTCTTTCTTCTTTTAAGACTGTGGTAGATCTCGTGAGCAATGTGTTGGAACTTGGGGCAGATTCTACCAAATTCAGAATTCTCGCGAGTTCTAGATAGCCTAAGATCTAGGGTCTAGTTAAATGAATCATGGATCAGATCTCGTGTTTACCTGAAAACTGGCAGCGGAATAGGGTCAGATAAACGAGATCTAGAGCGCCTCAATCGCTGCGCCTCTATCGTAGTCCACACGCACACAAGCTGGAATCCGCCGGGATGCTAGTACCGGTGATCGGATCTCCTGGGATTCTCTACGTGTTTCTCTGGGAAGAGGATCTGTTTTTCTGTCTCTTGAAAAACTGTCTGCGACGGCTCTTTTTTTAGGTCGTGTAACCTGGCCCCCTATAAATAGGCCCATGGTTTACAAACCGTAACATCAGTTACGGTATCGACCTTGTGTCGATCGTTGCACCCAATGGCAACGATCGTCACACCTCTTGAATCGATCGACGCACCAATGGCATCGATCGACACACCTCTTAAAACACGAATTCAATGTGTATCCAATACATATTGATCGGACCATATGCCAATGATCAATTCCCTACAGAAGCGTATCCAACTTGCTTAGGTGTGTGACCCTTTAGGTTCACACGATACTAGAAATGAGTTACAACTCATTTGTCATAAGCGGTTTCTAGCAAAACATTATGACTACCCAGTATCACATGAATTGTCCGATCTCGACAATACAGCTATCTTTAGAGTAAGTACAATGTGATTTCAGGACATAATCCCAACAATCTCCCACTTGTACTGGAATCATCCATTCCTATAAACCCTTTGTCGCTATATCTCGATATGGCATAAGGCAAGAAACTGTGTCATCCTTATTATTGCCAACATCATGTTCATCGAACTCCTGATCTATACTGATAAAACAAACGACTGACAATCACCTCATTTGAGCACGGCCATGCATTTTCTCAGTATCAAATCTTCGATGGGCCTTGAGATATTTATCCCCTGTTATATAGGAGGGACAAATTCCTTCTTGTTCCATCCCTGTTTCTACATATACTTCATGATACACCTAAGCAATGTCTTTATAGCCGCCATTTACGGATCGACGTTTGACAAGGTCAAAGTGCACCAATTCATATACTAGAAAGTATGATGAACTCAAGTCTAAGGACTATACTCTATAGTCGTAATGAGAAACTCTCATGACACATATACAACTATCCTGTAGAGTTCTCATTAGTGGGTCATGTCCGATCATATGTTCACCAACATATATCTATGTGACTGACTGTGATACTCATATCATTGACTCCATGAAACTTAGTCAACAGTCACCTCACAAGCTAGCCTCTCGCGATTATCAGTGTCCCACTTTGACAATCTCGACTAGGGACAATCATAATTTATGTCATCTTTTATTTATAGGGTTTCATGATCAAGTCCTCAACTTGATGTCCTATAACATGAGCATAAAACACTTGGGACTATTATTTAATTATCCAATAATTAAATAATACCGATGTCAGTTTGACTTACATAAACACTACCATGGCATGTCTATGTAAAGACTCTAACATAACTAAAGTTGCTCCCACTAGAATCAAGATCATCTCTTCAGATATCTTATACCTACAGCAACCGAATAAATTTCGTGCTTAGGTTGTGGGAGAGGCTGCGGTGTTATTGCTTGAAACGATTTCAACAAACCACACCGCCATTCAGATAAAAGCACTATTCTGCGGTCCACTACTTGGAGCCTGTCCAACAGATAGCACCGCCATTCAGACAAAGAGACATAACCAGGTGGGAACCGGGAATCGTCTTTGTCCGTCTTGTTGGAATTATGTCCAGTAATCTCTGTACTGTCTCTAGAAAGTAAGAGTATGTCAATGATCAGACATAAGTCATATAATACTGGGGGTCATGATGGCTTGCTAGAGTCCGCTCATGATCTATAAGTCTTGGATTTATTGCCTTTATTATATGATCCCATATGGGTCACACGCCTAAGCTAACAGAAAACTATAAAGGAATGGTTCAGCAGAAGTACAGTAAAAGTGCCAGGCATTTACTGTACTTAGAGAGATTAAAGGGCCTGATTAAATCTAAGGGATTTAATCAGATTGGGACTTGGGCCCAAAAGCCCAAAAGAACTAGACATAAGTTTTAATAAATAAAACTTAACCTAGCTCTCTCTCTCAAAGAACTCTCTGCGCCTCCTCCCTCTCTGGTCTAGCAGCCATCTTCCTGAAGTGTGCGTGTGTGAACCTCTGGAGGAGCTGTCCCTTGACGGTTCTATTGATCTCTGACGATACCTCTCTAATCCGCTGCATAAACAAGGTATTTACTGAGATCCCTTTATGATTCTGCAAAGAACCTAGATCCAATATGTTTAGTAGAGTTTAATCTGACAGAATTAAACCAGGACAAACACTAAACAATCCTTCAGTGGTATCAGAGCCATTGGTTCTATTAGGATTTCTTGTTAGAATCATGTTTAGGTTGTTTAGAAGTGTTTGAATCAATCATTGCTTGAAATATGATAAGAAAACACTTAAGAAACAAAAGTTAAAACCCTAAACTAAAATCGCATGAACCGATCCATAAGGAAAGGTATGCGTCGGAGTGTGGATCGGCATCGGATCACACGTCCGGATCGGTACACGACGAACGGACCGATCGCTTGGCCGGATCGTGTCGCGTCGTCGTCCCGATCGGCGTTGAGGCGCGAGAGATGGACCGATCCCGTGTCCCGCCTCTCTCGACCAGCCAATCGCCCGTCCCGTCCCGTCCCGCCTCTCGTCCCGATCGTGATCGGTTCACGTGACCAATCGGTCGGTTCAGTTTGGTTTATGGTTCGGTTTAAAATAATTAAAATTTAATCGTCACGGTTTACAGACTTAATAAAAATTATTAAATCTGGTTAAACCGTGATAAGAAATCAAATGTCATTTAAAATTGGATTTAGTGCCTAAACCAGTGGTTTTCTAATTTGATTTGGTTGGACCAAATAAATTGAGAAAATCCGGTTTAGTAAATGACCGGTTAACAATTGTGGTTATCGTAGTAATTAATCTTGGTTAGACCAATTTTAATGAACCAGACTGGTTATGTCATTTAATTGGGCAATTGGGTTATGTCTTGGACATAGACAAATTCTTGGGCCTTGGGCCAAGAAGTTAAAACAATTGGGCCAGTTATTTGAGTCTCTTCTTCAGATTTAATTTAAAATTTTATTTAATAATTAAAATTCGATTTTAAATTAATTTGTTTCCAAAATATTTAATTAGAAAGTTTCTTGGAATAGAATTTTCTAGATTTGCATGTTTTGGATATTTAGGAAATTTCTATAGTTAGAAAGTTTCCAATTTTAGGAAGTTTCCAATTATGAAAGTTTCCAAAAACAGAAGGTTTCCCAAAATGGAAAGTTCCCAAAATAGTAATCTTCTATTTTGGGATGAGATTTTAAGAAAACCTATAAACCTCAAATAATATCAAGCGTTGGATGTTTTGTCCAGTCTATGTCAGCTGTTGAAACCCATTCAATTGTACACATGGCCTTACAGTGTGAGGGTGTCTATCTTTTGCGTGGGTAAGACAGTTTGTGATTCATTAATGTTATTGGGAGTCCCAGACATTAGTGATTACATGACTGTATAGTCTGGTTTTCTTGACTGGGTCATCGGGAGTCCCGGACCTTGAGACATCAGAGTGGATTGGGCCTCGGGCCCAGATTCACAACCAAGAGTTATATCACGGATATAATTAGCCGAGATAGGGCTTACCGATATAAGCTAAGGTTGGGTGACGGCCAGTGGCCCACTTTGATCTTAGTTATATGTGGATCTTGGAATCATTATATTCTTTTGAGGGTAACTAATGTTATTGAATATAATGCGAGATTAATCATATTGAACATATTAACTAAAATCCTTTTATCTTAAATTTCAGCAATGACTACAACAAGTACACAAAACACATTCTCAATCCGGTCTGTTCTCGACAAGGAGAAGCTGACTGGAACGAACTTCCTGACGTGGTCAAGGAACTTGAGGCTGGTCCTCAAGCAGGAGAAGAAGGAATATGTCCTTCGTGATCCCCTCCCCGAGAGGCCTCCAAACAATGCCGCCAGGAATCTGCAGAATGCTTGGGAAAAGCATTCGTCAGATGAAAATGATGTCTATTGCCTGATGTTGGCAACCATGACTCCTGAACTGCAAATGCAGTTCGAGAGTGTGCTGTCGCCCATCGAGATAGTGGCAAGCCTGAAATCGCTTTTTCAGGAGCAGGCAAGGACTGAGAGGTTCCAGACAGTTAAGAACCTCTTAGACTGTAAGATGGCTGCAAATGCGGCAGTGAGTCCTCATGTCTTGAAAATGATGGGTTATCTCGATCATCTTCAGAAACTCGACTGCCCTATCAGCCATGAACTTGCCTGCGACATCATTCTGCAGTCTTTGCCTGCAAGCTATGATCAGTTCATTCTGAACTTCAATATGCATGGCTTGACTAAGACATTGCCTGAGCTTCATGGAATGCTCAAGACTGCAGAGCCCAACTTGAGGAAAGCCAAGGACCCCAACGTGCTTATGGTACAAAAGGGCAAGGGCTTTAAGAAATCCTCTGCCAAGGACAAGGGAAAGGCTAAGGCTGTTCAAGTCTCGGACAAGGACACGTCCAAGCCCAAGCCCAAGTCCAAGGCTGGGCCTACTGACATCTGCAGGTTCTGCAAAGAACCAGGGCATTGGAGGAGAGAATGTAAGAAATTCCTGGAAGGTCTAAAGGAATTGAAGAAGAAGACTCTGGAGACTTCTTCATCAGGTATTTTTGTTATAGAAGTTAATACAACTACTTCTGATAATACCTCATGGGTTATGGATACTGGTTGTGGGGCTCATATTTGTACTAATATGCAGGCACTCAGCAACAGTAGGAGGCTGAAGCAAGGACAAGTGGAGCTACGAGTTGGGAATGGAGCGAAAGTTCCTGCACTAGCTGTAGGCACATACTTGTTGTCTTTACCTTCAGGATTGGTTTTAGAACTTAATAACTGCTATTTTGTACCTGCGATAAGCAGAAATATTATTTCAGTTTCTTTGTTGGATTTGGAAGGTTATGATTTTTCAGTTAAGAATAAATTATGTTCCTTCAATCGCAATAATTTGTTCTATGGTTGTGCCCCTCTTACGAATGGGCTTTATATACTTGATCAATCCGCGCCAATTTATAACATTGATACCAAACGGTTCAAACCTAATGAGGAGAACCAAACGTTTCTATGGCATTGTCGTTTAGGGCACATCAGTGAGAAACGCATTAAGAGGCTCCATTCGAATGGACTTCTTGGCTCGTTTGACTTTGAGTCATGTGAGAAATGCGAATCCTGCCTGATGGGCAAAATGACGCGGGCCCCCTTTAATAAACCCAACGAGAGGGCCAGTGACTTATTGGGCCTGATACACACTGATGTGTGTGGCTAAATGTCCACAAATGCAAGAGGAAACTACCAGTACTTCATTACCTTCACTGATGATTTCAGCAGGTATGGATATGTTTATTTAATGAAACATAAGTCTGAATCGTTTGAGAGATTCAAAGAATTCCAAAATGAAGTACATAACCAACTTGGCAAAAGCATTAAAGCTCTTCGGTCCGACCGAGGAGGAGAATACTTGAGCCAAGAGTTCAGTGATCATCTGAGAGAGTGTGGGATAGTTTCCCAACTCACTCCTCCTGGAACACCTCAATGGAATGGTGTGTCTGAGAGGAGGAATCGGACCTTATTGGATATGGTTCGGTCTATGATGAGTCACACAGACCTTCCAATATCCCTTTGGGGATATGCTCTGCTAACAGCAGTGTTCACCCTAAATAGAGCGCCATCAAAAGCAGTAGCCAAGACACCATATGAATTGTGGACTGGAGAAACTCCAGCGCTGTCTTATCTTAGAATTTGGGGTTGTGAAGCCTATGTCAAGAGATTGATCTCTGACAAGCTTACACCAAAGTCTGATAAATGCTACTTCATTGGTTATCCGAAGGAGACCAAGGCTTATTACTTCTACCTACGATCCGAGAACACGATTTTTGTTGCCCGGGATTGTAATTTTCTTGAGAGGGAGTTTCTCTCTAAGAAAAACAGTGGGAGTAAGGTACTGCTTGAAGAAATTCAAGATGAACAGGATACTGCTCAACCTAATGAGGAAGAGCAGCAGGAGGACCTACAAGAAATTGTAGAGCCTGAACCTGTAGTACCTGAAGTTCGAAGATCCGGAAGGATCCGTCACGAACCCGAGAGATATCAAGGATTCCTCGTGACTGACTGTCATGATCTTCTGATCATTGATGGTGATGAACCATCGAACTTCAATCAAGCCATGATGGGCCCAGATTCCTCTAAGTGGCGTAAGGCCACTGATTCCGAAATGGACTCCATGTCGGTCAACCAAGTGTTTTCATTGGTTGACTTACCCGCTGGTGTAAAAGCCATCGAGTGTAAATGGATCTTCAAGAAGAAGATCGACGTGGATGGAAATGTCCAGATTTATAAAGCCAGGTTGGTGGCAAAAGGTTTCAGGCAAGTTCACGGTGTGGATTATGATGAAACCTATTCCCCAGTGGCTATGATGAAATCTATTCGGATTCTACTAGCAACTGCAGCTTTTCATGATTATGAAATTTGGCAGATGGACGTGAAAACCGCCTTCCTGAATGGAATTCTGGAAGAGGATGTGTATATGACACAACCTGACGGTTAAATAGATCCAAAGAATGCTGGGAAAGTATGCAAGCTTCATAAATCCATTTATGGATTGAAGCAAGCATCGAGGAGCTGGAATCTTCGTTTTGATGAAGCAATCAAGCAATTTGACTTCATCAGAAACGAAGAAGAACAATGCGTGTATAAGAAGACTAGTGGGAGCAAGATAGTATTTCTTATTCTGTATGTCGATGACATACTCCTTCTCGGAAACGACGTACCAATGCTGTGGTCGGTAAAGGACTGGCTTGGAAGTTGTTTTTCCATGAAAGACATGGGTGAAGCCGCATACGTTCTTGGAATCAGGATCTACCGGGATAGATCTAAAAGGCTGATAGGCTTGTGTCAAGATTCATACATTGACAAAGTCCTGCATAGATTCAGCATGGCAGATTCCAAGAAGGGCTTCACACCAATGGTACATGGCACAATGCTAAGAAAGAAGCAGAGCCCAACGACGGCTACTGAGCTTGAGCGCATGAAGAATATTCCTTATGCATCTGCAATAGGATCTGTCATGTATGCCATGATCTGTACTCGTCCTGATGTTGCTTATGCATTAAGCATGACGAGTAGATACCAGTCAAATCCAGGAGAAAGCCACTGGATTGCCGTCAAGAATATCCTGAAGTATCTGAGACATACTAAGGATAAGTTCTTGGTGTACGACGGAAGTAATGTGCTTGAAGTCAGTGGATTCACAGACGCAAGTTTCCAGACAGACCAAGATGATTTCCGGTCACAGTCCGGTTATATCTTTTGTCTGAATGGCGGTGCAGTTAGTTGGAGAAGCTCCAAGCAAGACACCGTTGCTGATTCCACTACAGAAGCTGAATATGTCGCCGCCTCAGAAGCAGCGAAGGAAGCTGTTTGGATACGAAAGTTCATAATTGAACTAGGTGTGATACCGAATGCAGCTGAGCCTCTGGCACTGTTTTGTGATAACAATGGTGCTATAGCTCAGGCAAAGGAACCAAGATCACACCAGAAATCCAAACATATACTAAGAAGATTTCACTTGATACGTGATATCATTAATAGAAAGGAAGTCAAGATCAGCCGAGTTCCGACAGATGATAATGTCGCTGATCCATTGACAAAGCCACTCCCAAGGCCTAAGCTCGAGTACCTGACTAAAGCTGTAGGCATTAGAGACATTGAAATGTAATCTAAATTTGAGTGGGAGTTTGAGGGCTTTATTTAGTTATTGATATGTTCTTGTAAAAAATTTTAAGATGTTTAATAAAATTATTATTTCAAGATTATTTTAACTGTGATGAAATAATCGTTCCAAAATGATATAAACCATTTTATAGGTCATCGAAGTAAGTGACTTGATCTTGAGTCATCGAAGTCATTTAGCTTGATCGTGAGACCCTATATTTGATAGATGGCTTATATCATCCTGTCCCTAGTCGAAGGTTGTTGAAATTGGAACACCAACAACCGCGTGAGACTAGATTGGTATGTGACTTATGACCAAGTTTCAGGGTGTCATAGATGCACGGCATCAAAGTCAGTACATAGGTGTATGTTGGGGTACATACGACCGGACATGACCCGCTTATAAGAACTCTTCAGGATATTTATATCTGTGTCATAAGAGATTCTAACTACGACTATAGAGTATAGTCCTTAGACCTGAGTTCGCATGCATGTGACTACACATGAACTGATGCGCTTTGATCATTGTCTAACGCTGTCGTCAAGCGATAGTTATAAGGACCTTGTTTGGGTGTATTATGAAGTGAGTAGTTTACAGTGATGGAACAAGACGGGATTTGTCCCTCCAATATAATTGGAGTGAATATCTCTAGGCCAATCGGAGATTTGAATACTGGAAAATGCATGGCCATGCTCAAACGGACTGTCCCGAGTCGTTTGGATTGTCAGTGTCAAATCAGAGTCCGATGAACATGATTAGGCTTTATAAGGATGACACTCATCTTGCCTTATGACTAATCGAGATATTGAGACAAAAGGATTATGAATACAAAGATTCCAGTACAAGTGGGAGATTGTTGGAATTATGTCCAGTAATCTCTGTACTGTCTCTAGAAAGTAAGAGTATGTCAATGATCAGACATAAGTCATATAATACTGGGGGTCATGATGGCTTGCTAGAGTCCGCTCATGATCTATAAGTCTTGGATTTATTGCCTTTATTATATGATCCCATATGGGTCACACGCCTAAGCTAACAGGAAACTATAAAGGAATGGTTCAGCAGAAGTACAGTAAAAGTGCCAGGCATTTACTGTACTTAGAGAGATTAAAGGGCCTGATTAAATCTAAGGGATTTAATCAGATTGGGACTTGGGCCCAAAAGCCCAAAAGAACTAGACATAAGTTTTAATAAATAAAACTTAACCTAGCTCTCTCTCTCAAAGAACTCTCTGCGCCTCCTCCCTCTCTGGTCTAGCAGCCATCTTCCTGAAGTGTGCGTGTGTGAACCTCTGGAGGAGCTGTCCCTTGACGGTTCTATTGATCTCTGACGATACCTCTCTAATCTGCTGCATAAACAAGGTATTTACTGAGATCCCTTTATGATTCTGCAAAGAACCTAGATCCAATATGTTTAGTAGAGTTTAATCTGACAGAATTAAACCAGGACAAACACTAAACAATCCTTCACGTCTAACTACTTTCAACTGGTTCGTCACTTCTTTAGTTCACCACGAACCTATCCTAAGTGTTTCTCAAACACTTGGGATATTTCTGGTAACTGTTCAGTGACTATTACCGGAATATGTTGGTATTTTCTCGTGATGCTTTATGCTGCATCTAGACGAGCGCAAATATGGCATTCATAATGGATTCTATTGCATCAGCATAAGAAATCACACTCATTAATACTAGTTCAGACAGTGTTCAATAACACTTCTTCTTGCTAATATTGTCGCCATAAGACACTTGGTATGAAGCCATTCTTGGAATCAAGCACAATTGAACTGTCCAATGCCTTATTAACATAAGGATTTTGACACGATCCAATTAGCCTTTCTGATCCATTCCAATGGATCATTATTCCAAGAACTTTCACGGCCTTCTCCCATGTCAATTGTTAAATTTGACTTCCGACCCAAATCTTAATAAGACTTTGGCGTCAGAACGTCGTTTATGAGATTAAGTACATTACGTACATACGGTGTGAGAATTGCAATTACGCTCCCACTAGTCTTCTTGCAAACGCATGGTTTCATTTCTTTCTGATCAAGTCAAAACTTTTGACCACATTATCAGAATGTTGATTCCAACTCCAAGATGTTTGCTTCAATCCAGAAATGGATCGGTGAAGCTAACATGCATACCCAACCAATTTTCGGAGTTGGGGCTCACCATCGCTTCTTTGAATTTCGCATGCTCGTCACTTTTCAATGATCAATAGATCACGACAATCGGCTACGAGAAATCACTCTCGAGTTAGTGACGGATCCTTTCGGATCTGCGATTTTCAGGCTCCACAGGTGTAGATCCTACAACACTTTGCAGATCTCACTGGTGCTCTCCCTCAACAAGTTGAGCAGCCTCCTGTGTTTATCGAATTTCTTCGATGTGTACTTTTACTCCCACTGTTCCTTTTGAAAGTACGATCTTTCTCAAAAGACACAGTTCCGAACAACAATACTTTGTCCTCGGATTGGTTAGCAAAAGTAGCAAGCCTTGGTTTCCTTAGGACAACCAGCGAGGTAGAACTTATCAGATTTGGGTTCAAGCTTGTTAGCTTTCATCCCCAAATGATCAGAAACAACATGCTTGAAAAACTTTCAGTCCACATCCAATGTGGTGTCTTTCAATTGATTCTGATTGAAAACCTTTTCTGCGCAAACACAGACATTTCTAGGGTGTATTCTTAAATGATTATGGAAGATTCCTGTGACTCATCACTAATCGGAGCGTATCTAATAAGATCCGATTCATTCTGTCAGATGATCACCCAATTCTTGACTCAAGTATTTTCCTCCGCGATTTAATCGAGGATCTTAATGCTTCTGTCAAATCGGTTCTACACTTCATCTTGGAACTCCTCAAGGGGTTCCTGCTCGTGTCTCATCAAATGAACACAACCATACTTATTGATTTCATCAATAAGGTAATGAAGTACAGAAGATTTCCTTTTGCATTAATGCTCATCGGGCCGCATACTTCAGTATGTGTAAGGCCCAATAAGCCTCTGGCCTGTTTCCTTTAGCTTTGCTAAAAGGGCCTTAGTCATTTGGCCCAGTGAGCAGAATTCATATCTCAAATGATTAATAATCAAATGAGTCCAAAACTATGGAACTTCTGAATCGCTTCACTTTGTGTGGTTAAATGACTATGCTAAGGAAAAATCGACTTCAAGTCATCAGACTTAAAGTGTTTGGTATTTATGTTATGTGTACAAGCGTACATTGGTTCAAGATATAAAACCCATTCCAAATGGGGTGCTACCATAGAATATTTCATTAAGATCTAAAGAACAAAACTTGTCTTTTATCAAAATGAAAAACATCCAAATTCCTACAAGAAAATGAAAGACATTTCTGCACAAGGCAGATTCATAGTAGCAATTACTTAATTTCTAAAACCAAGTATGAAAGGCTCCTACAAGTCGAGAATCTCTACGGCTCATGCAGCAACCATTGCTTCATACCAGACACGCAGTTCCACTTGTCCTTTCTTCAACGTTCTACTGTCATTTAGGTTCTGCATATTTCAAAATTATCAGTACCACAACTAGTATCCAATACTTACGTAGAACTTGAATTAATAACACAATACCTAAAGAAGAAGTACTATACATCTTCTTCATCTCTTGTGAATCTTCCAAGAATTTAATGCAATCTCTCTTCCAATGCCCTGACTCATTGCAGTAGAAGCATTTTCTAACACCAGATGGGTCTGACTTGGGCTTATAAGATGACACAGGCTTATCCTGATTCCAAATCTGGACGGCCCTGCCTCTACCCTTTATGATGTTTTGCTCTGCTGTTTTGAGCATGCCATGCAGCTCAGTTAACGTCTTCGTTAAGTCTTTCTTGATATAGTTCTTAATGAACTTGTCATAGCTTGACGGCAGTGACTGTAGAATGATGTCAGTCGCCAACTCTAAGCTGACAGGACATTCCAGTCTCCCCAGGTTATCAATCTAACCCATCAGTTTAATGACATGAGGACTTACTGGAGCATCCTCTGGTAGCTTGCACTCAGTTAGAGACTTCACCATCTGGAATCTCTCAACTCGTGCCAGATCCTGAAACTTCAGTTTCAGGCTGGTGATCATCTCTATTGGCGACTCCATGTTCTCGTATTGACTCTTCAAGTCCGAGTTCATGGTAGCCAATATCAGACCACGCACATCTACCACATCAATATAATGCTTATTCCAAGCATTATACGCTGCATGCGAGCGATTGGTCCCCAGCATTTCTGGAAGAGCTTTCTCAAGGACATAGTCCTTGCTCTCCTGCTTGAGAATGAATCTCAGATTCCGATACCAATCCAGGAACTTGGATCCATTTAACTTGTCCTTCTCAAGGACGGATCGCAACGAGAAAGTAGTCATAGACATAATCTGAAATCCAAGAAAAAAACAGAGATTTAGTTATGTATATGATGAGAAATCTTATCTAATAAGAAAACTCGCACTATATTCAAATAATATTTCCTCTATGAATATAATGATCCAAGATCCATACTTCACTAACATCTGAGTGGGCGACTCGCCATTACTCAGACTTTAGTTATCTAGGTAAGCATATGATTGCTAATTGTACCCATTACAACTCTCGGTTGTGGATGAGACAAACTATGTCTGATCCACTCTGATGTCTCCGGGCCCAGAACTTCTGATAGCCTAGTCAAGTAAAACCAATCTTTTCTGTCTTGTGATCACTGACAGTTGCACTGCAAGTCTGTCAATGATCACCTGCCTTACTTATGTTGCAGTGGATACCAAGGACTCCAAGATTATCTAACAAACGACACAAGTCTTGACAGTAGACAAGATTTGGGCAAGACATCAAGGTCACTTGATATTTAGTTGAGGAAACTAAACTCTAAAAGGTTAGCACTTCAATCTATTAGGTCATGTAATTGTTGATGTTCAGCACTGCAAATCCATCAATCATAACTACCTGCCTTACTCACGTAATTGTGGACACCAAGCTCTTGGCTAGACATCACATAACGAAATGAGTCTTGACAGTTGACCACATTGAAGCTAAGATTTAATCAAGGTCTTGGTCGAGTTTGGTATCTGCAAATTCAAGGTTCAATAACCAGAATTCCGAGCATTGTATCGATCGACGCAGACTGTGTCTGTCGATCGACACCACCAAACAAAACCGGACTTCAATAACAGGTTAATCCAATTAACCCGGTTCATCGAACCAGTCATGTCGATCGACGCAACCCATGTGTGACGGTCGACATAGACCTAAACCGAAGATAGTTTTGATAACCAGTCCAATCCAATTGAACCGACTTATCTGATCAAGCTGATCTTAACCAATCGGTTTATACTAATTGATATAACCAGTTCAATCCAATTGAACCAATTCATCCAATTTAAACTAATCTATTCGGACTTAACCAAGCATGATAACCGGTCCAATCCAATTGAACCGATTAACCATTCGCTCGGTCCGTGTCGACCGATACTAACCTGTGTTGATCGACACTCGACCGAATTTGTTCTGTGTCGACCGACACTCAACTGGTGTCGATCGATACAGTAGGGAATCAGGGAATCTTTGATCGAATTAAACCGACATAACCATGCGAGATAACCGGTTCAATCCAATTGAACCGATCTATCCTTTCGCACAGCCTGCGACGATCGATACACCCAGTGTGTCGATCGACACAGTGCGATTTCTAAATCGAAACCCTATGTTTTAATAGGCGAATTCGCTGTGCCTCGACCGACACAACCTTGTGTCGATCGACGCTATGCGAAAACACAAATTCTTTTGCATTTTTCGCTGTGTGTCGATCGATGCACCCAGTGCGTCGATCGACGCAGTACGAAAACCCTAAAAATTTTCTTCGTTTTCGCGATGTGTCGACCGACAAAAACCTGTGTCGATCGACACTGTGCGAAAACATAGTTCTTCGTTTCGATACAAATAAAACCGAGATTCAGATTATCAAAACGAAAACTACAAAGCATTAACTAATTCAAATACAACTTAATTCGAATTCTATGCTTTAGATTCAATGGTTAAACCCTATGGCTCTGATACCACTGTTGGAACTTGGGGCAGATTCTACCAAATTCAGAATTCTCGCGAGTTCCAGATAGCCTAAGATCTAGGGTCTAGTTAAATGAATCATGGATCAGATCTCGTGTTTACCTGAAAACTGGCAGCGGAATAGGGTCAGATAAACGAGATCTAGAGCGACTCAATCGCTGCGCCTCTATCGTAGTCCACACGCACACAAGCTGGAATCCGCCGGGATGCTAGTACCGGTGATCGGATCTCCTGGGATTCTCTACGTGTTTCTCTGGGAAGAGGGTCTGTTTTTCTGTCTCTTGAAAAACTGTCTGCGACGGCTCTTTTTTTAGGTCGTGTAACCTGGCCCCCTATAAATAGGCCCATGGTTTACAAACTGTAACATCAGTTACGGTATCGACCTTGTGTCGATCGTTGCACTCAATGGCAACGATCGTCACACCTCTTGTATCGATCGACACACCTCTTAAAACACGAATTCAATGTGTATCCAATACATATTGATCGGACCATATGCCAATGATCAATTCCCTACAGAAGCGTATCCAACTTGCTTAGGTGTGTGACCCTTTAGGTTCACACGATACTAGAAATGAGTTACAACTCATTTGTCATAAGCGGTTTCTAGCAAAACATTATGACTACCCAGTATCACATGAATTGTCCGATATCGACAATACAACTATCTTTAGAGTAAGGGCTCGACTGGTTCAAACGCGGCGGTTGCGGTTGCGGTTGCGAGAGTTTGCGGAAGCGGGCGGTTGCGGTTAGTACCGTTTGTAAACGTTTTGTACGACTGGTTTAACAATTGGAAGCGACTGTGTTTGCGGAATATTCTTGACTGGTTGACAAGCGGTTGCGGTTAATAGCGGTTGAATAAAAATACTAAAGTAAAAATAATGTGTTAAATAGAATCAAGCTTGGGATACTTCTCAAGAAAAAATGAATCAATTCCATTTCTCAAGAAAGTTTGATCTCATATTCTACATTGCCACTACAATGGCGAGGAAGCTGCAGGACAACTATAGAGGACAAGCATATTATTTCGACCAAAAAGAGCCACATGAATTAACTTTCCCAAAGACGTGTTATTGTTTGAAAAACACCAAAAAAAAAACGTGAGAAAAAGATCCAGCCATGTCTTCATGTACGATTCTTCTTTAACGAGCATCTCATGTCTCTCGCGCTCTACCATCTCTAACGATTCTTCTTTTTTAAAGCATCAAACTTGTTCTTAATTTTATTCCAATTTAGAGTCAACGCATATTGTTTGTTTAATTCCGTGAGAACGTTTTGTTTTCCTTGTTCTGACAAACTTTTGCCTTTAGTATGTCCAGCTTGTTTCTCTAGGGTTATTAGTTCAAGTAAGAAACGGGTCATCTCGTTTGACCAATTGATTTTCTGTTCAAAAATAAGTAAACACACAAGTACCAAACATAAGCATGAAACATAAACTTTATAACTCACACAGAAAAGTATAACAAAAATCAACATAAAAGAAAACAATAATTTAACTACTAATAGAACAAAAAAACTTATGTTTGATTCTTGACTATCTTCTGGTTGTGTAGATGCCATAATTTCAGTGCTTTAGCGTCGTCTGTGGCCGTAGAAATCTTAGGCTATTCTTCTATAGCAGCAGAAATCTTAGGGTTAATTATATAGAGAATAGATAGGATAACATGCCTTTTTCTATTTGGTAGGTAACATCGTCGAAGTCTAATGATATATATATAAATATATAATAAGATATTATCGGTGATTTGATATGATATGTATGTCATGTGATTTAAAATATATCGTGTTAAAGAATAAGATACATATGGGATGTGATAGTTATAGATAATGATATTAGTAGTTATACATATGTGATATGATGATAATAGTTATCGTTTTAGATTCTAGAAAATTTAGATATATACGTATTTTTATTTATTTTTAATTTTTTTTTGTAAACGCAACCGCCCGCAACCGCAAACGCTTGCGGAAAGGAGCTTTTGATTTCTAGCGGTAAGGAGCGATTCCAAGCGGTACAAAGCGGTTGTAATGATTGTTTCTAAACGCTATCAACCGCAACCGCCCGCAAACGTAGCGTTTGCGGGTGGCAGCGGGTGAACCAATCAAGCTCTAAGTACAATGTGATTTCAGGACATAATCCCAACACAATGATGATGTTGTCAATGATCATTCTCCCAGGTATAAAAGCATTCTGATTCTCTGATACTATTCCATGAAGATGTTTCTTTAGTCTGTTGACTAAGATTTTGGATATAATGTATGCTACATTGCACAGAGCGATAAGACGAAAATCAGCCATAGTTGTTGGAGGATCTACTGTTGTAATCAGGCATATGTTGGTGTGATTGTGATTCTGATCCAATCTACTTATTGAGAAGAAATTCAAGACTTCTTGAATAATTGCAGGACTGATATCTGTCCAGTAGTGTTGATAAAAGGATCCTGTAAACCCATCAGGTCCTGGGGTCTTATGAGGTCACTACAAAAAGTCATTATTCATAGCATATTACTATAGCTCGTTTTCCTGAACTGCTGTCGTAGATGTTTTTGAAAATTCCGAACTATATAATAGCATTAGATAAATGCTATAATAGAGTTTTCATAAGCGGGAAGCTAAAATTAGTTTTTCCGCCAAACACTTAGCAAAACTTTTAGACTCATTTCATTTTTTTTTTCACGTTTCATATTTTCCTCTTTCAACTTTCACTTTTCCTCTACCTAATATTTTTTTCACTTCATTATTTAAGGAAAAAAAAATCTTATTTCATTATGTTAGAAAAACAAAATCATATTTCCTCTGAGAACTCTTCTCCTCCAATCTACACATCACCCTCTCCGATCTATCTCTACTATCACCGGCTGAATCGACCCTCCACACCATCCTTCCCCTCAGCCTCCTCTTCCACCTCCCCGGTTTCCCCGACCCAGCTCACCCAAACCCTAATCTCTTCTTCCGGTTTCCTCCTCCCGTTCCTCCTCCTCTGCAACACCATCCTTCCATCTTTCTCCATCTTCTCCGCTTCTGTGCCGTCTCCATCAACTATAGCTTGGAATTTCACATGTCTTGCTCCGACGCCTGCATTTTGGACTTAGTCTAAAATGTTCCATTGAATTGATTTTTTTGTTTTGTTTTTTAACAGAACGTTTCAGCCACGATTAATAAACGCCGGCTTGATTAACTTAGCTTCCTAAAGGGAACTTGGATATTTGGTGGAATCTTGAGAGCTTTCGTCAAAACCTTTTCCTCCCTTTGCGTTCCGCTTTTTCTTAACCTCATCAAAAGATCGCAAGGCGAAATCGATAGAGATAGCTGGTACTATTTTGTGTTTGATTTTCTCCTGATTCTCTCTTTTTCTCTATCCCGTTCGAAGCGAGCTCTGATTCTTCTTTTTTCGCAGATTGGAACTATTTCTGATCTGAAATAGTTTTGTTGAAGTCTAGTTTTGTAGAATCGGGATTGGTAATCATCGGAGTTCGATTTTATTTTTTTGGTGTTTCTAAGAGAAGTCAATCGATATGCCGGAGGAAGAGGATTCCATAGATATCAAATTCAGAATCTACGATAACTCAGATATCGGGCCTTTTCGCTATTCAGCCGCCTCTACGGTTGATTTTTTGAAGTAGAGAGTCGTCTCAGATTAGGCCAAAGGTTTATGTAGGGTTTTGCTGTTACCTTTTCCGCTCATGAGTTTTCATTACTTTCCACCGAAATTCGTGTTCTAGAATCGATTTAGCTGTAGATAGTTATTAGTCTTGGATGATTTTAGTCCACTTCGAATGAAGTTATAAGCATCATGCTTGAGAAAAAAAATCCAAGTCTGTGTGAATTATGGTCCTCCAGAGCATCAATTTACTCCATTTAGTATTTTCTTTTAGGCAAAACTCTTGTACCAAAAGGGATAAATGAAGTAAAGCTGATCAGCTAGGGTAAGATCTTGGAGAACAACAAGACCGTTGCCCAGTGTAAGAGACCATTTGGAGACACTGCTGGAGGTGGACTCATTGTCATGCATGTTGTTGTACAGCCATCTCTAGCTAAAACTAAAACATGTATGTGTCTTTCTTTTTTTTGTCTCTATATATTACTCTCTTGCATATGAAAGAAATCTATGTTTGCTTAGAGCTTAATTTGTTTGACCTGGGAGAGTAAGGGATGATCTAATCTCATCCCTAAGTTTCTGGTTTGTTTGACACATCAGTTAGAAATATAGCGTGGATTCATTCTTGTGTCGTTCGTCATCATAAACAACTAGTATGATGTTTGTTTATTCAAACCTTCTTGAGAACGGCTCAAAATGTTTGCTAACCATATAAACTTTTGTAATCCATGATTTACAAAAATTTGATCTAATGATTGAAACTGCGAGTCTCTGATTTCTAAGAACTATTTAGGAATTCTAATGAATACCTATTTGATTGAACAGAGAAGAAGGTCAATAAAACACCCAAGGAAGTTATATGCACATGCACCATTTTTTGAAGGGATCAAGACATGTATATCATACAAACCATCTCAATTCTTCAGGTACAGAAGAAAACAAAAAAAAAAGGTTAAACTAAAGTAAAAGCTTCCCTGTAAGCTGTGACAAAAGGTTAAACTAAAGTAAAAGCTTCCCTGTAAGCTGTGGAGTCACAAGCGTTGAATATGTAGTTAAAATTGATTAGATTCTTTTGAAGTACACATTAATAAAAAATTTCTCTTCTCTCCACTTTCTTGATATAATTAGAGAGTTTGGAAGCACATGTCATAAATGCTTTAGCTGAGAGGGACGAAGGAGCTAAAACCGTTTCGCCCTTGCAGGTTAGTTCTATTACTAAATTCTTTAATCGTCTTATTTGATGATGCAGCAGTTTGGAGAGAATCAGATGAAATCGAGTATCTCAGAGATGCACATGGTTCATCTATTGCGTGGCCAATGGATAAATTGGTCATATTTTGAATTCTGGAAACTGAGGTAATTGTTGTGCTTCTGCTTTGGTATTACATCTGATTATATATATATATATATGTGTGTTACTAAAGTAAGACGCACATTTTTGTTGCAGGGAATGAAGGAAATTTGGTCCAAGATAGCTAGTTTTACTTTGGTTAAGACTAGGCTAATGAACTTATGACTTGTCTATGTATTTTGGTTTTAGACTTGAGTTATGTTTGTGGCATTAATCTCTAAACTTGTGTTTTGGATGTTTGATTGTATTCAGACATGTGGAATTGATGACTTAATTTCTATATATCAGTTTTAATTTTAAGATTATGTAATTAGGATTGTATTATATAAAAGAAATTGATAGCAGGTTGATACAAAATATAATAGCAACAAAATAAACGTTATAATATTATATCATAGCAATACAAACTAGACATCAATAAATGTATTGCTATGATGTTTGTTGTAAACATAAATAACTGTATTATAGTAAACATAAACGCTGTAAAATTAAATACAACAAAAATAAAATGCTATAATAACATATACTATAGGTTTAATTATGAGCTATTATTAATATTATTACAGCTAATAAAATTTCGCGATATAATAGATCAGCGCTATCATAGCTTCCCAAGAAATGCTATCGTAGGGCTGGCACCTAAGATAGCTGCCGCGTAGATATCATTTATGAAAACACTATGAAAGACATATGATAGCATTATTTCGCGTCCTCAATGTACATATTTCTTGTAGTGGGTCCGATGTTAAAGACTGCATTCTTTATTTCTTCTTCTGTAACCTCAGCCGTGAGATCTGTATTCATTTCTGCTGTAACTTCCCCTTGGTAGTCTGTGAAAAATTCTTCATAAAGTTCTTCATTGCATGGAGAGGATGAAAATAATGAGGTAAAATATTCCACTGCAGTGTTTTCTATATCTGCATCTCCTCTTTGAATCACTCCATTAGCATCCTGAATTGTTGTGATGTTGTGATGTTGTTTTTCTTTCTTCTACCCTTTGCGACTGAGTGAAATACTTTGTATTCGTATCCCATGTTTTTAGCTTGGTGGTTCTGCTTTTCATTTTCCAAAAGGTTTCTTCGTCAATATATGCCTGGTGTAAATCATTCCTGAGTTTTTTTCTTTCTTCTGTTGTAGCAGTTGATGTAGAGCAGGCTTGATCAAGTTGTTGTCTTAACAGGTATATTTGTTCTTGTGCATTGATCATGTATCTATTTTCCAGTTGGAGATTTGTTTTCTGCAGTTCTACAATCTTTGAGACAGATTACTGAAATCTGGTCTTGCAGTTCCCCATCCATTTAACAATGTTTATGTGAAGCCTTCTTTGTTAATCATTCTTGAATCAAAGATGAAGCTTCCTTTTCTGTCCTCAGTATTCTCCGAGATAAAGGTGACGAGAGGACGATGATCTGATTCTCCCATCTCAAGGCACTTTGTGTGTGAAGCCGGGAACATGTTGTGCCACTCATTGTTTCCCATTGTGCGATCCAGGAAACATTGAACATAGTGCTGACCTCTTTGTCCCGCCCATGAAAGTCTGTTGCCGCTTGATTGCAGATCCCTTAAGTCACATGTTCTAACCATTCTTCTCATATTTTCAAAGGATTTTTCAATTCTACTACGGTCCCCTTGTTTCTCTCTTCTGCTTAAGATATCATTAAAACCCCCTTGAATGTACCAGGGGAATCCACGTCTTGTAGTAGCTAGTCTTTCTAATCTCTCCTAAAGATGATTACGATCCTTTGGGTTTGGATGACGATATACAAAGGACAAGAACAAACTTCTTTCATTAGATTCAATAAAGCAGTCTACAAGGTTGGAAGATTGAAACAACACAAAAAGCTTAACATGAGGCTTCCATAATACTACTAAGCCTCCACTTAATCCTACTAGGGGTATAATTATATGGTTTATGCATCCTAGTAGGCAACCAACATCTTGAACACAGTTGTTTTAGTTGTTTAGTTTCAACAGGGCAGATGATGTCCACAAGATACTTCCTATTGATCTCCTTAAGGCGTCGAACCGTCAAGTCTTTGCCCAACCCTTGACACTTCTAACAGGTTGTTCTCATGGTGGATGTGGTGGTTGAGGGCCCACCTTGCCATACACTGGGTTGTTGTTCTCGCCAACTTGGTTGCTCTCACTGCTTTCTCTAGTGTCTTGCTGTCTGATCTTCATCGGTTGGGTATGGATATCCTTATCCTCAGGTAAATTGGTGTTGCTTATCTCTTCGGTAAATTTCCTCTTGCGATTCTGGCTGTTATCTTCTCTGGTGTAATATAGACCCAAATTATTTGCTTCTGTATCACCGTAGATGCATGGATAGATCCCTCCAGGAATGTCACCAGTGGAGTTAGGGAACATAGGGATTGGATTGTAGAGTTGGTTTATGTCCATTTCGCCGGAGTACATTGTCCTCATCGCTAGTAGCATGCTGAGTTCTTCATTTTCTTCTTCCAAAGGGATGTACTCATCGTCAGATACAACCTGATCTTCTTCATTAGCTCCATTTTCTTCTTGATGATCACCATTGTCTTCCACCACATTTCCAGCATCATCAATTTCTTGAATGATTATGCCTGCATTTTTTCTTGGACTTGATGGTGGTTAATCGTCATTATCTTCATCACCATCTGAAAAATTAGCCTCATCTCCTCCATTTTGGATCAGACATCTACCGGAGTCATGAGAGAGCCTGCCACATACTTCGCATAAGTCTCTAAGTCTCTCGTAAGTCAGTCGAAGGAGGGTATTGGTATCCGGAAAATTTTGGAAATGTTTCTGGAATTTGAGAGGTTCCATTACATTCCAATTAAGACGGAGTCGGACATATTCAACTCTTGATGCCGTGTCTGCATTGAAATCCACTCCCATTAAGTTTCCCAGTTGCCTTCCAATGTAGGTGATCATATTGAGGCTGAGGTATTGAAAGGGAATGCCTCGGATTTGAACCCAAAACGGTATGAAATTCATAGCCAATGGATTCATTTGAGCCGTCCACTGTTGCAGTACCAACATTCTGTCAGAAAAGGCCCACAGACCTCGTCGTAGCACCATATGAAGTGATTCTTCCAAAGGGAATACGAATTGAAAACTCCTATCTCCGGTGATTCTTCCATGGACATAACCTTCTTGTCCCCACATCCTCGGGAGATTGGCAATGATCGATCAAAGATTCTGTCTTCGTGGCATTGTCGGACGACCCATTAGAATGAATCGATTTGCATGCGTGATATATCATGGTTTTTACCCATTTTATGCCATGATATAGATGTGTTTTAGTGTCTTTTGTGTTATTTTAGAGTCTTTTACAGGTTTAATCAGGTTTGGAGCTAATTGGAGATAATTGGATTATTTTGGGACTTTTGGAGCATTTTGGCCGAGAGTTTAACTCACTGCCCGATTTGATGATCATGCATCGATCGACACACCTTTGGTGTCGATCGACACACTAGCGAGATGGGCCGTACGCGGCGGTTTAACAAAGTTATGAAGATTTGCAGAGAAGCCCAGAATAGTTCCAGTATTTACACAGAAGCCCCAACCGAGATTATGCCTATATATTTAGAGTTTTGGCTTTTATTTTAGATACGCTTTCATACTTAGAGCTAAGAGATTTTTAGAGCTTTTGGGGCTGATCTAATCCTGTACTTCATCTATTTTGGAGAAGATTTCGAACCCCTTTATCTATTTAATTTCTTATATGCAATCTATTAATTCTATGATTTCTGTTTCATTAATCATGTCTGAGTAGATTCATAGTTAGGTTTAGGGTTTCTCATTAAAGATTTCATGACTTGCTAGACTTGTTTAATTCAGTTAAGGATTCACATGATTAGAATGTTCTTCGATCTAAATTGTGCTTAATGCTAGTTCTAACCTGATCAATTAGAATCTAGATCTTAGGTTGCTAAATACGACACGAGAGTGTGGTTTAGAATCTGAACTATTTAGGTTGAGCAATTAAATTAGTCGCAAAGAGATTTGGTTTAGTTTAATTGTGAACATATCGAACTTGAAATTAATGCTGGTTTAATCTGTTAGTAATTGCAAAGAGATTTGGATTACTGCACTTAGACTTAGAGGATTTTCGCAAAGAGATTTGGTTAATTCTAATTCTGTGATTTGAGTTCTAGAACTGAGTTTGATTTGATCCTGACTGATTAACTTGTCTGCTTGTCTGATTTCCTGAGAATTCCCTAGACTTAGCGCTTTTAGTTTATTGCTTTCACAACCAATTCCTGCTACTGATTTACTTTCTCGCCTTGCTATTTACTTTACAACAATTTGCTTTCTTCCTAGTATTAATCTCTTCCGTTCTGATCTATCAAGACCAGTGTCCCTGTGGATTCGATAACCCTATATACTACATTGATATTGCTGTGCACTTGCAGTTAGTATAGGGATTAAAACCTGACCTATCAATGCGCTGCTTCATTCACCACTTCAGTTTGGAGGAGAATTGGAGGATCGTCAATTCCAATGTTAACTTCTTGAAAAGATCTTCGGAGATTATCTCCCATCTTCGGTAGAACGAGATAGAATCGAATTGGGTATTTGAGCCTTAGGGTATAAAACTGAAAATTATAAACTCAAAGCTTTACACCCCTGTTTTTATAGACTATGAACAAGACTGGATATCGTTGCACTTTTCCATCATGATCGGACGTGGCGTCAATCATGGAGATAACCGTCGACGAGTGGTTCATAGAGGTGGGCGCAACCGCTACGTCGTCATGATTGTCGGTAACCACTGTGATAGCGGTAAAGAAAGATCGCCAAAATAACTGTAAAAAAATCACCTTTCGAGTCGCCATCAAATGAATTTTGTAAAACGACACAAGTTATTGCACTTAATTAACATACAGAAATGCTGTCTTTAAATTTGGATTAGAATATTGATTGAGACCTACAAAAAAACTGAAACGGAAAGAAGAAAAATAGGAGAAAATAGATTGGATTAAATAAAGGTAAATTTGGGGACGGGGCATCGAACGGTGGCTCCAGATTTTTACTGGGGGCAGTGCAATCCATTGAGAAACTTGACTAATATCGCTCATGATGAAAACAACAAATATTATTGTAACCGGGGCACGTGACCCCGTACTCATTGGCGCGGGTCCGCCCCTGCCGGTGAGCACATGAGCATATGCCATTGAGATTCAGTGTAGGCATGATCTATTCTCATTAAAAATTGCATTTCGTAGATAAGGTTTGTAAAGAGATTCGAGATTCAAAATTTCATGTCTTTAACACACGATTCTCTTTAAAATTAAAATCCAATCTTAAGCCCAGCTCAAACCAGCCCGGTCTATCCCGGACAAACCGAGATTAATAAATAAAGCAAATCAACAAAGAATATTAAGAGAAGAAAATATCGAGACAATTGTCACTATTGATAGATTTGTACTTTGCCTTTGTAGATACTAGGCGATTGTGCCACACACAAGTGTGGATATTAAATTAATATAATATTTTTTTAAAGTTAGATTCTCATTTTGTTTGTTTACCGTATACGCAGTACAAAATAATCTTATTTGCGATCCGGTGGATCAGTCAAACCGCTTGACCCGAATAATGAATTATAAGTTCTTATGGAGAGATATATTTTATTTTTCAGTCTCACAAACCTTCTTTTTTTTCTGATTAGTTGCACGGTGTTTTCCTTAAATTGCTTATTTCATTTCAAAATTTAAATTCATATTTCGTTAATAATTTAGATCATTGTTAAAAGAATGCAAATTGTGTATATATATATATATTTATAGACTATTTTAAAAAGATTGATTAGTTTTAGGAATATATGTTAATATATGGTTATATATACAAATCTCATTTATTTATGACCAGCGGTCAACCCATGGTCAACCCGCGGTCAACCCATGGTCAACCCGCGGTTAACCCAGTGATCCGGTGACTGGGAAGACAATCTGGTTCGATGTTCGGATCGGTTTAAAAACATTGTTTATAAGCGTTATGTGGTTATCCATTTTCTATAAATTATACATTTCGTCATGTTGTTTCTATTTTCTTGCAACTGCATAATCACAGTTGTGTTATTCGATAAATGACGTGAAAAACTACGAAGTAAGTAAATTGCAATCAATATTGTAGGTCAATAAAAATTGGGTAATTTAAGAAGATATATTGGATAATTTAATAAAGATTGAATATTCAAAAATTTATGAATTTTGTAGCTCATCCTCTTCAAATCCTTTTGTTAATTCATTTTGCTAATTTTCGATTGATCATAATGCTCCATATCTATACAACTTGTGGTGTATGTGTTTTGTGTGCTAGTACATGGTGGAGATTTAATACTGATGAGGAAAAAGTAGGGAGATTACTTGCTGTGGATTCTAATACTACCTTGATGAGCTTAGGAACATGGTTTCTGAAGACTATGGAATCGAACAGAGCATTGATGATATCGAGTTCAGTTATTTACCTAGAGAATTGACCAATACGAATTTTCCCCCAGTTATTATCGCCAATGATCGTCAGTTGACAAATTTTTTTGGGTATATGAAGAAGACAACATCGACACAGCTGTGTGTGACATGCAAAGCTATGACCGGGAACGAAAACAACGAGCCATCTAATACAACAAACGAAAAAGAAGAAGAACTCTTACAACCCAATCTTCATCACTCTCGTGTTACTTGTGATGATCGTGATGAAGTACTGTCTGGAAAAAAGAAGACATCGAAAAAGATATTCGGTTTTCTTTGGAGGATGTAAAGAAACATCAACATTTCATAAGCAAGAACGTGTTGAAGGCAAAATTGGAAATCTGTGCAATAAAGTATAACTTTGATTTCAAGGTGGTAAAATCTGATACGAAGATTTGGTCACTCAAGTGCGCATATAATTTATGCAACTGGAGTGTTCGTGCTCAGTGTTTGGAAGGGTTGAGATATTTCGTTATCAAGAAGTATGTCGCTGAACACACATGTGCTCCTTTAAGAAAAATAAATTTTGGCAGGACCTCTTCAACGAAAACAGTTGGGACTATGATTATTCATAAATATGATGGTATCAAAGAAGGGCCTAAACCGAATGATATCATGCAAATGATGCGTACTGAGCATGGATGTGAGCTCAGTTGTTCTTTAGCATGGGATTCACGTGAGTATGAAGTCAACGATGTTAGAGATATACCTGAGGATAGTTATGGTAAAATACCTAAATACTTGCACATTCTTAAAGAAGTAAATCCGGTATTCATTAGAGTTATGAAACTGATTGCCTTGGTAGATTCAAATATCTATTTATTGCTTTTGGTCAGTTTGTAAAAGGGTTCTATAATGCAATTCGGAGGGTCGTCATTGTTGATGGTACATTTTTGAAGAGTAAATACAAAGGAGTTCTACTGGTTGCTACAGCTGTAGACGAGGATTCTAATTTGTATCCACTTGCATTTGGGGTAGTTGACTCAGAAAACAACCGTTCATGGGAGTGGTTTTTCGGTCAGCTTAAAGTTGCATTGCGGACGAGGATGGTTTGGCTTTTGTGACAGACAAAAATGAGTCGATCGTGAGAGGCCTTAGGACAGAGTATCCACAAGCTAAGCATGGATTTTGTATTCACCATTTGTTGAATAATGTGGTAAAACATTTCAAGGGAAAGGGTCTACTTGGCTTGGTTGCGAAGGCTTCAAAAGCATATAGGTTTGCAGATTTTTAAAGGAGGTTCGCTGATATTTGCAACATAAGTCCCAGCATTGGCAAATATCTAGTGGACACTGATGTTACAAAATGGACTCGTTGTAGATTTCCTGGTTTCAGGAACGATATCAGGACCACTAACCGACATGAGTCGATGAATTCTGAATTGAGATCACCTAGAGAGTTTTCTGTTATTCCTTTATTGGATAGCATAAGAGAAACGGTTACCCGATGGTTTCGCGATCGGAGAATATTAAGATCCAAGAGCAAGCATCCTTTAATCATTGAAGTGGAGAAAAAGATAAACAAAAGGATAGAGAAGGGTAAAACTTTCAGCGTTCACCCGATCACCGGGGACAAATTTCTTGTTAGAGGGGTTCAAGATGATTGCCTTGTTGACTTGGGAATAAGAACATACACGTGTCGAAAATACGATTTGTTAAAAATTCCCTGCAGACACGCTATCAAAGCTGGGTTTTCTGTGGGAAAAGAAGCACACTCACTCACATATGAAATGCATACAATTGTATCATGGAAAACATCTTATGAAGAGAGCATTAATCCAATTTCTGTTCCTGAAGATGATTGGCATGTCCCACATGATATCGAATATGCCCAAGTTCTACAGCCTGAAACCCGGAGAGCTGCTGGTAGGCGAAGAAAACGAAGACACGAAACTGTCGAAGACAAGATACGATCGTCGCAAGGATCACAAAGGTCTAAGAAAATCAAATGCAGCCGGTGTGGAATACAAGGTCACAACAAGGAAACTTGTGACAGATCAATATAGTCCATTGTTTTCTTTTTATTTTACGTGTTTGGAGTTTTTAAATCGTTGGTTTTATGGGTTTTTTTTGTTTCAGAATCTATGAAATTAATAAATAGTAATACTATTGTGTTTTATTTGAAAAACTATCCGATTTACAAATAATTTGGTTACAAGTTTTTAAGTTACAGTTAGATAGATGTTACAATGAATTTAGACCTGCATAAAGGAGAAGAGTATATCAGCGTCTGTGTGGAGCATAGCCCTGCAACAAGAGTCAACTAACTTGTGTTAGTTTTACATGTTCGTGAAACTTTTTAATGGTTTTCCGATTAAACTAACTGTTTAATGTTTTGTCTAACATGATGAAACATTCTGTTACAAGCAACAATATATGATAAGAAACAAATGTGGTAACAAAAGGTAACTTTAATACTGTGCTTGTTCCATAAATGTGAAGGATAATAATCTTGCTTCATTGGTTTGCATTACAAACTATTCTCTATGATTAGTTCTTCCACTATTTTGTAATCAACAACAAAAAACAGATAAGTAACTCATTATATTCTAGTGATGGAATCATTTGCTAAAATTGTAAAAAAACTTGCTCTGTTCGAACAAATGTTTACATAATGAAAAATCGCCAAAAATAAAATCTCCTAAACTATAATACATACTATTTTTAATCGATCTCTACTACATCTGAGATTCTAGCTTTAGGTGGTTCGTACTTTGACATTCGTTCAATAAAAACTTGATCAGTGGCCTCTTGCCACAAATCAAAAGCAATCTTAAGACGAGCTTCTTCAATGTTTTTATCGTGCATGACATACAAATCCAAGCCATGTAGGTGACACTCAATGAACTTCAACGCATACACCCCACAATCACAATGACTACTATTGAGTCTAGGCTGCATCGACACATAACAAACTGAATATTGAGATGTTTCTTGGTGGATGATGACTGAACCACTTTCACAATACGAGTAATGAGAACAGTGAATGCTTCGACCTCTCTGGTTTTTTTTTCTTTCCAGAACAATCGAAAACTTCTATTCTTCAATGTTTGAAACTGATGGACAAAGAGATACCGTTAATAAACACGGGAATGTATATACGATCAACATCCACACTCCACATTTTCTTGTTGTTCCATGAGACGGTAGCTCACCTTTTCCGTAATCCAAGAGTAATTCATCCAATTTGAATTTCCTCTTATCTCTTTTGTAGTTGATGTATGCACTTCGGATTTGAACGCTGAACGTGCATGTCATGAAAGCAATATGATTCACTTTCCATCATCGCATATATGTGTACTCCTGGAACATGTACATGACTGCGTCCATGTACTAAAAAAATGTTATTCTAATAAGTTATTTGGTCACATATTTGAATTAAAATAAAAAATTGAATTATGTTACAAACCTCGTTGTGAAACCATTTTTTCGACTTATAATGCATGTGGCTAATTCATTATCAAACACAGTTGGACCTATTTGGAGTTTCCTGAATTGTTCATATCAAGCAAAAAATTAATTAAAAATGTTAGTTTAGCTTATTGAAATATAGGAGAGAACATATTAATGTCTTACGTGTGTGTGGAAGACCAGCTAACTAGCTGATCAAATGATTTTTCAGTCAACAAAACCAAAGGGTAGTCAGCCTCTTTTTCCGTTTTTCCTGTTTATCGTCGTTGGTAAGTGATGGTTTTGACAACAAATCACATACTTTGGCATCCTAAGCTTTAAAAGCAATCTTAGGTGTCAACCACTTTGTTGAGAACAAATCACAAACTTTGGTATATCCTCCGGTTTAAAAGAAGTTTTGGTGTCAACCACTCAGTTGGGTCTTGGACATGTGACCACTGCGATGGATCAAAACCAATAACAAATGAATCTTGTGAAACACAGCCAAAAGTTTTGCAGAGGATCTCTGGTGTACTCAATTCCGGGTTGATATCTGAAGTTTGGCTCAAGGGTACATCGTAAAGAGTATCGAATAATGTAATGTTTTTTCTAGCAACGTTTCGACCTGTGATTAAAAATTAAAATCCTTAGACATTAGTTAAACAAATAAGCTACATTCAGGTAAAGTCTAGTACAATTCAAAACATATATGATTAAGTCATAATACATCACTATTAAACTAGCAACTGTTTCCTAGTAGTTATTATTTGAAGTACATAGTACTACGTTGCATGGAAACGGAAACGGGTACGCGGAAGTGAAACGTCTAGAAAAGCGGAAACAATTTTTTCCCAAAAGTAAGAAACGAAACATTTTGGATACGTCTATACATATATTTATTAGCCCAACCATATTTAGAAAAAAGAAATAAATTTGGAACAATACAAACTTTAGTTGGAAAAAATCTATAAATACAAACTAACATGAATGATTTTGACTTGATTTTGAAACTATCAACCTTAATATGAGAAAATACATGGTAAGTGGTAAAACCGTCTTCTCTCTGCGTTTTCTGATAGTTTTTAGAGTACAAATATGGTTTAGGCAAAGTTTCTTATATTCTTTTTTCGTGGAAGTCTTTTTTCCCAAACAAATTATAAATTATCAATTAAACCCTTACAGTTTAAACTATTTGCAATTAAAATAGAAAAAAGAATTTTCAAAAATAAAAAGAAATTATGTTTTCAAACGGATACGCTATTTCCGTCGTGTTTCCAAAAATGGATATGTGTTTCCATCGCGTTTCCAAATCACAATTTTTAAGAAACATGTTTCCACACGTTTCCATCGCGTTTCCGTTTCCGAAACGGGAAACAGTCCTCGAACGGAATTTCCATGCAACATAGCATAGTAACGTACGTCAATGTTTTACAAAAATGAAACATATATTACATAATCAAAATCAATATAATAAAAACTATTTAACATACATGGATGGTTGCTTAAGTATTTTAGACAACAAATCAGGCACAAAATCCATAACCTTAAGTTACATATACAACTGCATTAAAGTTTTTTACACACCATTGTTACATAGACAACATCACATTACAATACAAAGTCCAAAACATTAAAAAGATCAAGATTTAAAGTTTTTCTGTTTTTTTACCTTTCCTTGTTTCTGAATCTCGTTTGCCGTAGATGAATCCGAGCGTTATGGATTTGAAGTGCTTCCCGGCTCAACATGGTTTGTAAGAATCGAAGCATGTGCAACCTCATTTCTCAGTTCTGAGAACTGAGTCTCAAGCGTCACAAAACAATCATCCATCTTTTTTCCCAAGTCTCTCCTCCATAGAAGCAAAAGAGGTTTCGAGTAATCCTTGTAAGAACGTTTTCATGTTTTCATCCAGACTTACAAATTTGGCAGCTTTATATTTGACACAACAGCTTCTGCTTTCGAGATTCAGCACCATGATCTGGGAGCCTTTTTTACTCCTTATGAACCCCGAGACAGACGTGTCTTCAGCGTTGGGAGTTCCAACCTCATCAACCTCATCCCCAATCTCAGCTTCTTCCTCTACATTTACCTCCTCTTCATCTACTAGATGTTTCGTAGTCAACCATGTTTCATCTGCATCCCATATATGTTCTGCCCACTCAAAACCTACTCGGATTAACCCCTTAATCGCATCAACTGTTTCATCTCATCATCCCTTGCGAAAATCAAGATTATCAAAGACATCCATATTTCCAATCGTAGAGATGTATGGATAGAATGTACCCTACACAAAAGACACCCATATATGTTAAAAATGATTCAACAGTGTGTTAATATAAATAATTTGGTTGTTATGAAATTGAAAACTAACCTTCGATTCAAATGTGGACTCGAGTAGAATGATATCCTCATATGACACCTTAGCAGCTCCTGACAAATTAGAACATTGCGCATGTTTGATGACACCGTATTTGAGTTTCCTTCCAACAAATTCATGTGTCGGGAATAGCTTCCATAATCCAAATCTGTAGTGCATAAAACAATCCATCCAAAACGTAGATTTTCTTCCTAGTCAATTTCTCCCTAGATTTGGTGATCGACTAAATTACCAGATCAAATGAGTCAATACCCCATGGATATTTCCGCAATTTCCCAAGATCCATTATCAATTTGACATAGGAGTTTGAGATAGACACCTTATCGTCCCTCGCCGTAACCAAACCCGCAATGACGCAAAAGTAGACCAACCTCGATCTGTCCTTAGGATTCCACTTCCTAACACCAGCCAGCCTTATCCTTTATCATCTTTATGTTAATCTTCCTGCCTGTCTTTAACAATCTGCTCCAATAACCATCATCGTCAATCCAATCCTCAAAATTGCAGCCATCATCTTCGTCATTCTTGCACTTAAGTCCAGTAACATCGTAGTATTCCTGCATAAAATCTGAGAGGCCTCCTTGCAAAAACAAACCAGTCCTCGTGAAGTTTTGCTGTAGCAATCTGCCTACACATGAAGCTATGGACTAATCTACCCGAGAAACCAAGCTAATTGTCATGAATCGCCAATATCCTAGAAAATTCGGGATCGCGCTTCACTTCAGCATACTCACTTGGCATAGCTTTCTGCAACAACTTCATAAGGGAGGTTTTGCAGCTGTTGTTGACCTTCTCCACTTGCGGTTAATATCCAGACCTGAAAATCCCTTTGGGAAACTCGGAATCCATATCTGAAAAATATAAAAGATCAAACCAAGTTTCAAATAAGTACACAATTTTAAAATTTTGAAGTATGCATCATGAAGAACACTAAGACGTCTCTGTTAAAGTGATGTTGATCACAAACACTTAAGGTCGATCAAGAAGTTTCCAAGAGTTGTTTTCATCGGGTCTAAACAACACTTAGCCAAGGACAAATACGAACGATGTTAACTGCCACATTTGGTCTGAGTTACTAAATTTTTCATATCAAAATTTGAAGTTAAAAACAGTAAAAGCAGAACATGAAGATTAATGATCAAATCTGAGCTGTCAAGGACAAATAAAAATAATGTAACTCATTCATAAGATGTTCATATATGTTCTAATCAATATCAAGTGTATCCAATCACACAAACTTCGCTACCAATATCAAGTGTATAAAGGACCAAGTCTTTTTCTTCAATATCTCCTGCTCAAGCAAACACCTAACTTTCCTCTCTATATCTATACTAAATGTTGAAACAATGAATCCAAAGCAAAATAAAACAGAATTATAATAACAGAGACAGAGTATTCAGTAACTGTACCGGCTTTAGTCAACGCCTCAAGGTCCAAGCTCGCTTAAATATCCTAAGGATATATACAAGAGATGGCGTTTTGGTTTATCTTTGATGTTTTCTCCTGCGTTCTTCTTCTTCCTCAACCTGCATTTGGGACTACAAGGCATTATACGCTGGACGTATGTGAAAATTAGTTTATTCTGAGTAAATGTTGAGATTGTATATGGACCTTAAGATTGAAGTCCAAGCGATTTCCTCCTGTGACTTTGTAAATCTTGTGCCTGCAGTGTAAAATATATTAGAAGCTATCTAACTAAAGCTCATGAATAAAGTAATAGCACAGCAGCTACACCAAAACAGAGCAATGGAATATGAACAAAATCTAGTTAAATTGACAAAGTTTCTAACTTGAATATTAATATCAGTGATAGGTCAAGAAATATCCCTATTCTACGGCAAGTGCACAGATATGCGAATGTAGTACTTAGGGTATCGTATCCACAAGGACTCACGGTCACACGATAGATTATATGTTGTCAAGTTAAGCTAAATCAATTCAAAGAAAGCAGTAAACAAAAGCAAGTAAAAGGTGTTTTCAAATACGAGAAAGGCGCTATACTTAGGAAGTTCTCAGGAATTATGCGATGCTAGACACTTAACTAACCGGATTCAGTTTAAACACAGGTTCAAGAACTAGAAACACAATGCTAAACAATCCAACTCTCGCTGAGATTATTTCTATATCTAGCAACCTAGCGATCCAAATCTCTTTGTGATCCTAGAGTTCTAAACAAGCATTAAGAACATGTTATATCGGTTCACAATTCTCCTAAACCAAATCTCTTTGTATCTAGTCAAATTGCTCACACTAAGTTTATTCAGATTATAACTCACACTCTCGTGCTATTGTTAATTATCTCAGATCTAAACCCTAGGTGATCAATCCATAATTCAGTATTAAGCACAACTTAGGTGATGATCAAACAGATGGTGAATCCTATTAAATCAGTTATCTAAACATGCATAAAACCCTTATGAGAATTCCTAAATCTAACTAGGTTACTACTCAGACATATTATCAGTTAAATAACACATCATTGAATAGAAAACCAAAGATTGAATAGATAAAAGTAAGGGGTTCGAAATCCTTCTCTCAAGGTTACAAGTAGCAAGAACAGCCCCTAGCCAAAATCTCTCAATCTCCAAAGCAAGAACAAGAATAAAAGATTGCCTAATGAGTCTGCTCTCAAAAACCTAATTAAAAACCACTAAACATGTTTTGGGGCTAAATTAGAATTAGGAAAACTTCTTGGCAATTCTGCAATTCTTCAAAATATGTCTTCAACTCGCGTATAACTTCTCTGTCGCTCTCAGTGTCGACCGACACCAAGGTTAGTGTCGGTCGACATCCAGTCGTGGCCGAGACACCAACTTCAGCTCGTTGCACAAATCACCAGAAACGTCCTATAATCCCATCTTTTGCTCCAAACGCAAGCCTACCTGTAGAAGACTCAATAGACTCGAAAAACCAGGTTAAGACTCGATATGTACAACTATATCATGGTTGAAAACCTATAAAAACCATGATATATCAACTCCCCCACACTTAGCTCTTGCTTGCCCTCAAGCAAGTAAAGAACCAAAGCACAAGAAAAGAGGTTTGAAAACACAGAAACTCATTTCGTCCTATGAACTTTCGCATTCACATTTACTTAGTAAACCACTGAAAACTTTCCTGCAAAGCTCAAAACCACAATGTACTCCCCCCACACTTAGCAACTGTCCCAAGTAAACTCCACAATCAGATTAGGACATTCAAGTTCACCACACTAGCCTCTGTATACAATTAAGTGTGGTCTCGTAGAGGGAGTATCGAATCAAAGGACACATGGACTCAACCCATTCAGTGTCTGACCACCAAACTGTCGGTTTCTGGTTTCTTTCTTTTCCCTTTCTCCCTTAGCACTGATTTTTCCCCACTGGGTATCATTTTATTTTTTCTATCAGTGCTGTTTAACTTTGGATCTTTCCATGGATACATAGGAGGTAATAGGGGTCTCTACCACTACCGTGACCACTTCGAAGCTACTAGCTTATCCTCGGTTTTTATCTTTTTTTTTTTTTACTTTCAAGGGAGGGGAAATCTAAAACCATACTTTAGACAAGATCACATGCTGTGCCAAACACATCAGAGGAATCCGACCCAAAGATTGCCAAGGCCCTAAGTGAGAAATTAAAGTCAAGATTAGAAGTGAGACTAGTGGTGGATCCTCTGAATACCTTGTTAGATATGGGTGTCTTGGTAAGTTGATGTGTGTGGTGTTTTCTAATAGTCATAGAGCTCCTGCAAGTCTGTCCAATGGTCACTTAGTTCCAGTTCCAGCGAAAAATTTCCTCGAAAAATCATAGTTTCATACTGATTTTGGCTCAATAAAACAATTTGAAAACAAGTGAAAACAAAGGACCGACTCTTAAGAAAACAAAACACAATGTCAGTAGCCACCTCCCCCACACTTAGACTGCACTGTCCCCAGTGCAATTGTAGTATGAGATCGGTATAAATCGAATTGGAACCAAAGAGTTTTTGAGTTAAAAATCCGAACCTGATCACGGCCGATGTCGACTGACACTAAGCTTAGTTTCGCTCGACATCGGGCTCGTAGTACCATACGCAGTGTATTAAATGTGTTCGTGGTTAAGATCATGAGTTAGCATTTAATTCCTCACATGTTAGCTGCGTTAAGTCACTCAAGATCACATCAAAATAATAATAGAGATGCAATAAACTCAAATTGTCATGATTCCAAGCAAACAAGACTGAAAAACTGACTCAAAAGAAACATAAAATGACTCAAGAAAAGGAAAAAGAAAAACAAACGCAGAATCAGCAAGTGTCTGGAAGACTGGAGAGTCTCCATCGTCTGTCTCCTCCGAATCAGCAGCTTCCTCCATCTCCTCCTCCCCTGAGCTCAGATGGACAGGAGCTTGCACTGGTGCGCGACGTCATGGCTGCGGGTGGTGAACATGCTGTGATCGCTGGCAGGACATCTTGTAAACCTTCTTCCAAATGCCCTTGAGAACGGATGCTGCCCACTTCTGAAACTGCGGTGGTGGCATGTCTTCTGCTGGTCCGGGAAGCTCGGGAAATTCATCTGACTCATCAGCAGGGACAACCTCATGCTCAGAAGCAGAGGCAGCAGCTCCAGAAGATGCGCCTCGAAGCACGGTAGCACGGCGCGGAACAGCTCGGCAGAGATCTACATTCGGCTGGAAGGAGAGTGAGAGAGGATCATCAGTGATGCCTGTGAGCTTAGTCTCTGGGAGAGGAAAGAGGCGCTCTACGCCAGATGTCATGGAATCTCCACCAGAACTGTGTCCCATTGGTGTCTCCCTTGATCCACTGACTACTCTTCAGATGCGTGAAGTTCATGGTTGTTGGTAATGGATTTCCCTCTAAGAAATCCGGCCCATTAACAAATAAAACAAGGGCCCATAATCATGAGCCCGCTCCATAATCAAGACGGAGAGATCGAACCGTTATCCTTGTTGGGCCCATACGACTGATATCTTGACAAGGCCCAAGCAACGCCGAAGTGAGAGGAGATCGAGCTCGAGCTTGATAGGAGACGATGTGGATATAGAGCAACCTGGTCTTCGTAGGTTCAACTGATCCACGTAAATCTCGGAGATCGTTATCGCGACGAGGCCGAAATATCGAAACAAGAAGATCAAAGTCGAGATTATTTAAAGAAGAAATGACGATTCATTCAAGACATTCCAACCCAAATCAAGAACACTTCGACTAGATAGCTCGATTATCATACTTTGTACTCTCTATTCGATTGTGTTTGTTCTATCTCGACGATCAATCTCAATAAAGTCTTTGATTCATAGGAAACCTATACCATTTCTATATCCAAAAGTCCAAATCCACGATTAAAAATTCTTAGTGTGAATCTCAGATCTCACATTTGGCGCCGACTGTGGGGAATATCTATAGCTTTTCCTGTCTTAAGAATCAGATCTTAGATCCGATAGATCGAGATGAATCCCGACCAATCTGGCTCTCCCAGCGCCACACCACCAGTCGACCACCCTCAAACGGTCGACAACGTTCCTTAGAACACCACCGGGGTAAGAACCATGGGTCAGACCGATGGCGTGTTGACGAACTCTGCCTCAGTCTCCACGACTTCGGCACCAACCGGCTCAGTCGCTCAAACGATCGTGACGAGCCAGACTCCGACAAATGTTTTGTCAGGAACTAACGATCCGAGCAGGAACTGGGTATGGATGAGAAACGATTTGACTTCCGCCCCTGCTTCAGGAGGTGGATCTGGAACGCTCAGGCCTAACTCGCCACTGCCTTCTTCTCCACAGCGACAAAGCCCAGACGACCTCGCTGAAATCAGTTCGATGTTGAGCCTATTGGTAAACCGAACGAGAAGCAACGAGGCAAACGCACGGGCCCAAGAGATCGCAAACCGTTCTCTGGCCGCGCAGCTCGATGAACAGGAACGGCGCATTAACGCCCATCTTGAAGAGCTCGCTAGCCAAAACCAGGGGGGTAGATCAACACGTGATCCTCGAACCCCCATAAGTCCTCCACCGTGTACACGCTTGGACTTCTCCCAGGTAGTAACTCCCCCGGGAGGGTCGAGGAATTTCGCTAGTACGTCTAATAGCGGCTTCCGCCATATAACGACCCCTATTGCGATACCGACCCCATTCGGTTAAAGTTCTATGGTCACAGATCCGACTGGATCGGGAAACCGACCATTACCCGGACCGCCACCTTTCCCGAGTAACTCCAATATTCGGCCGAGGCAACTAGGAGGCTCTGCTTTCGCCTCGAGTTCGAGACATCTTAATGGATCGAATACGATGCAGTTCCAAATGCCACATATCGACCAGACAAGACAGATTCCAACAATCGATCTTCTCGACCCGGTTTTCGCGGAACAAACGTCGAATCAGGCACAAGTACAATTCACACCTACAGCAGGCGATGAACAAGATATGCTAAGAAAATACATCGAGCAGGCTAAGGCCCAGTTCGTCAGTCTGAGCTCGAAAGTTCACATGGCAACTAGCGCGGCGCCCGACATCGATCGAGTGATCGAAGAAACGCGACAAACGCCGTTCACAGACCGGATCGCCTTCGCGAGAATCCAGGAAATTAAGAAAACCAAATTTCCAGAATTCTCTGGAAAATCGGACCCAAAAGCCCACATTAGGGCATTCCGGCTAGCAATGGCATGGGTATACCTTACTGACGAGGAAAGAGAGCCGACTTTCTGCAGACTCTTCGCCGAAAACCTATCGGGCTCCGCCCTATAATGGTTTGCCGGACTGGAAGAAAGGTCCATCGACAACTTCACCCAGTTCATGATGACTTTCCTCAAACAATACTCCGTCTTTATCGAGGTAAGGACTACTGAGGCAGCTCAATTTGGCGTCTCTCAGAAACCCGACGAGACACTTCGCTCGTACATCGACCGATTTAAGGAAATAAAATCCAAAATCGCAAACCCGCGAGACGAAGTAGCTATAGAAGCGCTGAGACGTGGACTGTGGTACTCCACCAGATTCCGCGAGGAAATAACAGTCCGCGAACCTCAAACACTCGATGACGCCCTTTATCGCGAATCGGCCTTTGGTCGCCTCGAGGACGAAACCACGGCCCTCAGAGAAAAGCACCGAAAAGAAAAGAACTCGTCGGGCCCACAAAACTCGAACTCGAAAAAGGATTCCCGTTAATCAGGAAAAGTCAACGCGGTCGAGAGCCGAAGAGCTCAAAGAAATTCGAGTTCGACAAGGAAACATTCTGTGATTTTCACAACAAAAGAGGACATTCGACTGAGGAGTGCTATACTCGAGCTAAAGCCGAGGCTCAAAAGCGAGAGTCCGAAAACAAACAAAAATCAGAAGTCGAGGAGGAAACTCCATCTGACAAAAAGGAAAGTAAGCATACCAAAGAGTCAAATACCAAAAAGCCTTCTCAGAACAAGCGAGAATGGTCAAAGGATCCGGAATCTCCCGAAACACTCCCTCAGGGGTCGCGAAAGCGAGTCGAGGTCATTCTCGGCGAGCTCAGCTTGTGCGGCACCCCAGGAGGTTCGGCGTTATCTCCACCTCCGGCTCCCATCAAGAGTTTACGCTCATGGATCAATCTCCCTCGTCTCTGTGGGGGGGGGGGGTGTACGGGCCATACCCCCTAAACGAGTCAACTTCATCTTCGGTGGCTCCAAGCTATGCCGAGACTCGGTCAATTCAATCAAAGCTCTTCAAAGAAGAGTCGAGACCGACAAGAGGGGGGGGGGGAAATCCCAATGTTAGGTCCAGACCACGAAATCACTTTCCACGAGAGCGAGACAAGTAATCTCGACAAACCACATGACGACGCTCTCCTCGTTGTCTAGTAGTGGGAGATATCAAACTCTCGAGGATAATGATCGACACAGGAAGTTCGGTGGATGTCCTCTTTTACGATGCGTTCAAAAAGATGGAGTTCAACGATTCCGAGATCGTCGAGGAAAAGACACCATTAGTAGGGTTCGCTGGCGAAACAACATATTCAATGGGCTCTGTCTTCGCCCCAGTATTAGCTGGAGGAGTTCGAAGAATGACAGAGTTCGTCGTAGTAGATTGACCAGCTCCCTACAACGCAATTCTAGGTCGACCATGGATATACGACATGAAAGCAGTACCATCGACCTACCATCAATGCGTGAAATTCCCAACTCCGAAAGGAGTAAAAACCATCAACGGAAGTCAAAATATTTCCCATAATTTCTATATGAGCGGGTACAAGCAGATCGAGAAATCCCACGCGTAGCAATTACAGAAAGAGGAAGAGCTCGCCACTATGCAAACCAAAAGGTCGAATGACCCAAGCCAATAGGACCTCCAAAGGACCTCACAACCCAAGTTTGCATAGATAATGCTCATCCCGAAAGACTTGTTGGCATTGGAATCGACCTATCAGAGCCAGTCAAAAATGAACTGATCTCTTTTCTTAAACAGAACGTCGACTCCTTTTCCTGGTCTTCAGCAGACATGAAAGGGATCAACATCGACGTAACCAACCACGAGCTGAATGTCGACCTAACTTACAAACCGGTAAGACAAAAACGTCGTAAACTTGGCCTGGAACGAGCTCAAGCCGTCAACGACGAGGTCGATCGATTACTGAAAATCGGATCGATCAGAGAGGTCAAATACCCCGACTGGCTTGTGAACCCCGTAGTGGTCAAGAAAAAGAACGGGAAGTGGAGAGTCTGTGTAGATTTTACAGACCTCAACAAAGCATGTCCGAAGGACAGCTTCCCACTCCCACACATCGACCGGCTGGTTGAAGCCACCGCCGGACACCAACTACTGTCCTTCATGGATGCCTTATCGGGGTACAACCAAATACTAATGAACCCCGAAGACCAAGAAAAGACTTCGTTCATAAATGATCTAGGCACGTACTGCTATAAAGTCATGCCTTTCGGACTAAAAAATGCAGGAGCAACTTACCAACGCCTCGTCAACAAGATGTTTTCAGGACTACTGGGTAAAACTATGGAAGTCTACATCGACGATATGCTGGTCAAATCTTCTAGGTATGAGGATCATATCCCCCAACTAAAAGAATGCTTTATCATTCTCAATAAATACGGGATGAAACTCAACCCAGCGAAGTGCACATTCGGGGTCCCATCGGGAGAATTCCTTGGTTACTTAGTAACCGAAAGAGGGATCGAAGTGAATCCTAAACAGATCGCGACATTTATGGAGATAAAATCTCCCAGAACAACGAGAGAGGTCCAGCGCCTGACTGGCAAAATAGCTTCTTTGAACCGCTTCATCTCGAGGTCGACTGATAAATGTCTACCCTTCTATCACTTGCTCAAAGCGAACAAGAAGTTCCTCTGGGACGAAAAGTTTGAAGAAGCGTTCGCCCAGCTCAAGTCTTATCTAAGCGAACCACCTATACTGGCGAAACCAGTAGAAGGGGAACCCCTCTACCTCTACCTAGCTGTTTCTACGGCAACAGTAAGTGGAGTCCTGGTTCGCGAAGAACAAAATGAACAACGGCCGGTGTATTACATTAGTAAGACCTTAATCGATGCTGAAACCAGATACCCCGCCATGGAAAAACTCGCTTTGGCATTGGTGACATCAGCTCGGAAACTACGACCATACTTCCAATCGCACTCAATCATAGTGATGACTTCTCAACCACTGACATTCAGGCTAGGCTTCACCACATAAAATAACGAAGCAGAATACGAAGCGTTAATAGCCGGACTCAGACTAGCGATAGCAATAGGAGCCCGGGAAGTAAACGCTTTCAGTGATTCTAAATTGGTCACGAGCCAATATCATGGCGACTACGAGGCTAAAGATGAACGCATGGAAGCATACCTGCGGGTAGTCCAGACCCTCGCCGACCAGATCGAATTCTTTGATCTAACACGGATCCTGCGAGGGGAAAACACCACAGCCGACGCCTTAGCCGCGTTGGCATCGACATCAGATCCTAACCTCAAAAGGATCATACCAGTCGAGGGGATCGAAAAACCAAGTATCGACATAGCCCTAAAAGCTATGTCCTTGAAAGAGGACGAGCCCACCAGAAAGGAGGACGTCGAACACAAGGAACATCCCAAGGATACTAGTCGCGACATCATTGAGATCGATGATGATCTTGACCCAAGAAATGCTGTGTACGTCGCGAACGTTCCTGATGGACCAATCCAAGCTGCATCCACTAGTCAAGAACCTGAGCCTAACGATGACGAAGATTGGAGAACCCCGATCGTAAGATACATAACATATGGCGAAGTCCCCGACGACAAATGGGAAGAATGAAAACTCAAGACGCAGAGCGCAAGGTACTGTGTCACGCAAGGAGAGCTCTTCAAAAGAAGTCTCTCCGGACCTTACCTCAAATACCTCGATAAAAAGCAAGCCCAAGCCGTGATCACGCAGGCCCATGATGGATCCTGCGGAAGCAATTCCGGAGGACGAGCCCTGGCCATACGAATCAAAAGGCAAGGCTATTTCTGGCCAACAATGGCCACCGAATGAAAATCTTTTTCCTGAAAATGCGACAAATGCCAAAAGCATGCCTCGATTATCCACCAAGCATCGGAGAAACTCTCCTCTATCTCATCGCCATACCCAATCATGCGATGGGGAATGGACATCGTGGGACCTTTGGTCTCATTCGGCAAAAGGAAAGCTACACACCTATTAGTGATAACAAACTACTTCACTAAGTGGATTAAAGCGGAATCATACCAAAAGGTTAAAGACGTTCACGTTAAGGAGTTCGTCTGGCGAAACATCGTGTGCCAACACGGACTACCCCACGAGATCGTCACCGATAACGGACCACAATTCATATCAAACATGTTCAAAGAGTTCTAAAGAACATGGAACATAAAGCTGACCTACTCAACGCCCCATTATCCTCAAGGAAACAGACTGGCGGAAGCATCTAATAAAGCAATCATGAAAAGCCTTAAGAAAAGACTCAATGAGTGCAAAACAAGCTGGAGCGATGAGCTCCCAGCCGTACTTTGGGCTTACCGGACTACCCCCCGCAAATCCACTGGCGAGACTCCCTTCTCGCTAGCTTATGGAATCGAGGCGGTAGTACCAGCCGAAATCCTCGTGTCAAGCATCCGCAAAGAAGAATGCCCACGTCAAGAGGAACTTATCAACAAGATGATAACGGACGGGTTCGATCTCGTCGATGAAAGGAGGAATCTCGCACTAGCTCGAATCCAGAACTACCAACAAGCCGCAGCTCGCTACTATGATTCCAGAATTAAAACTCGAAGGTTTCAAGTAGGGGAGCTCGTCTTACGGAAAGTGTTCGACCATAAAAAGGAAGAACACGCTGGAAAGTTAGGAGCAAAGTGGGAAGGTCTTTACCAGGTCACTGATGTTGTGAAGGACGGGGTCTACCGACTCAATTCGGTGGAAACCCAGAAACCTGAACTACGACCCTAGAATATCATCAACCTCAAAAAGTACTTTCACTAAAAGTACGAAACATAATCGAACTACGAAATGGCTTGATCCCCTTAAAAGGGTACGTAGGCAGCTCGACCTCGAGCGCAACCACCCCCCCAACTGAATGCTCTTACTGAGCTCGACAACTTCAAACGAAGTCGTACTAGCTTATCTTTGTGAAATCAAAATAAGTTTCTCGATCAATGTCTCTTTCCATTGTAAAAGTTAAAGAGTCGTTGCAGAATATTTCGCCATTACATTCTACCAAGTGATATGAAATTATCTCTTCAAAAAAATAATATTAATAAATTGGTATGAAATTATCTCTTCAGAAACAAACGATATTAAGTTATCCGTTTCAAGCGACCTGAAATGGCCTCTCCCAAAATCAAGTGATATGAAATTATCTCTTCAAACCCAAGCGATCTGAAATGATCCCTTGAAAACCTAAAATTCTTCCAACCTTATACAACTTAGAAGAATTGGGGGGCTACCCCCTCCCTTGAAGCAAAAACAATGAGGTCGAGTCTACATCAAGACAGATGAAATGAGACAACTGCTCACACAAAACGGCCTCCGCACACATTCAAAATGAACCTATGTAAGTCTACTTCGATTCATTATATATTTAGCACTTTTCATTTCAGTTCGACACCAAGCTCGAATTGCACATCGAGAAAGAGTTGTACCTCGAATAAAATTTGAGGAAGAGCTCGAGCTCAAATGCAGTCAGTCCAAAAGTTCGTAAGAGAACTCCCTAAGGCAACTCAAGCCAGATTATTTATATGACCCCTCTTTAGAGGTTCAGACCGCCATACGGCCGACTTTGTGCTAAGGCGTTAAAACAATAAAATCTATGCTAAGGCATAAAAGATTAAAAAGAAATTCATAAAATGGACTTGACGCCCTCAAGTCCGCAAAAGCCCATTAGAGGGAAACATCGAAAACAAAAAGGCCCCACTCCCGGGGGCAACCAGAGTATGAAAAAAGAAACCCCTTCGGGCAGAAACAAAGCAATCAAAATTGTTGCGATCGCGAGGAAGCCTCGTCTCCATCCTCCGCCTGATCGCCGGTAGAGCCAACCCCAGTCGGGAGATTTGATCCGTATTGATCGGCACAGGGAGAAGCCGGCGGCGGAGCATGCGCCAAAATAACCGAGTCGCTTGATACCGCCAGCAGGTTAAACTTGCCAATGCTGAAATCGGAAACCGCTGCGGCATTCATCTCCTCCATGGTCTCCCTCTTCTTATCAGCCAACATTAGTACTTCCTGAGTTAGGTCGATCTCGCCGGAAGCGAACTCCGCGATGAGCTCAATATTGGTTAAGGTCTCTTAAAGGCAGATCTCAGCGCTGGTTTCGGCCTTCCGTCTTTCGCTTTTCTCCTTAATCTCCTTAAGGATCTCCAAGTACTCCTGCTAATTTTATTCCTCGCCTTATGAGCTGCGACCTTCACGTCGAAGCCCCTCCCCACGAGGACCCTCTCCAGATCAGCTCGATCCTGAGCAGCTTGCAAAACTGCGACCTGGCTCGCTTCTTCGGCAGCCAGAGTTCGACCCACAGCCGCTTGCAGCTTTTGAGAAAGATCCTCCTCCCGATTCTCGAGAATCAGTAGTCGAGTTTCGATCCCCTCATACCAAGCCAACCTCCTTTTAAACTCCTCCTCTCGGGCCAAGGAGTCCCACAGCTGCACATTCAAATCAACGACCGTCTTCTTGACGGCCTCAAGTTCGCCCACCCGCGACCCTTCGCGCAGCTCACGCTCGGAATTAGCCACGAATCCATTCGTAGCCTCCAGAAGCTACATAAAAATACTAAGGCTGAGTTCTCCAAAAAAAGACAAGGAAAACGAAGCACTGCGACCATTACCTCTCCAATGGCCGTCGTTATCTCGGTGTATGAATCACCTAGGACCATGTCTCCAATAGCCGGGAGCTGGACACCCGCAGGCGTAAAATGCCTCAGCAGACAAGCTACGCTTCCCGGCGTCTCGATATCTTCGCCCGGTCTCCTCGAGCTCTCTATGGTGTCGACTCCTGTTCCCTCGAACCACTCGAATAGGAGTCGCAAAAAATTGGCTCCCCGGACGGTATCGGATCCGCCTCCCGGGCAATCAAAGAAGGGGGAACACCGTCCGTCTCCACGACGGCATCGGTGACTCCTGTGCCCAAGGGAAGACTTGGAGGAAGGGGAGGAGGAGAATCACACATGGCAAAAAAGATAGCGCTGCTCAGATTCTCATCCCTCACCTTCTTCGCCAAATCCACAGGGTCCTTCCCATTTTGGCGACTCCTCGCTCTCCGAGATAGTTTCTCGCAAGGAGTAGTACTAGGGGTTGAACTATCATTCACAAGGGGACGACCTGCAAAAACAAAAACAAAACTTTTAGACTTTTCCCAATGACGACAAACAAAACGTCAAGAACGGACAACCCACTTTCTCCTGCCCGCTCGGCAATACGAAGCGGAGGCTGAGGGGTTCGAACCGGGGGAACCCGGCGAGGCATAGGGGAAAGTGGTAAGTCTCGATAAACCTGAGGATGACCCCGCGGAACCCGCCCGAGGTCGATCCTCAGAGCAGCTTGCACGCGCTCCACTATAAAACTGTCCCAGTTGACGGTACCCCTTCTTAGTCGGGTTATTAAAGCCTCCGTAATCGGGTTGAGAGCGAGCGATTCGAGAGACTCTGTGATACAGACTAAAACCAATCAGGAAGCAGCCTGACAACAACAAAAAAGGGGAGGATCGAGTATTAAACCATGAATCTTACTAACGTTGGAAGCCCACCGTGAAGAGACGACCGAGTAATCGAACTCCCCGACCGAATGATGGTTTATCCTAAAGAAAAAATATTGATCCCTCCATTCATCCCTCGATGGGATACCATCAAGGATCCTCCCGAAACGAGGAGAAAGACGATAAGTCCCCGGAAAGCGAGGATCTTGCTTTACCGAGCAAACTCGCATGAGCTCCTCAGGCCCGAACTCAATCCCCTCTTTTGCGGCCCTGACTCCAAATCCGATGACGTACCGAACGAAATTTGGCGTCATCTGATGAAACGCCAACTGGAGTTGGGCCAGCACTAAGAAAATAAGGCCGGGAATGGGGAAGAAGAGCCCACATTTTTCGAAGTAGGCGTAGGAAGCACAGCAGTAGCCTTCCACGACGGTCTCTGGCGAAATCGCCGACGACGGGATAACAATCTCTACTTCCGGCGGAATCCGGCACCGCGTCCGTAGCCGCTTAATAAGATTTTTGGTTAAGACAGACGGCGGATGCGGACCGAATGATCCCGCCGCCGCACTCGTGCTTGCTCCCGTTGCGTCTCTCAGAGCCATGAGGAGGAATATACCGAGATAAAAAGAAGCCTTTAAGAGAGTTTCTGATAACCAAAAGAATGCGAAAGAAACAAGACGCAAATGAGAAGAGGGAAAGTTACCCTCGAAAATATAAAGAATTATCTATAGTGGGAATTGTGCAAAATCTCGAACGGGCGATTCCAAACTCGTAATAACTACGAGAAAATCGAGACGGTTGATACTCCTCGCCTTCCCCATCTTAACCATCGATTCGAGATCGACGGTCACGAGCGCATGCCAGCCAAGCGACGTCAGCAAGGAATCGAGTTCGAAAAGACTCTTCGTAACCCTCAAATCTCAGCCGTTAGTGAGCAACCAGATACACGGTGGGAGATGTGGCTCTCTTAATAAATATACGCCACGACTGCCGACGCGCCAACAAGCAGGTCAGTTCGGCCCACGCGCTCGCCCTTGACCATTGGATCGAAACAAGATCTACAGATGGGGCGAAAGTAATCATTAGGTCTATCACGCCCGAGGCGTACGCTTCTTCCCGAGAACGTCAACCGCCCATCAACCTCGACTTTTCGAAATTAATGGGCCTGGGGGCTATTGTTGGTACTGGATTTCCCTCTAAGAAATCCAGCCCATTAACAAATAAAACAAGGGCCCATAATCATGAGCCCGCTCCATAATCAAGACAGAGAGATCAAACCGTTATCCTTGTTGGGCCCATACGACTGATATCTTGACAAGGCCCAAGCAACGCCGAAGTGAGAGGCGATCGAGCTCGAGCTCGATAGGAGACGATGTGGAGATACAGAAACCTGGTCTTCGTCGGTTCAACTGATCCACGTAAATCTCGGAGATCGTTATCGCGACGAGGCCAAAATATCGGAACAAGAAGATTAAAGTCGAGATTATTTAGAGAAGAAGTGGCGATTCATTCAAGACATTCCAACCCTAATCAAGAACACTTCGACTAGATAGCTCGATTATCATACTTTGTACTCTCTATTCGATTGTGTTTGTTCTATCTCGATGATCAATCTCAATAAAGTATTTGATTCATAGGAAATCTATACCATTTCTATATCTAAAAGTCCAAATCCACGATTACAAATTCTTAGTGTGAATCTCAGATCTCACAATGGTCAGCTTCCTAGTGCAAATGCTCATCTGACTCTTGTCAAGCCCAAAGTGATCAAAGATGGGAGTTAAGAGACTCCCGATCGACTCTGTCTTCGTTTCCTTCCCAGTGATAGGCTTCGTCGCCTTCTCCAAATGGTGAGCAATGAGAGCTCCCATGTTAGCATCCAACTGAAGGAATTTCTAGCAGTTCTTAATCCAATTAGCAACCCTATGTATAATTCCAAGCCTAGATTCCAGGGTCTAGTTATATTGAATCTACAACAGATCTCGAATTACCTGGAGTTTAGGAGCGGAAGATGATCAGATATTCGAGATTCACGAGCACCTCAAGTGCTGCGCCTCTACTGGTATCCACACGCACGCAAACTGGAATCCGCCGGGATGCTAGTGCCGGGAGATTGGATCTCTTCGGGATGCTTGTGTTTCTAAGAGGTGGCTGCGATTAGGCGAAAAACTTCTGCTCCAGGTCGTGCTATATCACATATATATAGACCTAAGTAAACCTAATTAATCACCGGACCGAACCAAGATTAATTGAGTCATTAAATCGAAACATTGTTTCGATCTGCACCTTGCATCGATCGACACAACACTTGTGTCGATCGACACACCCTCAAAACGTATATTAATGTGTATCAAATACACATTAATTTGATCATTACATTAATGATCATTCCCATCATTCCCACATGAAATATATCCAGTCTGCTTAGGTGTGTTACCTTGTAGGATCATATAATACTAGTAATGAGTTCACAACTCACATATCACAAGTGGTTTTTAGCAAAACATTATGACCATCTAGTATTGTATGAATGTCTAATCTCGACAACACAACTATCTCTAGAGTGATTACAAGTGTGATTTCAGGACATTCCCAACAATCTCCCACTTGTATTGGAATCATCTATTCCCATAATCCCTTCGTCTCTATATCTCGATCTGGCATAAGGCAAGATATGTGTCATCCTTATTAAGCCAAGATCATGTTCATCGAACTCCGATTTATACTGACAAGACAAACGACTGACAATCACCTCGTTTGAGTGCGGCCACACATTTCTCAGTATCAAATCTTCGATGGGCCCTGAGATCTTTATCTCCTGTTATATAGGAGGGACAAATCCCATCTTGTTCCATCCATGTTCCTTCACACACTTCATGATACGCCCAATCAATGCCTTTATAGTCACCAGTTACGGCTGACGTTTGACAGGGTTAAAGCGGACCAATTCACATGTAAGAAAGCATGATGAACTCAAGTCAAAGGACTATACTGTATAGTCGTAATGAAAATTCTCATGACACTTATATAACTATCCTGTAAAGTTCTCATTAGCGGGTCATGTCCGATCATGTGTTCTCCAACACATATCTGTGTGGTTGACTTTAATACTCTTATTAATGACTCCATGAAACTTAGTCATCAGTCACCTCACATACTAGTCTCACGCGGTTGTTAATGTCCCACTTTAACAACCTTGACCAGAGACTAACATAATTTATGTCATTTATCATTTATAGGGTTTCATGATCAAGTCACATACTTTATGACCTATAAAATGTCATAAATTACTTTGGGACTATTATTTAATAACATAATTAAATAATACTGATGTCAGAGTTCATTAACATAATTAAATTATGTTTACATGAACATCATATCACAACTAAAATAAACAACAACTACTCCCACTAAGATTAAGATCACATCTTAAGACATCTAATGCCCATAGCAGTTGTCTGAACCTCATGCATTCTCGCTCAGCTTGCGTCAAAGGACACTGCGTCTTGCTAAGAGTAATGCCAAGAGTCATTGGCATGAAGCCCTTCTTGGAATCATGCATACTGGACCTGTGCAAGACCTTATCAATATAAGTATCTTGACACAATCCAATTACCTTGTCCAATCTATCTCTATAGATTCTTATTCCAAGAATGTATACGGCTTCTTCCATGCTTTTATCGAAAAACAACTTTCGAGTCAAGTCTTTACAGATTTGAAACAATGGAACTTCATTTCCGAAAAGCAGTAACATACAATGCTAGAAATGCAACTGCGCTCCCACTAGTCATCTTGTAAACACACGGTTCCTTTTCGTTTCTGATGAAGTCAAACCTTTTGACTGCTTCATCAACACGAAGATTCCAACTCCGAGATGCTTGCTTCAATCCATAAATGGATCGATGAAGCTTGCATACCTTCCTAGCAGCTTTAGGATCAATGAAAACTTCAGGTTGTGTCATGTACACATCCTCTTCCAGAATTCCATTAAGAAAAACTGTTTTTTCCATTAAGAAAAACTGTTTTTCACATCCATCTGCCCGATCTCATAATCATAATGATCGGCTGTTGCTAGGAGAATCCCAATGGACTTAAGCATATTGACTGGGAATAGGTTTCTTCATAGTCAACACCATGAATTTGCTTGAAACCTTTTGCCATCAACCTAGCTTTGTATATCTGAATATTACCATCCATGTGATAGGTCTAGTTTTAACCCTATTCTAACTGCAAGTGCACAGTGATGTAGTTGTAGTACTTAGGGTATCGAATCCACAGGGACTCTGGTCAACGATAGATGAAAACAGAAGTGATTAAACTAGGAGAAAGCAATATGGGAAAGCAGTAAATCAGACAGCAGAAAGTAAATCAAGCGAGTTGTGAGCAAGGAAGCGAAGCGTTAGGTTTCAGGAGTTCTCAGGAAATCAGGAACGCAAGCAATCAATCAGTCTAAATCTAATCAATAACTGTTCTAGAACTCAAAACACGGATATAGAATTAACCAAATTCCTTTGCGATAATTCTCTAAGTCTAAGTGCAGCAAACCAAACTTTCGTTTGCGAGAACTAACAGATTAAACCAGCATTAATTCCAAGTTTGATATGTTCACAATTAAACTAAACCAAACTTCCGTTTGCGAATAGTTTAGTTGCTTATCTAGGTTCTTTCTAGTTAAATTAACCAACTTCCGCCGCATTAATCAACCTAATATCATAATTCTGATTAGCTACTTCAGATTAAGCATTAAGAACAACCTAAACAAAGAACTAGCAGATATGAATCCCTACAGATTGATTTAAACTATAATTCTCTGAAATCCCTAATGAGAATCCTTTAACCTAACAGGTAAACTACTCAGACATGTTCATCGAAACAGAAAACATCTTAAGTAGAAAACCAAATATCATAAAACAGAATAATCAACAGGGGTTCGAAATCCTCTCTCTTTCGAGAGCAAGATCAGCCCCTAAGGCTCTCTGAAAATAAAATAAGACTTAAAAGTAAAGCGTAGCCTAAACAATGGCTTAAAAACCCTTATATAATAGCTAAAACACGTTTTGGGCTTCTGTGTAAATATCTGGGCTTTTCTGCAAAATCAGCATTCTTCATTAAATCGGCGAGTCTGGCCCATTCGCATATGCAACGATCGATGCAGGTGTGCAACGATCGACGCAGTCTTCAAAACTGGACAGTGAACTCTGTCTCTCGGACCAAATCTCCAAAATACACCAAACAGCTCCAAAATCTCCACTTCTGCTCCAAATGTGTCTAAACCTGTAAACATACTAAAAAGACTCCAAAACATAACATAAGACTCGATAAATAAGGCATATACCATGGTTAAAACCGGTAAAATCCATGGTATATCAACTCCCCCACACTTAGCTCTTGCTTGTCCTCAAGCAAGTAAAGAACCAAAGTATAAGCGAAGAGGTTTGAAAACACAGAAACTCATTTCGTCCTCGGAACTTTCACAATCACATTCACTTAGTAAGCCACTGAAAACTTCCCTACAGAACTCAAGACCACAATATACTTCCCCCACACTTAGCAACTGTCCTAAGTAAACTCCACAATCACATTCAAGCATTCAAATTCACCCTACTGACTTCTGCAAGTATTTAAGTGCGGTCTCACCTAAGGAGTATCGATCAAAGGGCACATGGATTCTTACCTTATCAGCTCTAGACCACCATACTATCTTTCTCTAGTCCCTTTCTTCTCTTTCCCTTCTTTAACAACTGATTTTTCCCCACTGGGTTTCATTTTATTTTTTTTATCAGTGTTCTTCCCGTTATGGGGTGTACTTTGGACACATTCCATGGATCACATGAGAGAAAATAGTGTTTGCTACCCTTCCCATGACCACTTCGGAGTTACTAACTCATCCTCAGTTTATTATTATTATTTTTTTTTACTTTATAGACGGGGAGAAGGGAACTAAATAGGATAGGTTGACAGGCTGTGTCAGAACTAACAAGGGAATCCGACACAAAGTATACCAAGCCCTTAGGTGAGAAATCTAAGTCAGTATTAAGGTGAAGTCAGTAAAGGATCCTCTGATACCTGAAGTGATGTGGGTGTTCCCAGTAGGTTGTTCCGTGTCTGAGTTTTCTAATAGTCATAGAGGCTCTGCAAGTCTGTCCAATGGTCACTTAGTTCCTGTTCAAGCGAAAATTTTCCTCGAAAAATCATAGTTTCATACAAATTTTGACTCAATAAAACAATGTTTTTGAAAAACTAAGAAAACAAAAGCGTGCATCAGTAGCTTCCTCCCCCACACTTAAACTACACTGTCCCCAGTGTAATCAAAGCATGAGCTCGGTGAAAGAATAATCAAATTGAAAAACAAACCGAAAAGTTGCAGAATACTTACCTGTCGTCGCCCTGCGTCGATCGATGCCCAAGGATGTCGATCGATGCACGGCGATTATGCTCGCAGTTATGTAGATAACCGATGTCTGAACCGCAATCAATTAGTTAAATCGTAAATTGCGACTGCATCGACCGATGCACAATGTGTGTCGATCGATGCAATGCGATTATTCCTGTTTCCCTCAGCTCTGAACACACTTAAACAGAAAAATTAAAAATACCAAATCAAAACGAAAGAAAACAAAAACAAAAACGAACCTAACAGTGGGTTGCCTCCCACTCAGCGCTTGTTTTTAGTCATTAGCTTGACTATTGGAAAGAGATTGGATTCATGGTGGTTTCAACAGAGACTTTGAGTGTCTCTGTGAATATCTCTTCATCCAAGGAGGTGTATAAGCATTATGATCATGAGGCTTTCCAAGGAATGAGAAATCAGAATCAGGGCGGGAGCGAAGCTTGGGCGGTCTACTGCGTTTTCCTGCATTCAAAACAATATGATCAGAAGGTTTAAGCTTAGATGATTTGTTCCTTACCTTTGATGCATATCTGATGTTTGGGGCTTTCTGCTTATGAGCAGTTGCAGGTACTGAAGATGTTAGAGCAGGTTCAAGAGGAACTGCCATCTTCTTCTTTCTACTATCAGATACTGTAGTTCCACCAATCTGAACTTCTTCTTTCAGATGACCATCAGTGGAGATCATCTCCTTTGCATGAACTCGCGAAGTTTCAACTGGTGGTGTTCTATTCACCTTCTTATCCATCACTTTCATGCAGTTAGCCACTTCTAGCTCTTGTCTGGAAGGTTTAGGAACCTTAGGATATGGCACCGGGGGCTTGTAAGCTTTTTCTGGTACTGTTGCAGGTTTCTGGACATGTGTGCGTTCTGTGTCGATCGTTGCATAATGTGTGTCGATCGATGCAAGGCGATTCTGTTTCTCGAAAGAACTCGAAATTGCCGTCAGAATGGCGTGTCGATCGTCACTAAGGGGGTGTCGATCGATGCATGTATCAGGCAGACAATATTCATCTAGAAAATCCGAGATTATGCTCTCTTCTTCACCTAGCAACTCAATCTCATCCCTTAAGGTCACAGCTTTGATGGATCTACACTGTTCAGCTTTCCTAGCTTCATTACGCCTTTCTATTGCTCCAGCTGTTTGTTGAACTTGGACATCTAGCTTCTTCAAATGTGTGCTCAAGTATTCAAACTTCCCATTCAGATTTCCATGTATAGCTTCCAGCTTCCTGTCGAAGTTTGCAGCAATCTTAGCCTGATCCTCTAGCAACTGCTCCATCATGGATTCTATCTTGCTCTCATAAGCTCTGTTTCCTTGAAACCCAGGACCATTTATGTAGTTCCTCTCCTCTTCATATCTTTCCAGTAACTGCTCCATCATACTTATCAGCTTACCATATTGTTTATTTTGAGGAGGAACAGGCTGATATGATGGAGATTCACAATCTCTGGTGAATGAATAGGAACCATAGCCTCCGCAGAACGAGTTATTCTGCTGATTTTCCAACATCTGTTCCATCATTCCCATTATTCTTTCGCACTGTGCCGATCGATGCAGAGTAGCGTCGATCGATGCAAGCTCGAGAATGCAACGATCGACACACAGGACAGTGTCGATCGATGCAAAGCGATTACAGGCGTACCTGAAACGCAAGAACAGAAAAAGAAAAAAAATTAGTAGCAAAAATTAAAAACGAAAATCCTAGTCTAAAGCCTAAGTTCAAATCTATCGAGGATTCAAAAGAGTCCCCGGCAACGGCGCCAAAAACTTGATAGGTCTAGTTTTAACCCTATTCTAACTGCAAGTGCACAGTGATGTAGTTGTAGTACTTAGGGTATCGAATCCACAGGGACTCTGGTCAACGATAGATGAAAACAGAAGTGATTAAACTAGGAGAAAGCAATATGGGAAAGCAGTAAATCAGACAGCAGAAAGTAAATCAAGCGAGTTGTGAGCAAGGAAGCGAAGCGTTAGGTTTCAGGAGTTCTCAGGAAATCAGGAACGCAAGCAATCAATCAGTCTAAATCTAATCAATAACTGTTCTAGAACTCAAAACACGGATATAGAATTAACCAAATTCCTTTGCGATAATTCTCTAAGTCTAAGTGCAGCAAACCAAACTTTCGTTTGCGAGAACTAACAGATTAAACCAGCATTAATTCCAAGTTTGATATGTTCACAATTAAACTAAACCAAACTTCCGTTTGCGAATAGTTTAGTTGCTTATCTAGGTTCTTTCTAGTTAAATTAACCAACTTCCGCCGCATTAATCAACCTAATATCATAATTCTGATTAGCTACTTCAGATTAAGCATTAAGAACAACCTAAACAAAGAACTAGCAGATATGAATCCCTACAGATTGATTTAAACTATAATTCTCTGAAATCCCTAATGAGAATCCTTTAACCTAACAGGTAAACTACTCAGACATGTTCATCGAAACAGAAAACATCTTAAGTAGAAAACCAAATATCATAAAACAGAATAATCAACAGGGGTTCGAAATCCTCTCTCTTTCGAGAGCAAGATCAGCCCCTAAGGCTCTCTGAAAATAAAATAAGACTTAAAAGTAAAGCGTAGCCTAAACAATGGCTTAAAAACCCTTATATAATAGCTAAAACACGTTTTGGGCTTCTGTGTAAATATCTGGGCTTTTCTGCAAAATCAGCATTCTTCATTAAATCGGCGAGTCTGGCCCATTCGCATATGCAACGATCGATGCAGGTGTGCAACGATCGACGCAGTCTTCAAAACTGGACAGTGAACTCTGTCTCTCGGACCAAATCTCCAAAATACACCAAACAGCTCCAAAATCTCCACTTCTGCTCCAAATGTGTCTAAACCTGTAAACATACTAAAAAGACTCCAAAACATAACATAAGACTCGATAAATAAGGCATATACCATGGTTAAAACCGGTAAAATCCATGGTATATCACCATGTCAACTTTTCTTCTTGAAAATCCATTTACTCTCAATGGCTTTTACACCATCGGGTAAATCAACCAAAGTTCACACTTGGTTCTATGACATGGATCCCATTTCTGATTCAGCGGCTTTCAGCCATTTTCGGAGTAAGAGCCCATCATTGCTTCTTCAAAATTCGCAGGCTCGTCACTTTCAATGATCAAAAGATCATGGCAGGCATATGGTTACGAGAAATCCACATTTCTCGGGTTCGTGACGGATCCTTTCGGATCTGCGAGCTTCAGTTCTGTGTAAGAGTCGTGCACATATCTCATATATAGACTTTTACCACGACCTAATTAACCAAGATTTAAACCGTAGTTAATTAAGTCATAAACCAAAATCAGTATTTTGGTTCGCGATCTGTGTCGATCGATACACCTTTGTGTCGATCGACACTTCCTCAGAAACTCGCCATTTGAATGTATATCGAATATATATTCACCAGATCCTTTGCAAACTTTAGGCACCACAGGTGCAGGTTCTACAACTCTTTGTAGATCCAACTGCTGCTCTTCCTCATCAGGTTGAGCAGTCTCCTGTGATTCTAGAATTTCTTCGAGTTGTAATTTACTCCCACTGTTCTTCCTGGAAGGAAAATCTTTCTCAAGAAAAACACAGTTCCGAGCAACTAACACTTTGTTCTCGGACCGGTTGTAAAAGTAATATGCCTTGGTCTCCTTAGGAGAACCAATGAAGTAGCACTTATCGGATTTGGGTGTGGGCTTATCAGAGATTAAATGTTTAATATAAGTCTCACAACCCCAAATCTTCATGAAAGACAAATTAGGAACCTTTCGAGTCCACATCTCAAGTGGTGTCTTTGTAACTGATTTTGATGGAATTCTATTTGGTGTAAACGCAGACGTTTCTATAGCGTATTCCCAGAAAGTGGAAGATCTGAGTGACTCATCATTGATCGAACCATATCTAATAAAGTCCGATTACTCCTCTTATAAACTCCATTCCTTTGGAGCGTTTTTAGGAGGAGTGAGTTGTGAAACAATTCCACAATTTCTTAGATGATCACTGAATTCTTGACTTAAGTATTCACATCTACGATCTTATCGTAGAGCCTTAATACTTTTGCCAACTTGTTTCTGTACTTCATTCTGGAACTCTTTAAACTTTTCAAAAGATTCTGATTTATGTCTCATTAAATAGACATAACCATACTTACTGAAAATATCAGTAAAGGTAATGAAGTACTGAAAGTTTTATCTAGCACTTGTGCTCATCGGGCCATACACATCCTCATGTATAAAGCCCAATAAGTCACTGGCCCTTTCATTTTGTTCTTTCGCGACCTGTGTCGATCGTCACACCTTTTTGTGTCGATCGACACTACCTTTTGTTGAAAGGGGCCTTCGTCATTTTACCCAATAAACAAGATTCGCATTTCTCACATGATTCATAATCAAATGAGCCCAAAAGCCCATCACTATGGAGCTTCTGAATCCGTTTCTCATTTATGTGACCCAAACAACATGCCATAGAAAGAGTTTGATTCGTATCATTTGACTTGAATCTCTTGGTACTAATGTTATAGATAGGCACATTTTGTTTTAGAACATAAAATCCATTCTCTAATGGACCGCTACCATAAAACATATCATTGTAATCAAATGAATATCATTTATTCTTAATTTGAAAACTGATATCCTTCCATACCCAAAAAGGAATGGAAATAATATTTCTGCTTATAGCAGGTACATAATAGCAGTTCTTAAGTTCAAAAACCAAGCCAGAAGGCAAAACAAATGAAATGTTCCTACGGCTAATGCAACAACTCTTGCTCCATTTCCCACGTGCAGGTCCATTTGTCTTTTCTCCAAAATCCTACTTTTGCTTAGGCCCTGCACATTTTCACAAAATATGAGTACCACAGCTGGTATCTAATACCCAATAAGTAGAACCATAAGAAGTAACATTTACTTCTAATAACATAATACCTGAAGAAGAAGTCTTGTACGTCTTCTTCAGCTTCTCATAATCTTCCATGAATTTCTTGCAATTTCTTTTCAAATGCCCATAACCATTACAATAACGGCACTTAACATCTTCAGAAGGACCAGGTTTAACCTTAGGAGCATGGTTAGACTCGCTTTGATTCACAATCGAGCTAGTCTTGCCATTACCTTTGTTCTTACCAAGTTTCTTAAACCTGTTACCCTTTTGTACCATAAGGACCTTTGGGGTGTCCTTCTTGATGTTAGGTTATGCAGTCTTGAGCATCCCATGCAACTCAGTCAAAGTCTTTGTCAAGTTGTTCATGTTATAGTTCATAACAAACTGATCATAGCTTGACGGCAGTGACTGCAAAATGATGTCAGTAGCCAACTCTTGGCTAATGGGACAATCTAGTTTCCCCAGGTTATCAATATAACCCACCATCTTAATGACATGAGGACTAACTGGTCCGTCCTTTGGTAGCTTGCACTCAATTAGAGACTTAACCGTCTGGTATCTCTGAGTTCGTGCCTGCTCCTGAAACATACTTTTCAGGTAAGTGATCATCTCTATTGGCAACTCCGCGTTCTCGAATTGCTTCTTCAAATCCGAGTTCATGGTAGCCAACATGAGACAACACACATCGACCACATCATTAGAATGCTTATCCCAAGCATCCTTTTCTGACTGCCAGGCATTGGCTCGGTACTTCTTAGGGAGAACTTTCTCAAGGACATAGTCCTTTTTCTCCTGTTTGAGAACAATTCTCAAGTTCCGATACCATTCAAGAAAGTTGGATCCATTTAACTTTTCCTTCTCAAGGACGGATCGCAGGTGTGAGATCCGGGATTCACACTAAGAATTTGTATTCGTGGATTTGGACTTTAGGATATAGAAATGGTATAGTTTCCTATGAATCAAAGACTTTATTGAGATTGATCGTCAACAAACACAATCGAAAAGAGAGTACAAAGTATGAAATCGAGCTATCTAGTCGAAGTGTTCTTAGCCAGGGTTAGAATATCTTGAATGGATCGCCACTTCTTCTTTAAATAGTCTCGACTCTGATCTTTCTGTTCCGATATTTTGGCCTTGCCGTCGTAACGATCTCCGAGATTTGCGTGGATCAGTTGAACTGGCGAAGACAGAGTTGCTCTATCTCCACGTCATCTTCTGCCGAGCTCGAGCTCGATTGTCTCCGGCTTCGGCATCGTCCGGGCCTTGTCGGGGCGTCTCTCATTTGGGCCCAACAAAGGCATCGGCTCTTCTTTTCGTCTCTGATTCTGGAACGGGCTCATGAATATGAGCCTTTGTCTTATCTGTCAATGGGCCGGATTTCCTAGAGGGAAATCCAGTACCAACATTAGCCCCCCAGCCCATTGATTTCGAGAAGTCGAGGTTAATGGGCGGTGGACGTTCTTGGGAAGACGCGCGCGTGTCTCGGGCGTCGAAAAATCTAATGATTATTCTCGCCCCATCCGTAAATCTTATTGCGATCCAACGGTCAAGGACGGGCGCGTGGGACGAGCTGATCTGCTTTTTAGCGCGTCAGCAGTTATAGCGTGTATTTTCTTAAGAATTTCATCTTCCACCGTGGATCTGGTCGGTCATCGACGGCTGAGATTCAAAGGTTGCGAAGAGTCTTTTCGGGTTCATTCTTTTGATGAAGTGACCTAATTACTGCGCACTCGCAACCGTTGATCTCAAATCGACGGTTAGAGTTAAGGGAAAACGAGAAGTCCAAACCATCTCGATTTTCTCAGTAATTAATACGAATTTGGGAGTCGTACGGACGATACTGCGCACGATTCCCGATATAAGTAATCGTACATATATCATCGAAGGAAGCCCTTCGCCTCCTTACTTTATTATGTCTCTTTCTTGTTTAAGGTTTTTCTCTATATTTCCTCTGTCGCCAGAAAAAGTCCTTTCCCGGAGATTTTCTGTTATGGCTTTGAGAGACCCTACGGGAGCGAGTACGAGTGCGGCGGCAGGGTCATTTGGTCCGCACCCGCCGTCTTCGTTAACCGTGGACCATATTCAGCAGTTAAGGGCGCTTTGCCGGATTCCGACAAAAGTCGAAATCGTCATTCCTTCCCCGGCGGTGTCCCCCGAAACGGTCGTAGAAGGCTACTGCTGCGCCTCCTACACGTATTTCGAAAAATGTGGGCTCTTCTTCCCTATTCCCCGCCTTGTTTTCTTAGTGCTGGCCCAGCTCCAGCTGGCGTTTTATCAGATGAAGCCGAACTTCGTTCGATACGTTATCGGACTTGGAGTCAGGGCCGCAGAGGAGGGAATTGAGTTTGGCCCCGAGGAGTTAATGCGGGTTTGCTCGGTGAGGCAAGATTCCCGCTTTCCTGGGTCATATCGTCTTTCTCCTCGGTTTGGGAGGATCCTTGACGGTCTTCCGCCGAGGGACGGATGGAGGGACCAATATTTTTTCTTTAGGATGACCCATCACTCAGTCGGAGAGTTCGATTGCTCGGTCATTCCTTCGCGGTGGGCTTCCAATGTTGGTAGGACTCTTGGTTTCCTTTTCGATCCCATCTCCCTTACTTTTATGTTGTTGTCGGTCCGATTCCTGATCAGTTTTTTTCTGTATTACAGAGTTTCCCGAATCGCTTGACCTCAATCCTGTCACGGAGGCCTTAATAACCCGTCTGAGGAGAGGTGTCGTCAACTGGGACAGTTTCACGGTTGAGCGCGTGCAGGCTACCCTGAGGGTCGACCCAAGAGGGGTTCCGCAGGTCCGATCTCGGATCTCTCGGGACCTGCCATTTCCTCCTGTACCTCCTCGGGCTTCTCTGAGTCGAGCCGTCCGACCTCCGCTTCGTATATTCGAGCGGGCAGGAGAGGGTGAGTCTCAAGTTCGTGATGTTTTGTTCGTCGTTATTTGGAAAGAGTCTAAACCTTTTTTTTATGATTCTACAGGCCGTGCTTCTTTAGGTGAGGGTTCGGATGCTAGCACTCCATCTCATGAGAAGTTATCTCGTAGATCGAGGAGTCGCCGAAACGGGAAGGACCCTATGGATTTGGAAAAAAGGGTGGGGGACGGGAGTCTAAGCAACGCACTCTTTTTTGCAATGTGTGATTCTCCTCTCCCTTCCCTGGTTATCCCTCCGAACTCCGGGGCCTGCGATGCGGCCGCAGAGACAAGGGGGATCCCTTCTCCTCCGGTTGTTCGGAGAGCGGACCCGATCTCGTATGGGGAGCCGACTCTGCGCGGTCCTCGTCCGGATGTTTCGGGGAGACCGAATGATCAGAGTGTGGGTGGGAACCTTCCCCCCGCACCAAAGCGTCGGAGGATCGACACGGAGGTGAGCTCGAGCAGTTCGAGCGAGAGTGTTGGGGCGCTCGGGGGCGCGGCCCGTTTGTTAAGCCGCTTCGTACCCACAGGCGTTCGGCTTCCGGCCGTTGGGGACATGGTCCTTGGTGCTTTGTACACCGGGATGGCGGAAGCCACCGGGAAGGTATCGATTGTAATTCTTTGTTCTCGTCCTTCTTTTGTACGAGAGATTTTTTTAAAGTTCGTGTGCTTACGAACGGACTTGTGGCCCAGTCCGAGCGCGAGCTTCGCGAGAGATTGCAAATAGGCGAGCTCGAGTCCGCCAAGAGGTCGGCCCGAATTTTGACCGCGGAGTTGCAGGATTCCTTCGCTCGAGAGGAGGAGCTTGGACGGAAATTGGCTAGGTACGAGGGAATGGGAGCCCGGTTATTGGTTCTCGAGAATCGTGAGGAAGATCTTTCTCAGAGGGTTCGGGTGGCTGAAGGTCGGACGCTGGCTGCCGAAGAAGCGAGTCGAGTCGCAACAGCGCAAGCTGCCCAAGATCGAGCCGACCTGGAGAGAGTCCTCGCGGGGAGGGACTTCGACATCATGGTCGCCTCTCACGAGGCGATGAAGAAGATGAGCGAGGAATACTTGGAAATCCTTAAAGAGGTCAAGGAGAAGAGCGAGAGGCGGAAGCTTGAAACCAACGCTGAGATTCGCCTCCAAGAAACCCTGGCCAATATCGAACTCATCGCGGAGTTTGCTTCCGGCGAGCTTGACCTGACTCGGGAAGTGCTGAGGTTGGCCGACCAAAAGAGGACGGCCATGGAAGAGATGAATGCCGCAGCGGTCTCTGATTTTAGCGTTGGCAAGTTGAACCTGCCGGCCGTATCGAGCGATTCGGTTATTTTGGCGCACGCTCCGCCGCCGGCTGCTTCCCGCCCCGATCAATACGGATCGAACCTCCCGACTGGGGTTGCTTCTACCGGTGATCAGGCGGAGGATGGAGACGAGGCTTCCTCGCGCTCGCAGCAATTTTGATTGTTCCGTCGTTCCCCCAAGGGGCCCTCTTTTTTTTTTTTTTTTTGAACATCTATTTGCCCGAGGGGGCTTTGTTTTATTTTAGTGTTGGGACTCGAGGACATTGCGTCCTCTTTTCAATAAATCTCTTTTTAAATCTTTCATGCCTTAGCATAGATTTTATTTTTTATGCCTTAACATAAAATTTGAGCCGTTGTGGCGGTTCGAACTTCTTCAGAGGAATCGAGCAGATAACTTATCTTGAATTGCCTTAGGTAGTTCTTTTGCGAACTTTTAAGTCAATCACATTTGAGCTCGAGCTATTTGCCAGGAATAATCTGAGGTGCGACTACTTCGTAATGTAAGATTCAGGCTTAATCGCTGAATTGAAAAGAGAAGCATTAAGTATGAGAACGAATCGAAGTAAACTTACAAAGATCCGATTTGGAGTGTGTGTAGAGGTTGCATGCTTGAATAGCCGTCTTGACCTCGTTATTTTGCTTGAGGGGTGGGGTAGCCCCCCGATTCTTTTAATCCGTATAAAGTTTAGAGGAATTGTATTTTTTGGAAAGATCGTTCTGGATCTCTTTCTTTGGGACGATCATTTCAGTTCGTTCGAATCGGGAGGACCGTTTTGGGTCGCTTGTTTTGGGACGATCATTTCAGTTCGTTCGGAAGGGATAATTTCATATCACTTTAGCTTTGGGAGAGGCCATTTCAGGTCGCTCGGAAGGGATATTTTCATATCGCTTGTTTTTGAAAAGATAATTTCATATCTTTCGTTATTTGAAGAGATAATTTCATATCGCCTTAGTTTTTGGCAGGGATAATTTCATATCACTTTGCGCCACGTAACGGCTCTAACTTTTGCGACAGGAAGAGACGTTTGATTGGGAGACTTATTTTGATTTCACAAATATAAGCTAGTATGACTTCATCAGAAGCCGTTGAGCTTGGTAGAAGCTTTGTGTTTGGGGGGGTGGCTGCGCTCGAAGTCGAGCTGCCTACGTACTCTTTTAAGGGGATCAAGCCATTTCGTAGTTCGATAATGTTGATGTACTCCTAGTGGAAATACTTTTTGAGGTTGATGATGTTCCAAGGTTGTAGTTCAGGTTTCTGGGTTTCTACTGATTTGAGTCGGTAGACCCCGTCCTTCACAACGTCGGTGATCTGGTAAGGACCTTCCCACTTTGCTCCTAATTTTCCAGCGTGTTCTTCCTATTTATGGTCGAACACTTTCCGTAAGACGAGCTCTCCTACTTGAAACCTTTGAGTTTTGATTCGGGAATCATAGTAGCGAGCTGCGGCTTGTTGGTAATTCTGGAGTCGAGCTAATGCGAGGTTCCTTCTTTCGTCGACGAGGCCGAGCTCGTCAGTTATCATCTTGTTGTTAAGTTCTTCTTGTCGTGGGCATTCTTCCTTGCGGATGCTTGACACGAGGATTTCGGCTGGTACTACCGCCTCGATCCCATAAGCCAGCGAGAATGGAGTCTCTCCGGTGGATTTGCGGGGGGTAGTTCGATAAGCCCATAGTACGGCCGGGAACTCGTCGCTCCAGGTTGTTTTGCACTCGTTGAGCCTTTTCTTGAGACTGTTCATAATCGCTTTGTTAGCTGCTTCTGCTAGCCCGTTTCCTTGGGGATAGCACGGCGTTGAGTAAGTCAGCTTTATGTTCCAAGTTCTGCAGAACTCTTTGAACGTGTTTGATATGAACTGAGATCCGTTATCGGTGACGATCTCGTGGGGTAGTCCGTGTTGGCAAACGATGTTTCGCCAGACGAACTCCTTAACGTGAACGTCCTTAACTTTTTGGTATGACTCTGCTTCAATCCACTTGGTGAAGTAGTCCGTCATCACCAATAGGTGCGTAGCTTTCTTTTTGCCGGATGCGACTAGCGGTCCCACAATGTCCATTCCCCATCGCATGAATGGGTATGGTGATGAGATAGAGGAGAGTTTCTCCGACGCTTGGTGGATAATTGGGGCATGCTTTTGGCATTTGTCGCACTTGTTGGAGAAGGACTCGCATTCGGTGGCCATTGTCGGCCAATAGTAACCTTGCCTTTTGATTCGCACGGCCAATGCTCGTCCTCCGGAATGGCTTCCGTAGGATCCGTCATGTGTTTGTGTAATCACGGCTAGGGCTTGCTTTTTGTCAAGGCATTTGAGATAAGGTCCGGAGAGGCTCCTTTTAAAGAGCTCTCCTTCCGTGATATAGTAACTTTCACTCTGTGTTTTAAGTTTCCGCGCCTCCCATTTGTCGTCAGGAACTTCGCCGTTTGTGATGTATCGAATGATTGGAGTTCTCCAATCTTCGTCGTTGTTAGGCTCAGGTCTCTGACTAGTGGATGCGGTCTGAATTGGTCCGTCGGGGACGTTCGCGACGTACACGGCGTTTCTAGGATCGAGGTCATCATCAATCTCGATGATGTCGCTAATGGTGCCCCCAGGACATTCTTTGTGCTTGACATCGTCCTTCACAGCCGGCCCGTCCTCTTTCAAGGACAGAGCTTTGAGGGCTATGTCGATGCTTGGTTTTTCTATCCCTTCGACTAGTATGATCCTTTTGAGGTTAGGATCTGATGTCGATGCTAATGCGGCTAGGGCATCGGCTGCGGTGTTTTCCCCTCGTGGGATTCGTGTTAGATCAAAGAATTCGATCTGTTCGGCCAGTGTATGGACTACCCGTAGGTATGCTTCCATCCATTCATCTTTGGCCTCGTAGTCGCCATGATATTGGCTCGTGACCAGTTGGGAATCGCTGAAGGCATTTACTTCCCAGGCTCCTATTGCTATCATGAGTCTGAGCCCGGCTATTAACGCTTCGTATTCTGCTTCGTTATTTGATGCGGCGAAGCCCAGTCTGAACGATTGTTCTAGTACTTTTCCCGTTGGGGAGACTAACTTTACCCCGACTCCGGATCCTTGCCTCGAGGAAGCTCCATCGACGTAGAGTCTCCATTTTTGGGCCGAGGTCGGGTCGAGTTCTATAGTCGGAGGGAGCTCGATTACGAAATCTGCCAGTACTTGTGCTTTTAGGCACGTTCGAGCTTTGTATTCTATGTCGTACTCGCTAAGTTCGATAGCCCATTTGACCAATCGACCCGACTGGCTTGGACTGTGAAGGATGGTTCTCAGCGGCTGAGAGGTCATCACTATGATCGAGTGCGATTGAAAGTACGGTCGGAGTTTCCGAGCCGATGTCACTAGCGCTAAGGCGAGTTTTTCCATGGCGGGGTATCTGGTTTCAGCATCGATCAAGGTCTTACTGATGTAATACACCGGCCGTTGCTCGTTTTGTTCCTCGCGAACCAGGACTCCACTTACTGCTGCCGTCGAGACAGCTAGGTAGAGGTAAAGGGGTTCTCCTTCTACTGGTTTCGCCAGTATGGGTGGTTCGCTTAAGTAAGCTTTGAGCTGAGTGAAAGATTCTTCGCACTTTTCGTCCCAGAGGAACTTTTTGTTTGCTTTGAGCAAGTGATAGAAGGGTAGACATTTATCAGTCGACCTTGAGACAAAGCGATTCAGAGCAGCTATTTTGCCAGTCAGGCGCTGGACTTCTCGCGTTGTTCTGGGAGATTTCATCTCTATGAACGTCGCGATCTGTTTGGGTTCGCTTCGATCCCTCTTTCGGTTACTAGGTAACCAAGGAATTCTCTTGAGGGAACCCTGAAGGTACACTTTGCTGGGTTGAGTTTCATCCCGTATTTATTGAGAATGGTAAAACATTCTTTTAGTTGGGGGATGTGATCCTCATACCTGGAAGATTTTACCAGCATATCGTCGATGTAGACTTACATGGTTTTGCCTAGGAGTCCTGAAAACATCTTGTTGACGAGGCGTTGGTAAGTTGCTCCTGCGTTTTTTAGTCCGAAGGGCATGACTTTGTAGCAGTACGTGCCTCGATCAGTTATGAACGAAGTCTTTTCTTGGTCCTCAGGGTTCATCAATATTTGATTGTACCCTGAGAACGCGTCCATAAAAGATAGTAGCTGATGTCCGGCGGTAGCCTCGACCAGTCGGTCGATGTGCGGGAGTGGGAAGCTGTCCTTTGGACATGCTTTGTTGAGATCCGTGAAGTCTACACAGACCCTCCACTTTCCGTTCTTTTTCTTAACCACCACGGGGTTCGCAAGCCAGTCGGGGTACTTGAACTCTCTGATCGATCCGATTTTTAATAACCGATCGACCTCATCATTGACGGCTTTGGCCCGCTCAGGGCCTAGTTTTCGACGCTTTTGTCTTACCGGTTTGTAGGTTGGGTCGACATTCAGCTCGTGGCTGGTTATGTCGATATTGATCCCTTTCATGTCTGCTGAAGACCAGGCGAAGGAGTCGACGTTCTGTTTGAGAAAAGAGACCAGTTCATTTTTAACTGGCTCTGATAGGTCGATTCCGACGCCAACGAGTCTTTCGGGATGAGCATCGTCTATGCAGACCTGAGTCGTGAGGTCCTTTGGGGGTCCTATTTGACTTGGGTCGTTCGACCTTTTGGTCTGCATAGTGGCGAGCTCCTCCTCTTTCTGTAATTGCTACGCAGGGGATTTCTCGATCTGCTTGTATCCGTTCATGTAGCAATGACGGGAAATCCTTTGACTTCCGTAAATGGTTTTGATCCCTTTGGGAGTTGGGAATTTTACGCATTGGTGGTAGGTCGATGGTACCGCTTTCATGTCGTATATCCATGGTCGACCTAGGATCGCGTTATAGGGAGCTGGCCGATCTACTATGACGTTTCTTCGAACTCCTCCAGCGGTTACTGGGGCGAAGACAGAGCCCATCGAGTACGTCGTTTCGCCAGCGAAACCTACTAGTGGTGTCTTTTCTTCCACGATCTCGGAGTCGTTGAAGTCCATCTTTTTGAACGCGTCGTAAAAGAGGACATCTACCGAACTTCCCGTGTCAATCATTATCCTTGAGAGTTCGACATCTCCCACTACTAGACAAACGAGGAGGGCGTCGTCGTGTGGTTTGTCGAGATTACTTGTCTCGCTTTCGTAGAAAATGATTTGGTGGTCTGGACCCAATATTGGGGTTTTCCCCCCTCTGTCGGTCTCGACTCTTCTTTGAAGAGCTTTGATCGAATTGACCGAGTTGCGGCAAAGCTTGGAGCCACCGAATATGAAGTCGATTCGTTTAGGGGGTATAGCCCGTACACCCCCCCCCCCCCCCCCCCCGCAGAGACGAGGGAGATTGATTCTTGAGCGTAAACTTTTAGCAGGAGCTGGAGGCGGGGATAGTGCCGAACCTCCCGGAGTGCCGCTCAGGTTGAGCTTGCCGAGGATGAACTCGACTCGCTTTCGCGACCCTTGAGGGAGTGTTTCGGGGGATTCCGGCTCTTTTGACCGTTCCCATTTGTTCTGAGAAGGCTTTTTGGAGTTCGACTCCTTGGTCTGTTTGTTTTCCTTTTTGTCGGGCAGAGTTTCCTCCTCGACTTCGGAGTCCTGCTTTCTTTCGGACTCTCGCTTTTGAGCCTCGGCTTTAGCTCGAGTATAGCAATCTTCGGTCGAGTGTCCTCTTTTATTGTGGAAATCACATAATTTTTCCTTGTCGAACTCGAATTTCTTCGAGCTCTTCGGGCTCTCGACCGCGTTGACGTTCCCTGATTTACGGGAATCCTTTTTTGAGTTCAAATTCTGCGATCCCGACGGGTTCTTTTCGTTTCAGTGCTTTTCTCTGAGGGTCGTGGTTTCGTCCTCGAGGCGAGCAAAGGCCGATGCGCAATGGAGGGCGTCATCGAGCGTTTGAGGTTCGCGGACTGTTATTTCCTCGCGGAATCTGGTTGAGTACCATAGTCCTCGTCTTAATGCTTCTATAGCTACTTCGTCTCGTGGGTTCGCGATTTTGGATTTTATTTCCTTAAATCGGTCGATGTACGAGCGAAGTGTTTCGTCAGGTTTTTGAGAGACACCAAATAGGGCTGCCTCAGTAGTCTTTTCCTCGATGAAGACGCAGTATTGTTTGAGGAAAGCCATCATGAACTGGGTGAAGTTGTCAATGGACCCTTCTTCCAGTCCGGAAAACCATTCTAGGGCGGAGCCCGATAGGTTTTCCGCGAAGAGCCTTCAGAAGGCCGGCTCTGTCTCCTCATCGGTAAGGTACACCCTTGCCATCGCTAGTCGGAATGCCCTGATGTAGGCTTTCGGGTCTGATTTCCCAGAGAATTCTGGAAACTTAGTTTTCTTGATTTCTCGGATCCTTGCAAACGCGATCCGATCTGTGAACGGTGTTAGTTGCGTTTCTTCGATCACTCGATCGATGTCAGGAGCCGCGCTCGTTTCCATGTGAACTTTCGAGCTCAGACTGTTGAATTGGGCCTTAGCCTGCTCGATGTATTGTCTAAGCATATCGTGTTCATCGCCCTCTGCGGGTGTGAACTGGGCTTGTGCCTGACTTGACGTTTGTTCCGAAAAAATGGGGTCGAGGAGATCGATCGGTGGGACCGACCTTGTCTGGTCGATCTGGGGCGTTCGGAACTGAACCGTGTTTGATCCGTTAAGGAGTCCCGAGCTCGAGGCGAAGGCAGAGCCTCCTAGTTTCCTCGGTCGGATATTAGAGTTATTCGGGAAAGGTGGTGGCCAAGGTAATGGTCGGTTTCTTGATCCGGTTGGATCTGTGACCATTGAACTCGAACTGAATGGGGTCGGTATCGCGATAGGGGTCATTGTAGGGCGGAAGCCGCTATTGACGTATTACCAAAATTTCCCGGCGCTCCCGGAGGAGTTACTACCTGGGAGAAGTCAAGGCGGGTACACGGTGGAGGACTTATGGGAGTTTGCGTTGGTCTACCCCCTTGGCTTTGACTGGCGAGCTCTTCAAGACGGGCGTTAAGGCGCCGCTCTTCTTCGTCGAGCTGCGCGGCCAGAGAACGGTTCGCGATCTCTTGGGCCCTTGCGCTTGCCTCGTTATTTCTCGTTCGATCTACCAACAGGCTTAGCATCGAACGAATCTCGGCAAGATCATTTTGCCCTTGTCTCTGTGGAGCAGAGGGTAGTGGTGAATTAGGTCTGTTTTTTCCAGATCCACCTCCTGGGGCGGATATCGAATCGTTTCTCATCCACACCCAGTTTCTGCTCGGATCATTAGTTCCTGACAAAACATTTGTCGGAGTCTGGCTTGTCGTGATTGTTTGAGCGACGGAGTCGGCTGGTGCCGAGGTCGTAGAGACTGAGGCACAGCTCGTCAACACGCCGTCGGTCTGACCCATGTTTCTTACCCCGGTGGTGTTCTGAGGAACGTTGTCGACCGTTTGAGGGAGGTCAACTGGTGGTGTGGCGCTGGGAGAGCCAGTTTGGTCGGGATTCATCTCGATCTATCGGATCTAGGATCTGATTCTTAAGATAGGAAAAACTATAGATAGTCCCCACAGTCGGCGCCAAATGTGAGATCCGGGATTCACACTAAGAATTTGTATTCGTGGATTTGGACTTTAGGATATAGAAATGGTATAGTTTCCTATGAATCAAAGACTTTATTGAGATTGATCGTCGAGATAGAACAAACACAATCGAAAAGAGAGTACAAAGTATGAAATCGAGCTATCTAGTCGAAGTGTTCTTAGCTAGGGTTGGAATATCTTGAATGGATCGCCACTTCTTCTTTAAATAGTCTTGACTCTGATCTTTCTGTTCCGATATTTCGGCCTTGCCGTCGTAACGATCTCCGAGATTTGCGTGGATCAGTTGAACTGGCGAAGACCGAGTTGCTCTATCTCCTCGTCATCTTCTGCCGAGCTCGAGCTCGATGGTCTCCGGCTTTGGCATCGTCCGGGCCTTGTCAGGGCGTCTCTCGTTTGGGCCCAACAAAGGCATCAGCTCTTCTTTTCGTCTCTGATTCTGGAACGGGCTCATGAATATGGGCCTTTGTCTTATCTGTTAATGGGCCGGATTTCCTAGAGGGAAATCCAGTACCAACAGCAGGGAGAAATTGTTATGATGGTTTGTGCTAGACATAGCTGAATACAAGGGAGGTATAGTTATGATGTTCAAGAACTGAGAAATCTTAACTATTAAGAAGACTCGCATTATATTTAAAACAATGTTTCCTCAAATGAATATAATGATCCAAGACCCATACTTCACTGAAACTAGAGTGAGCCACTGGCTATCGCCCAAATTTTAGTTATCTAGGTAAGCAACAACTTTGCTAGTCATATCCAATATAACTCTTGGTTGTGGATTGACATCTCATGTCCAATCCACCTGATGTCTCTGGGCCCAAAACGATTTTGATGGCTCAGTCAAGTAAACCAATCTTTTAAGTCATGTAATTGTTCACGTCTTGCACTGCAAGTCCATCAACACGATTACCTCCTGTCTTACTTATGTAATTGTGGACATCTTGCACTGCAAGTCTATCGCACAATGAAACAAGTCTTGACAGTTGACAAGATTGGAAAGACATCTAAACATACTTGATATTTAGTTGAGGAATGGAACTGTTTAAAACAATTAATCTTGTTATGTTTTTAATTATTCTAAGAATTTGGGTCTAATTTTGGTTTGGTTCTGTGATCTCAGGTTCAATAACCGAAACCAATTTGCGATTTCTGGTTCAATAACCAAAATCCCGAGTGGTATGTCGACCGACGCAACGCCGTGTGTCGATCGACACTACCAAACCAAAACCAATGCGATAACCGGTCAATCAAATTGAACCGGTTCGATAACCGGTTAGTGTCGATCGACACAACACTTGTGTCGATCGACATCAACCCGATTCAATCAAACCGCAATTAACCCGTCAAACCGGTTTAAGCCAATTGCGATAACCGGTCCAATCCAATTGAACCGATTCATCCAATTGTACCGATTTAGCCAATTTTAACCAAGCGTGATAACCGGTCCAATCCAATTGAACCGATTAAACTAATCGCAAGGTCCGTGTCGACCGACACAACACTTGTGTCGATCGATGCGTTAGGGCTTTAGGAACTTTGATCTTTATGATCGAAACCTAATATTTTATTCGGATTTCCATACTATGTCGATCGATGCCAGATTGGTGTCGATCGACACTATGCGAAATCACATAAACGTTTTCGAACGAAAACCCTAAAACGTAATTCCTTTTAACTAAACACAATCTGTTCAAATTCATCTAATTCGAAAAGCTTGCTGTTAGATTCAATAGGATAAACCCTAAGGCTCTGATACCACTGAAGGAATTTCTAGCAGTTCCTAATCCAATTAGCAACCCTAGGTATAATTCTAAGCCTAGGATCCAGGGTCTAGTTATATTGAATCTACAACAGATCTCGAATTACCTGGAGTTTAGCAGCGGAAGATGATCAGATATTCGAGATTCACGAGCGCCTCAAGTGCTGCGCCTCTACTGGTATCCACACGCACACAAACTGGAATCCTATGGGATGCTAGTGCCGGGAGATCGGATCTCTTCGGGATGCTTGTGTTTCTAAGAGGTGGCTGCGATTAGGCGAAAAACTTCTGCTCCAGGTCGTGCTATATCACATATATATAGACCTGAGTAAACCTAATTAATCAACGGACCGAACCGAGATTAATTGAGTCATTAAATCGAAACATTGTTTCGATCTGCGCCTTGCATCGATCGACACAACACTTGTGTCGATCAACACACCCTCAAAACGTATATTAATGTGTATCAAATACACATTAATTTGATCATTACATTAATGATCATTCCCATCATTCCCACATGAAGTATATCCAGTGTGCTTAGGTGTGTGACCCTGTAGGATCATATAATACTAGTAATGAGTTCACAACTCACATATCACAAGTGGTTTCTAGCAAAACATTATGACCATCTAGTATTGTATGAATGTCTAATCTCGACAACACAACTATCTTTAGAGTGATTACAAGTGTGATTTCAGGACATTCCCAACACCAACTCCAAATGAGCATGCTCAAACTCACTGACATCAACGCTCTTGCCAATCCCAATATAGAGCAAGAAAAGCTCAGCAATCTTCATCAACCCAGGCTCCATCTTACACAAGATAGTGTTGGAGAATATGCGGACAAGATAGCGCAAACCCGGATGTCGCACAGCAGTCCGCCTGGTAGTCTGAGAATCATACACTCCTATGCCAAAGTGTTTCCAAAAGAGCTCCACATCGGACCAGTGCTCAGGCAAACTGACTCTCTCCTTCGTCCTGTTAAACTTATAGATGTCGCATAGCTCATGGAGACTAAGCCTGTACCTCCTGCCCTTGGCCATGAATGTCAATGTACCCTCATAAGCTTTCCTCACCACATCGTTAGTGTAGTACACACGGACTGTGGCCATAAACTGTCTCACCAACTCCGGATATAAGTCGTAGTACTTGGTACAGATCGTACCCAAGCCAATCGTCCGTAAGACGCACACTACATCTGATCTTATCTTCAGCTTGCCCATTGTGGTTGATATATCATGGTTTCTACAGGTTTTCAACCACGATATGAGTGTATATATTGAGTCTTTAACCTTGTATTTGGAGTCTTTAGAGTCCTTTGCAGGTTTAGGTACGTTTGGAGCTTATCTGGAGATTCTGGGAGCTTTTGGAGGGATTCTGCACCATACATGGATTTCACAGAGTTCATTGGGCGCGTCTGCACTTGGTGTCGGTCGACATCACTACATGACGAAATTCCTGCGCGTCTAAAATACAGTTTTTAAAGATTTGCAAGTTTTACCCAGAAGTTTCCCATATTTACAAGAAGGCCCAAAACGTGTTTTAGCTATTAATTAGGTTTTACAGCCACTTGTTAGGCTAAGTTTTATTCTTGCTTTGTTCTAAGAAAGATTAGGAGATTTGGGGCTGGTCTTGTGCTCGAGAGAGACTTGATTTTGAACCCCTGTTCTTACTCTTTTGGTTTTTATATGATTATTACTTTGATCATGCCTATTGTTATGATTGCCATGTCTGAGTAGTTTTCTTGTTAGATTTAGGGATTCTCGTTAGGGATTTCATGGAATTATAGATTGATTGATTAATTGGATTCAAAGCATCTAATTCTTCATCTAGGTTGTTCTTAATGCATAATCTGAATTAGCTACTTAGATTATTGATATCAGATCTGTTAGCGCAGCGAGAGTTGGTTAATTGATTAGAAAAGAACCTAGCTGAGCAAATTACCTATTCGCACAGAGATTTGGTTTAGGGAATTTGTGAACGAAATAACCTGAATTAATTGCATGTTTGGAACTCTAGAATTCGCAAAGAGATTTGGTTTTCTAGGTTGTTAGACATAGTTAGCATTCACAGCGAGAGTTGGTTTGTTATATGATTGTGATTCTAGTTCTAGAACATCGATATCTAAATCATGTTGATTGATTGATCTGTATTCCTGATTTCCTGAGAACTTCGCTAAGTCTAGCGCCTTCGTTAATTGATCACACACCGTTTGTTTACTTGCTTACTTTATCGCTTTACATCTGTCTTGCTTAGCTTAATTCGACTACTCACAATCTATCGCGTGAAACTAGAGTCTCTGTGGATTCGATACCCACTGTATTACAATTGCATATCTGTGAACTTGCAGTTAGAATAGAGATTAAAACTCTGAGCCTATCAGTGGTCATGTCAGGAAACCGTGTGGGCTCGATCTTGACGTCAAACCAGGCGTTGTAGAACAAGCTGTCATAGACGTCCCATTGCTCTAAGATTTCCCTGTGGACGCATTCTCGCTTCTTCACCTCTACTGCAGGTTCGTCATCAAAGCAAGTGATCTTGATCTTCTTTGCTTCCATTCTAGGCCAAAGCGCTTTGTTCTGAGCATCACAGTGTTGCGACGAGGAAACAGAAACATCGGTTGCAGGGGCTCTTCGTGGGCGTTTTCCTTGGTTCAGACAAGGTTCCATCTGCCAAACGAACAAACAGACCAACAAGCATGAGATTCTAAAAATCCGGATTTTTGCATCAACATATTCTCATGAATTTATTCCATATAATCATTCCTAGCATCAAAAGCAATCACATTCCACTAGACAATCATCCTAAACATCAATAAATCAGACCAAAATCGAAGCTTTCTTCCCATGAACACGAACTGAAAATCAGAGATTTAGATTCATACCTTCGCAGATCGAGTAAACAGATGATAGAAATGGATAGAGCACGGAAAACAAGTGAAATGGAGCCTTGAATCGTCAAAAACGGTGAAAAATTGAGAGAGATTGCAATTTTAGAAAATTCTCGGCGAGAGAGAGATATGAAGAAGACGACTCGGGTCTCGGGTTTTAAGAATACTTACCTTTGATTTCATCGATGTCGACCGACATCGAGCTGGATGTCGGTCGACACTTACCTTTGTAGACCAAATCGACCTCTGGAAATCGACCTCGTCGATTATCGTCCGTGCTCGAAACTTCTCGAGTCCAATGTCGACCGACATCAAAGTGGATGTCGACCGACATTGACTAAACAGTGCTACGGGCTCTGCATAACTTAACACAAAAACTCCATAAACAAAAGAAATCAAAATGCAAAACCAAAAATCCTAATATTTACAACTTACCAGTGGGTTGCCTCCCACTTAGCGCTTGTTTTAAGTCATTAGCTTGACTTGGATGGGAGATTAGACTCCCGGTGGTTTCGACAGAGGCTGTGAGTGCCTCTGCGAAAGTCTCCTCATCCATGGTGGAGAGTAAGCAGTGTCAGCATGAGCTCTTCCAAGGAACGAGGGATTAGGATCAGTGTAAACTTGGGTGCATCAGAATGTTTCCCTACAGTCATAGCAGTGAAGTTAGTAGGTTTGGGTTTAGGAGATGCGTACCTTTTCTTGGGTGGAGCTCTGATGTGTGGAGCTTTCTGCTTATGAGCAGTTGCAACCTATGAAGATGCTAGAGTGGAATCTTGAGAAACCACCGTCTTCCTTTCTCCAGTATCAGACATTGACGTCTCACTGATTTGAGCTTCTTGATCCAACCCAATGCTAAAGGTTTGACCGTCAATCTTGGGCATGCGCAGCATATCCACCTCAAAGTGTAGAGGCTCATCTCCCAGGTGGAGATCGATCATATCATTCCTCACATCATTCTTTTCTCCAGCTGTGGCTAAGAAAGGTCTTCCCAATATCAGAGGATCATCCGGCTCATTATCGTACCTTAGCACCACAAAGTCTGTTGGAACTAGATAGTTTCCAACTCTGACTGGGACATCCTCAAGAATTCCTTCCAGAACCCTTCTTGACTGATCATCTAGGACCAGAGAGATCTTAGTGTGTGAAAAATCTGTCATCCCCAGTCTCTCAGCCACAGAGTATGGCATGAGATTTCCAGCAGCTCCTAAATCACACAAGGAACGCCTAAAGCCATTCTCGAAGACGGAACAACTCAACACAAATACACCAGGATCTGATAGCTTCTTGGGGACCTGATTTAGCAACACGTCACTGACTTGCTTAGGAAGCACTACTACCCATTCCTTACATACCTCGTCCATAGGTAGAATCTTCTCCAAGTATCTCTGTATACAAGGATGATAGGGTGAAGTGTCAGCTTGGGGATCCTCTTTCAACGTTTGGGCCTACCTATATCCCGATAAGACCACTTATCCATCACTTCCAAGTGTCTAGCTTCATCAAGCTCTTGCTGAGACTTTTTAGACACCTTAGGGAAAGGTTCATGAGGCTTATGGGCCATCTCTTCAGAAATAGCATAAGATGTTGGTAGATCTGGCTCCTCACGCTCTTGATGTCGAACGACGTTGGATTGGTGTCGGTCAACATTAGCCAATTCATCATTGAAATTGACCACAAAATCGGTCCTGGTCGATTTCCATTCGTCGTGAGAACTCGAAATCTCTGTTGAAAGTGGATGTCGACCGACGTCAAAGGCAGTGTCGGTCGACAATGGGATTTCAGTCTCGGGTTTTTCACTATCTGCAACGAGTTCAGCAGTCTTAATCTCAAAATTTTCTCCTTGACTTGACCCATCATCAATCTGAACTGACCAAGCATGGATGTGGGTGTCAATGACATTCTTCCCCTTGACTGAGCGTGAAATTTGGTTCACTTGTGTATCCAGCTGCTTCATATGTGTGCTCAAAGACTCAAACTTCCCATTAAGCTTTGTGTAGACAGCATCTAGCTTCTTGTTGAAGTCCACAACAATCTTTGTCTGACCTTCCATCAACTGTTCCATCATAGCTTCCAGCTTACTCTCATGAGCATTAGTAGCAGGAGGTGTCTGATATGAAGATGATCCATAGGTCCTTCTATAGGAGTTGTTCTGCTGAAAAGGCTTCTGGTAACCAGCATTCTGACCATACCCATAAGAGTTTTGATTGCTTGTGAAAGCACTCTTCTGTCCACCATTAAAGAACTTGTTGCTTTTCTGATTCCCAAACTTGTTTTCTTGGAATCCAGAACCACTGATGTAGTTCACATCTTCTTCAGTGCAACCTTCTTCAGCCTCAAACACTTCAACTTCCTGAGCAAAGTGAACAGCTTTCTTACCAGCCAACAAGCTGTGAACACTATCCAGCTGCTTCTTAATCTCAGAAATCTGCATGTGATCTATCTTTCCACCAGATTATTTCCTCCTCAGATCTGCAGTCTTAGTATTGTTGCTACTCACCAAGTTCTCAATCTACACTCTAGCCTGCTCGGGAGTCTTTGTGTTGAAGTTACCATTGCTAGCAGCATCCAATGCAGACTGGTACCAGATATCCACACCTCTGAAGAAAATGCCCAACAGCTGAACTTCAGAGAATCCATGATGAGGACAATCTCGTTGGTACATCTTAAACCTTACCCAAGCTGACTTAAGTGGTTCTGTAGGTCCCTGAGTGAATGTCAGAAGATCCTGTCTGAGCTGATCTGAGCGAGCATCATCATAGAAGTGTCGTATGAACTCTCTCTTCACACCATCCCAAATAGTCAACTTCCCAGGTGGAAGTTGCTTCAGCCAAACAACAGCCTCTCCAGCGAGAGAATATGGGAAAAGCTTCAGATAAAGGAAAAAATAATCCACTCCATTGTACTTCATCCCAGCGATGAAGGCTTCAAAATCCTCAATGTGGTCCATGGGTTGCTCATGTGGGAGACCATGGAAGGGGTGCTGTCTCAGCATAACGTAATAGACAGTCTTAATCTCAAAGTTATTCCTCTCAAAAGGTGGAGGAACAATTGCTGACCGGTTAGCATAAAACTCATCGGGACAGTTATAGTCAGCAAGAGTCCTCTCAGCAGCAGGTGGCTGTCCATTAGCTCCAGCATTGACCATCTGCCTCTGACCTTGAGGCTGGTCAGGTTCAGGGATCACATTCCCTTGGGCATCAATCTTTTTCCCCTCATCATTGTACGGGTTGTTCTGTTGGTCTCTCAGAACTCCCTCAGCATCAGGTCTCAAAATCAAACGATTGTTCATCATTCTTGTTCTTTGACCCTTTCTGTTCATTCTCTCAAGTTTAGCAAGATCCTCAAGTCTGAGGTTCAGAAGTTCTTCGCTCTGGTTGCTTCGGGTGTGTCGATTAGGCATACACGGAACTCAAAACACATTCTCGAGCTCAATGTCAGGCGACACTAAGGAAGGTGTCGGTCGACACTGAATACGTCTGTCGATTCCTGCAGCAACAAAACAAGCCAAACTGAGAAAATCAGTAACAAATAAATAAAAACGACCTAGTCTCAACTCTAAAACAAAATCTATCGGTGAACTCAAATGAGTCCCCAAAAACGGCGCCAAAAACTTGATAGGTCAAGAAATATCCCTATTATACTGCAAGTGCATAGATATGCGAATGTAGTACTTAGGGTATCGTATCCACAAGGACTCACGGTCACACGATAGATTATATGTTGTCAAGTTAAGCTAAATCAATTCAAAGAAAGCAGTAAACAAAAGCAAGTAAATAGGAAGGTGTTTTCAAATAGGAGAAAGGCGCTAGACTTAGGAAGTTCTCAGGAATTATGCGATGCTAGACACTTAACTAACCGGATTCAGATTAAACACAGGTTCAAGAACTAGAAACACAATGCTAAACAATCCAACTATCGCTGAGATTATTTCTATATCTAGCAACCTAGAGATCCAAATCTCTTTGTGATCCTAGAGTTCTAAACAAGCATTAAGAACAGGTTCTATCGGTTCACAATTCTCCTAAACCAAATCTCTTTGTATCTAATCAAATTGCTCACACTAAGTTTATTCAGATTATAACTCACACTCTCGTGCAATTGTCAATTATCTCAGATCTAAACCCTAGGTGATCAGTCCAGAATTCAGTATTAAGCACAACTTAGGTGAATCCTATTAAATGAGTTATCTAAACATGCATAAAACCCTTATGAGAATTCCTAAATCTAACTAGGTTACTACTCAGACATATTATCAGTTAAACAACACATCATTGAATAGAAAACCAAAGATTGAATAGAAGTAAGGGGTTCGCAATCCTTCTCTCAAGGTTACAAGTAGCAAGAATCAGCCCCTAGCCAAAATATCTCAATTTTCCAAAGCAAGAACAAATAAGAACAAGAATAAAAGATTGCCTAATGAGTCTGCTCTCAAAAACCTAATTAAAAACCACTAAACACGTTTTGGGGCTAAATTAGAATTAGGGAAACTTCTAGACAATTCTGCAATTCTTCAAAATATGTCTTCAACTCGCGTATTGTTGGAATTATGTACTGAAATCATATTGTACTTACTCTGATAGATAGTTGTATTGTCAAGATCGGACAATTCATGTAATACTAGGTGATCATAATGTTTTGCTAGAAGCCTCTTATGACTTATGAGTTGTAACTCATTGCTAGTATTATGTGAACCTACAGGGTCACACACCTAAGCAAGCTGGATACACTTTGTATGGGATTGATCATTGGCAAATGGTCTGGTCAATGTTTATTGGATGCACATTGAATTCGAGTTTTAAGAGGTGTGTCGATCGACACCATTGGGTGTGTCGATCGACACAGATCGGGTTTCGAAACTGATGTTACGATTTGATGACTTAAACGAATTGGAATTAATCCAATGATCGGTTTAGTCATTCCAGGTCTATATATAGGTTTATATGAACGACCTGGAACCCTAGCCGTTGTTGAGACTTTTTCTTGACAGAAAACGCAGCCACCTCTAAAACACAGAAACTCCCAGGAGATCCGATTTCCGGCACTAGCATCCCGGCGGATTCCAGCTTGTGTGTGTGTGGACTGCAGTAGAGGCGCAGCATCTGAAGCGCTCTTGATCTGAATTACCTGTTCATCATTCAGCTGCAAATCTCCAGGTAAACACGAGATCATCCCTAATGATTCAATTACTCAAACCCTAGATCCTAGGCTCGGAATTCAAACTTAGGGTTGTCTAATCGGATTAGGAACTGCTAGGAATTCCCATCAGTGGTATCAGAGCCTTAGGGTTTAATCATTGAATCTGAAGCATGGAATTCGAATAATGATGTATTTGAATAGGTTGATGCTTGTTGATTTTCTTTTTGATAAATATAATCTCGGATTTTGTTTGTTTCGAAAATGATAAACCTGTGTCTTCGCACAGTGTCGATCGATACAAGTTTGTGTCGGTCGACACACCGTGAAAAACGATTATAAAATTTTAGGGTTTTCGCACAGTGTCGATCGACACAAGTTTGTGTCGGTCGATGCACCGCGAATACGCTTATTAAAATTTGGGTATCGATCTTAGAGATCGCACTGTGTCGATCGACACACTGGGTGCATCGATCGACATAGGCTGTGCGAAGGGATAGATTATTTCAATTGGATTGAACTGGTTATCTCGCATGGTTAAATTTCCTGATACCCTACTGTGTCGATCGACACAGGCTTAGTGTCGGTCAACACAAACCTTGCGATTGGTTGATCGGTTCAATTGGATTGAACTGGTTATCATGCTTGGTTAAGGTAGATCAGATCGGTTTAAATTGGATGAATTGGTTCAATTGGATTGGACTGGTTATCTCAATTAATATAAACCGATTTTATTGGATAAGTCGGTTCAATTGGATTGACCGGTTATCGGGTTTTGTTAGGGTTGGATGCGAACCGTAATCGTTTGGTTATTGAACCAAATGATTGAGAATCCGAACCAAATGACCTAACCCACTTTTGTTAGAACAATTAAAACTCAATTAAAATTAAAATTTAAACATGTTCTAAACCCTTTGAATACACATTGGATGTGTATTAGATCAAAGCTTAGTTTTCAATATGGTCAACTGTCAAGACTCATTTAGTTGTTGTGATAGTCTTGCCAAGAGCTTGGTGTCCACAATTACACGAGTAAGGCAGATAGTAGTGGTGATGGTCTTGCAGTGCCTGACATCAACAATTACATGACCTAAGAGATTGATTTACTAACCTTTTAAAGTTCCGTTTCCTCAACTAAATATCAAGTGACCTTGATGTCTTGCCCAATCTTGTCTACTTTCAAGACTCATTTCGTTGTTGGATAGTCTTGGAGTCCTTGGTATCCACAATTACATGATTAAGGCAGGTGATCATTGATAGACTTGCAGTGCGACTGTCAATGATCACAAGACTGAAGAGATTGGTTGACTTGACTGGGCTATCAGAAGTTCTGGGCCCAGAGACGTCAGAGTGGATGAGACATGGATTGTCTTATCTGCGACCAAGAGTTGTACTGGGTACAATTAGCAATGATTTGCTTACCTAGATGACTAAATTCTGGGTGATGACGAGTCGTCCACTCAGATTTTAGTGATGTATGGGTCTTGGAACATTATATTCATAGAGGAAACATTGTTTGAATATAATGCGAGTTTTCTTATTAGATAAGATTTCTCATTTCCTGAACTTCATAACTAAAACTTTTCTTTACTTAGTTTTCAGCCTATGTCTAAAACTACTTTCTCGTTGCGATCCGTCCTTGAGAAGGACAAGTTAAATGGATCAAATTTCCTGGATTGGTATCGGAACTTGAGATTTATTCTCAAGCAGGAGAATAAGGACTATGTCCTTGAGAAAGCTCTCCCCGAAAGGCTTGGGACCAATGCCTCGCATGCAGTATATGATGCTTGGAATAAGCATTATATTGATGTGGTATATGTGTGTGGTCTGATGTTGGCTACCATGAACTCGGACTTAAAGAGTCAGCACGAGAACATGGAGTCGCCAATAGAGATGATCACCAGCCTGAAACTGAAGTTTCAGGATCAGGTACGAGTTGAGAGATATCAGATGGTTAAGTCTCTCATTGGGTGCAAGCTACCAATGGATGCTCCAGTGAGTCCTCATGTCATTAAAATGATGGGTTACATTGATAACCTGGGGAAACTGGATTGTCCTGTTAGCCTAGAGTTGGCTACTGAGATCATTCTGCAGTCACTGCCGTCAAGTTATGATAAGTTCATCAAGAGCTATATCAAGAATGGCTTGACGAAGACGTTGACTGAGCTGCATGGCATGCTCAAGACAGCTGAGCAAAACATCATAAAGGGTAAAAGATTTGAGAAATCTTGTGTAGACAAGGGTAGAGGCAGGGCCGTCCAGATTTGGAATCAGGATAAGCATGTGTCATCTTATAAGCCCAAGTCAGGCCCATCTGATGTTGGAAAGTGCTGCTACTGTGAAGAGTTTGGGCATTGGAAGAGAAATTGCGTTAAATTCTTGGAAGATTCACAAGAGATGGAGAAGATATACGGGACTTCTTCTTCTTCAGGTATTGTGTTATTACTTCAAGTTCTACGTAGGTATTGGATACCAGTTGTGGTACTGATATTTTTGAAATATGCAGGGCCTAAGCAACAGTAGAACGTTGAAGAAAGGACAAGTGGAACTGCGCGTCTGGAATGGAGCAATGGTTACTGCATTAGCCGTAGAGATCCTCCACTTGTAGGAGCCTTTCAAGCTTGGTTTTTGAATTAAGTAATTGATGCTATGTACCTGCTTTAAGCAGAGATGTCTTTCATTTTCTTTTAAGAATTTGAATGTTTTTCATTTTGATAAAAGACAAGTTTTGCTCTTTTGATCTTGATGAAATATTTTATGGTAGCACCCCTTTTGATAATTGGGTTTTATATCTTAAACCAAAGCTCGACTTGATGGAATTTCTAGCAGTTCTAATCAGGATTAGCAACCCTAGTCTGAATTCCGAGCCTAGGATCTAAGGTTCATGTAATTGAATCTATGGGATCTCAGATTTACCTGATGATTTGCAGCGGAAGTATTAGCAGATAATCGAGATCACGAAGCGCCTCAAATGCTGCGCCTCTACTGGTATCCACACGCACACAAACTGAACAGCAGGGATTCTAGTGCCTGTAGAGATCTAATCTCCAGAGAGGTTTCTATCTGTGTTCTGGTGGCTGTGAATTAGGTTAGCTCACGATTTTAGGTCGACCATATATCTTATATAGTGTCGGCTTAAACCACAATGGAATTAACCAACGATTAAACCGAATTAATCTGATTAATCCGCGAGTGCATCGATCGATGCAATCTCTGCAACGATCGATGCTGTCCCAGAACATTGATATCGAATGCATATCACATATGCATTCACTGGATCATTACATTAATGATCAACCTCATCTTTAACGCCCAGTTTGCTTAGGTGTGTGACCCTGTAGGATCATATAACACTAGCAATGAGTTCTCAACTCATTGATCATAAGTGGCTTCTAGCAAAGCGTTATGACTACCCAGTGTTATGTGATTGTCTTATCTCGACTATACGACTTTCACTTAGAGCAAGTACAATAGATTTCAGGACATTCCCAACAATCTCCCACTTGTACTGGAATCATCTATTCCCAACAATCTCCCACTTGTACTGGAATCATCTATTCCCATAATCCCTTTGTCACTATATCTCGATCTGACATAAGGCAAGATCTGTGTCACCCTTATTTAGCCAAGATCATGTTCATCGAACTCCGATTTATACTGACAAGACAAACGACTGACAATCACCTCGTTTGAGTGTGGCCACACATTTCTCAGTATCAAATCTTCGATGGGCCCTGAGATATTTATCTCCTGTTATATAGGAGGGACAAATCCCATCTTGTTCCATCCCTGTCTCTTCACACGCTTCATGATACGCCCAATCAATGCCTTTATAGTCACCAGTTACGGCTGACGTTTGACAAGGTTAAAGCGGACCAATTCACATGTAAGAAAACATGATGAACTCAGGTCTAAGGACTATACTCTATAGTCGTAATGAAAACTCTCATGACACTTATATAACTATCCCGTAGAGTTCTCATCAGTGGGTCATGTCCGATCCTGTGTTCTCCAACACATATCTATGTGATTGACTTTAATACTCTTATTAATGACTCCATGAAACTTAGTCATCAGTCACCTCACATACTAGTCTCCCGCGGTTGTTAATGTCCCACTTTAACAACCTCGACCAGGGACCAACATAATTTATGTCATTTATTATCTATAGGGTTTCATGATCAAGTCACATACTTGATGACCTATAAAATGTCATAAATTACTTTAGGACTATTATTTAATAACCATTATTAAATAATACAGATGTCAGATTTCAATAACATAATCAAATTATGTTTATACGAACATCATATCATAACTAAAATTAATAACAATGACTCCCACTAAAATTAGGATCACATCTTAAGACATCTAATGCCTTTAGCAGTAGCCTGATCCTCATTCGCCCTTGCTCAGCGTGTGTCGAAAGACACTGCGTCTTGCTAAGACTAATACCAAGAGTCATTTGCACGAAGCCCTTCTTGGAATCCTGCATATTGGACATGTGCAAGGCCTTATCACTATAAGTATCTTGACACAATCCAATTAGCTTATCCAATCTATCTCTATAGATTCTTATTCCAAGAATGTATACGGTTTCTCCCATAATTTTATCGAAAAACAACTTTCGAATCAAGTCTTAACAGACTGAAACAATGGAACTTCATTTCCGAGAAGTAGTATGTTATCAACATACAATACCAGAAATGCAACTGCGCTCCCACTAGTCATCTTGTAAACATTCGGTTCCTCTTCATTTCTGATAAAATCAAACCTTTTGATTTCTTCATCAAAACGAAGATTCCAACTCCGAGTTGCTTGCTTTAATCCATAAATGGATCGATGAAGCTTGCATATCTTCCTAGCTTCATTAGGATCAATGAAAACTTCAGATTATGTCATGTACACATTCTTTTCCAGAATTCCATTAAGGAAAACTGTTTTCACATCCATCTGCCAGATCTCATAACCATTATGAGTGGCGGTTGCTAGGAGAATCCGAATGGACATAAGCATGATGTCTGGGAATAGGTTTCTTCATAGTCAATACTATGAATTTGCTCGAAACTTTTTGCCACCAACCTAGCTTTGTATATCTGAATATAACCATTTTCGGATTCAGCGGCTTTCAGCCATTTTCGGAGTCAAGGCCCATCATTGCTTCCTCAAAATTCGCAGGCCCGTCACTTTCAATGATCAGTAGATCACGGCAATTGGTTACGAGAAATCCATATTTCTCGGGTTCGTGACGGATCCTTTCGGATCTGCGAGCTTCAGTTTTCTGTAAAAGTCGCGCACACATATCTCATATGTATACTTTTACTACGACCTAATTAACCAAGATTTAAACCGTAGTTAATTAAGTCATAAACCAAAATCAACATTTGGTTCGCAATCTGTGTCGATCGATGCAACTTTTGTGTCGATCGACACTTCTTCAGAAACTCGCCATTTAAATGTATATCGAATATACATTCACCAGATCCTTTATAAACTCTAGGCACCACAGGTGCAGGTTCTACAACTCTTTGTAGATCCAACTGCTGCTCTTCCTCATCAGGTTGAGTAGTCTCCTGTGATTTTCGAATTTCTTCGAGATGTACTTTTACTCCCACTGTTCTTCTTGGAAAGAAAGTCTTTCTCAAGAAAACATAGTTCCGAGCAACAAACAATTTGTTCTCGAACTGGTTGTAAAAGTAACATGCCTTGGTTTTGTTAGGACAACCAATGAAGTAGCATTTATCAAATTTGGGTGTGAGCTTATCAGAGATTAAACGTTTTATATAAGTCTCGCAACTCCAAATCTCCATGATGGATAAATCAGAAACATTTACATTCCACATCTCATGTGGCATCTCTGTAGCTGATTTTGATGGAACTCTATTTAAAGTAAACTCAGATATATATAGAGTGTATTCTTAGAAGGATAATGGAAGATCTAAGTGACTCATCATTGATCGAACCATATCTAATAAAGTCCGATACAGGAGGAGTGAATTGTGAAACACTTTCACAATCTCTCAGATGATCACTAAATTCTTGACCTAAGTATTCACCTCCATGATCTCATCGTAGAGGTTTAATACCTTTGCCAAATTGATTTTGTACTTCATTTTGGAACTCTTTGAACTTTTCAAAGATTCTGACTTATGTCTTATAAATAAGATATAACCGTACTTACTGAAAATATCAGTAAAGGTAATAAAGCACTGAAAATTTCCTCTAGCATTTTCGCTTATCGGGCCATGTACATCCGTATGTATAAAGCCCAATAAGCTTCTGGCCCTTTCATTTTGATCGTTCGCAACCTGTATCGATCGTTGCATACATGCATCGATCGACACTACCTTTGTTGAAAGGGGCCTCTGTCGTTTTCCAATAAACAAGATTCACTTTACTCATTTTGATTCATAATCAGATGAGCCCAAAAGCCCATCACTATGGAGCTTCTGAATCTGTTTCTCATTTATGTGGCTCAAAACGACAATGCCAGAGAAAAGGTTTTATTCGTATCTTTTGACTTGAATCTCTTGGTACTAATGTTATAGTTAGGCACATTCTGGTTTAGAACATAAAGTCCATTCTCTAATGGATTGCTACTATAAAATATATCACTGTAATCAAATGAATAACACTTATTCTTAACTTGAAAACTGATATCCTTTCATATCCAAACAAGGAATAGAAATAATCTTTCTGCTCATAGCAGGTACATAGTAGCAGTCTTAGGTTCAAAACATGCCATAAAAGGAAAAACAAATGAAATACTCCTACGGTTAATGCAGCAACTCTTGCTCCATTCCTACTCATAGGTCCACTTGTCCTTTCTCCATAGTCCTACTTATGCTCAGGTCCTGCACATTTTCACAAAATATGAGTACCACAGCTGGTATCAAATACCCAATAAGTAGGACTATAAGAAGTAACATTTACTTCTATAACATAATACCTGAAGAAGAAGTCTCGTACGTCTTCTTCAGCTTCTCATAATCTTCCAAGAATTTATTGCAGTTTCCTTTTAAATGCCCATAACTATTACAATAACGGCACTTAACATCTTCAGAAGGACTGGTTTTAACCTTAGGAGCATGGTCAGACTCGCTTGGATTCACAATCGAGCTCGTCTTGCCATCACCTTTGTTCTTACCAAGTTTCCTAAACTTTCTACCCTTTTGTACCATAAGGACATCTGGGGTGTCCTTCTTGATGTTAGGTTCAGCAGTCTTAAGCATCCCATGCAATTCAGTCAACGTCTTCGTCAAGTTGTTCATGTTATAGTTCATAACAAATTGATCATAGCTTGACGGCAGTGACTGCAGAATGATGTCAGTAGCCAACTCTTGGCTAATGGGACAATCCAGTTTCCCCAGGTTATCAATATAACCCATCATCTTAATGACGTGAGGACTAACTGGTTCACCCTTTGGTAGCTTGCACTCAATCAGAGACCTAACCGTCTGGTATCTCTGAGTTCGTGCCTGCTCCTGAAACATACTTTTCAGGCCAGTGATCATCTCTTTTGGCGACTCCACGTACTCATATTGCTTGTTCAATTCCGAGTTCATGGTAGCCAACATGAGACAACTCACATCCACCGCATCATTAGAATGCTTATCCCAAGCATCCTTATCTGACTGCCAGGCATTGGCTCGGTACTTCTTGGGGAGAACTTTCTCAAGGACATAGTCCTTTTTCTCCTGTTTGAGAACAATTCTCAAGTTCCGATACCATTCAAGAAAGTTGGATCCATTTAACTTGTCCTTCTCAAGGACGGATCGCAGGGAGAAATTGTTACGATGGTTTGTGCTAGACATAGCTGAAAAACAAGGGAGGTTTTAGTTATGATGTTCAAGAAATGAGAAGTCTTAACTATTAAGAAAACTCGCATTATATTCAAACAATGTTTCCTCAGATGAATATAATGATCCAAAACCCATACTTCACTAAACTTGAGTGAGCCACTGGCTATCACCCAAATTTAGCTATCTAGGTAAGCAACAACTTTGCTAGTTATATCCAATATAACTCTTGGTTGTGGATTGACATCTCATATCAAATCCACCTGATGTCTCTAGGCCCAAAACGATTTTGATAGCCCAGTCAAGTAAACCAATCTCTTAAGTCATGTAATTGTTGACGCCTTGCACTGCAAGCCCATCAACACGATTACCTCTGTCTTACTCATGAAATTGTGGACATCTTGCACTGCAAGTCTATCGCACAATTAAATGGGTCTTGACAGTTGACAAGATTGGAAAGACACCAAGTATCACTTGATATTTGATTGAGGAACGGAATCATTTAAAACGTTCAGTTTTATTATGTTTTAATTCTTATAATTAATTGATTTATCTTGCTTTGGTTCTGTGATTTCAGGTTCCATAACCTAAATCATCAAATCTGATGTCGACCGACACTACTATAGTGTCGATCGGTGCAGAGTAACCAAAAGCAATCCGCGATAACCGATCAATCCAATTGATCCGGTTTTGAATACCGGTCAGCGTCGATCGATGCTACATTAGCATCGGTCGATGCTAACCTAATCAAACCAATCGCAATTAAACCATTCACAGTGTTCGACCATCAATAACCAAGCTCGATAACCGGTCCAATCCAATTGAACCGATTCATCAATCTCGCGAGGTTTGTGTCGATCGATGCAACGCTTGTGTCGATCGACACTAGGCGAAAACTAAGGTTTATTCGGGTTTTCGCCCTGCATCGATCGATGCCGGATTGGCATCGATCGACACCATGCGAAAAAAAAACCTTAAATTTTATTCGGGTTTTCGCCCTGTGTCGATCGATGCCGGATTGGCAACGATCGACACTATGCGAAAAAACCCTAAGACGTTTTCGAACAAACCCTAAACTAGGTTTTTGATGAAAACGAATTTTAGCAAGTTTGTATCAACCATACAGAGATCCAGATTCAACCAATCTAATCAACATGCTACAGATTCAATGGAACCCTAAAGCTCTGATACCACTGAAGGAATTTCTAGCAGTTCTAATCAGGATTAGCAACCGTAGTATGAATTCCAAGCCTAGGATCTAAGGTTCATGTAATTGAATCTATGGGATCTCAGATTTACCTGATGATTTGCAGCGGAAGTATTAGCAGATAATCGAGATCACGAAGCGCCTCAAATGCTGCGCCTCTACTGGTATCCACACGCACACAAACTGAACAGCTGGGATGCTAGTGCCTGTAGAGATCTAATCTCCAGAGAGGTTTCTATCTGTGTTCTGGTGGCTGTGAATTAGGTTAGCTCACGAGTTTAGGTCGACCATATATCTTATATAGTGTCGGCTTAAACCACAACGGAATTAACCAACGATTAAACCGAATTAATCTGATTAATCCGCGAGTGCATCGATCGATGCACTCTCTGCAACGATCGATGCTGTCCCAGAACATTGATATCGAATGGATATCACATATGCATTCACTGGATCATTACATTAATGATCAACCTCGTCTTTAACGCCCAGTTTGCTTAGGTGTGTGACCCTGTAGGATCATATAACACTAGCAATGAGTTCTCAACTCATTGATCATAAGTGGCTTCTAGCAAAGCGTTGACTACCCAGTGTTATGTGATTGTCTTATCTCGACTATACGACTTTCACTTAGAGCAAGTACAATAGATTTCAGGATATTCCCAACACGACTGTATATAACATAAATACCAAACGGTTTAAGTCTGATGACTAGAACTCGACTTTTCCTTGGCATAGTCGTTTAAACCACATGGAGTGAAGCGAATTCAGAAGATCCATAGTTATGGGCTTTTGAGCTCATTTGATTATAAATCATATGAGATATGAATTCTGCTTACTGGGCCAAATGACTAAGGCTTCTTTAGCAGAGCTAAAGAAAAGGGCCTGAGGCTTATCGGGCCTTGCTCAAACTGATGTATGTGGCCCGGTGAGCATTAGTGCCAGAGGAAAACTTTAGTACTTCATTACCTTTATTGATGACTTCAGTAAGTATGGCTGTGTTCATTTGATGAGACATGAGTCGAAATCCTTTGAAATGGTCAAAGGAGTTCCAGAATGAAGTATAGAACCGATATGACAGAAGTATTAAAAATCCTCGATTAGATCACGGAGGAGAATACTTGAGTCAAGAACTGAGTGATTATCTAAGTAAGTGTGAAGTCATCTCACAACTCATTTCTCATGGAAAACCTGATGGTGTTTCTGAGAATGAATCGGACCCTATTGGATATGCTCCGATTAATGAATCTTCCATTATCCCTTTAGGAATACGCTCTAGAAATGTATGTATTTGCGCCGAATAGGTTTCTATCAGAATCAGTTGAAAGACACCACATTGGATGTGGACTGGAAGTCTTCCAAGTATGTTTTCCTGATTAATTGGGATTGCAAGGTTTATGCAAAGCAGTTGTCAACAGACAAGCTTGGACCCAAATCTGATAAGTGCTGCTTCGCTGGTTGTCCTAGGGAAACCGAGGCTTATTACTTTTGTAACCAATCCGAGAACAAATGTTTGTTGTTCGGAACTCTAATTTTCTAGATAGAAAGTTTCTTTCCAAGAAAAACAGTGGGAGTAGAAGTATAGCTCGAAGAAATTCGAGAAACACAGGAGGCTGCTCAACCTGTTGAGGGAGAGCAGCGATGGGATCTACAAAGTGCTGTAGGACCTACACCTGTGGAGCCTGAATTTCGCAGATCCGAATGGATCCGTCACTAACCCGAGAGTGATTTCTCGTAACCAATTGCCGTGATCTGTTGATCATTGAAAAGTGACGAGCCTGCGAAATTCAAAGGAGCGATGGTGAGCCCCAACTCCGAAAATTTGGTAGGTATGCATGTTTGCTTCACCGATCTATTTCTGGATTGAAGCAAACATCTTGGAGTTGGAATCTACGTTCTGTTAAAACGGTCAAAAGTTTTGACTTGATCAGGAACGAATAGGAACCGTGCGTTTACAAGTAGACTAGTGGGAGCGTAGTTGCATTTCTCACATTGTATGTATATGACATACTTATTCTCATAAACGACGTTCCGTCGCTTAAGTCTTATGTGACTTGGGTCGGAAGTCATTTTCAACGATGGACATGGGAGAAGCCGCGTGAGTTCTTGGAATAAGGATCTATTGAAATAGATTGGGTAGGCTTATTGGATCGTGTCAGAATCCTTATGTAGATAAGGTATTGGACAGTTCCAATATACATGATTCCAAGAATGGCTTCACACCAAAGGTCTTATGGCAATAATATTAGCAAGATGAAGTGTCTTGGACACTGGCTGAGCTAGTATGTATAAGTGTGATTCCTTATGCTTCTGCTATAGAATCCATCATGAATGCCATATTTTGCGCTCGTCTAGATGCAGCTTACGCATAAAGCATGACGAGAAGATACCAATACATTCCGGTAAAAGTCACTGGACAGTTGTAAGAAATATCCCAAGTGTTTGAGGAACACTAAGGATAGGTTCTTGTTCAACTGAGGAAGTGACGAATCTGTTAAAAGTAATTAGACGGACAAAGACGACTCCCGGTTCCCACCTGGTTATGTCTCTTTGTCTGTGTAGCGGTGCTATCTGTTGGAAGGGCTCCAAGCAGAGGACCGTAGAATAGTGCTTATTAATGAATGGCGGTATGGTTTGTTGGAATGGTTCCAAGCAAGAACACCGCAGCCTCTCTCCCAACCTAAGCACGAGTTTTATACTATTGCTGTAGGTACTAGATATCTGAAGACGTGGTCTTGATTCTAGTGGGAGTTATGTTAGTTATGATGTTCACATAGACATGCTATGGTCATGTTTATGAAAAACTGACATCAGCATTATTTGATTATTGGATAATTAAATAATGGTCCCAAAGTATTTTATGTTCATTTTATAGGTCATCAAGTTGAGGACTTGATCATGAAACCCTATAAATGAAAGATGACATAAAATTATGTTTGTCCCTGGTCGTAGGTTGTTAAAGTGGGACACTAACAACCGTTAAGACTAGTATGTGAGGTGACGTATGACCAAGTTTCATGGAGTCATTGATATGAGTATCAACGTCAATCACATAGATATATGTTGGTGAACATATGATCGGACATGACCCGCTAATGAGAACTCTACAGGATAGTTATATCAGTGTCACGAGAGGTTCTCATTACGACTATAGAGTATAGTCCTTAGACCTGAGTTCATCATGCTTTCTAGCATGTGGATTGGTACGCTTTGACCTTGTCAAACGTTGTTCCGTAACTGGCGGCTATAAAGGCATTGCTTAGGCGTATCATGAAGTGTGTGTAGAAACAGGGATGGAACAAGAAGGGATTTGTCCCTCCTATATAACAGGAGATAAATATCTCAGGGCCCATCGAAGATTTGATACTGAGAAAATGCATGGCCGTGCTCAAACGAGGTGATTGTTAGTTGTTTGTTTTATCAGTATAGATCAGGAGTTCGATGAACATGATGTTGGCTATAATAAGGATGACACAGTTTCTTGCCTTATGCCATATCGAGATATAGCGACAAAGGGATTATGGGAATAGATGATTCCAGTACAAGTGGGAGATTGTTGGGATTATGTCCTGAAATCATATTGCACTTACTCTGATAGATAGTTGTATTGTCAAGATCGGACAATTCATGTAATACTAGGTGATCATAATGTTTTGCTAGAAGCCGCTTATGACTTATGAGTTGTAACTCATTGCTAGTATTATGTGAACCTACAGGGTCACACACCTAAGAAAACTGGATACACTTTGTATGGGATTGATCATTGGCAAATGGTCTGGTCAATGTGTATTGGATGCACATTGAATTCGAGTTTTAAGAGGTCTGTCGATCGACACCATTGGGTGTGTCGATCGACACAGATCGGGTTTCAAAACTGATGTTTCGATTTGATGACTTAAACGTATTGGAATTAATCCAATGATCGGTTTAGTCATTCCAGGTCTATATATAGGTTTATATGAACGACCTGGAACCCTAGCCGTTGTTGAGACTTTTTCTTGACAGAAAACGCAGCCACCTCTAAAACACCGAAACTCCCAGGAGATCCGATTTCCGGCACTAGCATCCCGGCGGATTCCAGCTTGTGTGCGTGTGGACTGCAGTAGAGGCGCAGCATCTGAGGCGCTCTTGATCTCAATTACCTGTTCATCATTCCGCTGCAAATCTCCAGGTAAACACGAGATCATCCCTAATGATTCAATTACTCAAACCCTAGATCCTTGGCTCGGAATTCAAACTTAGGGTTGTCTAATCGGATTAGGAACTGCTAGGAATTCCCATCACATATAACTTCTCTATCGCTCTCAGTGTCGACCGACACCAAGGTTAGTGTCGGTGGACATCCAGTCATGGCCGAGACACCAACTTCAGCTCGTTGCACAAATAAGAAACGTCCTATAATCCCATCTTTTGCTCCAAACACAAGCCTACCTGTAGAAGACTCAATAGACTCGAAAAACCAGGTTAAAGACTCGATATGTACAACTATATCATGGTTGAAAACCTATAAAAACCATGATATATCAATCAACAAAGTTGCAAACCACTCAATGCCAAAATAACTCTTGGTTGATTCTCAACCAAAGAAGACCAATGAAAACAGAACGAAAGTAATGGTGACAGTATGAAGCTAGAGGCTATGAGGCCCATGACAATCAATTAGAATTTTCCAGTGAGTTCAACAAATACAAGAGAGATTTATGTATAAGTGAAACAAAGAATTCGGCTACAAGTAAATCGCATAATCTAAGGGTTTTACTTAGTTGAATCAAAGACATCAATTTTGGGGCTTTAGAACGTTTCGGAAAAAAATTCTAAGAGCTTTTTAGTTGCATGTGTGGAATGATTCACCTGGACGTGTTGTGGAGCGGATGATGATGTTCTTAGAGTGGATTGGAGTTGATGGTGTTCTTGCTCAGTCGAAGGATTCGGATGTATGAGCAGAGGCGGTGGAGTAGAAACGGCTGTGCAGTGCTAGTGGATTAAAGCCGGCGGTGATGTCGCAGAACCGACGGCGGAGTAGCTGGAGGCTGAAAGAAGGGAGCTTGAAGGGAAGCTTGAAGAGAGAGAAGAAACTCTAGGAGAAAACGAGGAATAAGCTTAATGAGCTTTCCAAAAAAAAAAATTAATTTTTTAATTTTTATTATATTTTAGAAGGGTCAAAATCGGGTTTTAAAAAACAATTTCCTAAAGAGACATTACTCATATAAGAAATACTAAAAGAACAAATTCTTCATACAACCGTCTACTAATAAATATTTTAATTAAATAGTATTTGAAAATTAGTAATTTTCATAATTACATATCTGAATTACTGACATTAGGAAAATTACTAAATCGTAGGCATAAAATTCGGTGATGTTAGTGGACAAATGTTTGGAGATTTTGTAGGATTTATTTTAATTATCCGATCTCAACTAAATTGATTGCGTAATACTAATCTAACCATTTTAACTTTAAAATTTTTGTTACCTATCAACTATAAAAATGGTACTAAATTATTTGCTTGGAGATCGGAGGTATTTGAACCCCCAAAAGGACTCCCCTTTTTAGGTAATTATTTCGGAGAAAGTCTTTTTTTTTTTTGGTTATTGTTTAAGTTAATTTGATGTTATCTCCATACAAAAAACTAAGTTGATCTAATTGCTTCTCATCTCCAACTTACATTAAAATAATTCGAATTTTAAAAAAAAAAATCAACTTCGCATCAACTAAAATTAAACTAATCATCACATTTCTGTTTACGGGCTTATCATTGTTCTTGAATCAAGGCATATTACTAATATAAGATTTTGTAATGATTTGCATCGAAAACAATGTAGTATTAATGTTTAACTGGAATAAAAATTGAATAAAAAACTTATTCGGATAAAGAAAAAAAATTTTAAAATATGATTATATTAGAAATATTTTATTAATTTGCTAATCAATATATCTGATGTTTGTAGTATTAATGTTTAAATGGAATAAAAAAGTGAATTAAAAGCTTATTCGAGTAAAGAATAATAATAATAATAATAATAATATTTTAAAACATGATTATATGGGAAAGATTTTATTGATTTCTTAATATATATATATATCCAATAAAATCAAAGTGTCAACGAATTTCTAAACATATTTGAAACCGTAATTAAATTAAATAAATAAAATAATTTATTCATAAATGGATTGATACAAAATTTTCATAAATAAGAAAAATTTTATTTTCCATAATTCTGATATGGTTAAGATTTTAAAAATTTGTGGATAATATTAAAAATACGATTTAGCAAAATTAAATGTAATTCAAAATTGTATTTTTGTTGAATTTAAAATTAGGAAATAAGAGATTTAGAGGATTTTAAAATCAAGATATCATTTTCATAAATGAGAGAATTTATTTTCTATAATTTTGATATGTTAAGATTTAAAACAATGAAGGAGAATATTAAAAGAAATGCGATTTTAAAAATCGAATGTAATTAAAAATTACTTTTTTGTTTAGCTTAAAATTAGGAAATGAGATATTTGAAGAATTTTAAAAGCAAGATATATCATTTACATAAAAAATATAAATTAAATATATCAAAAACCCTCAAATTATATATCATTTTCTAATATTGGCACCAAAATTATGTATATTTAATGTTTATACGAAATAATAATTAAATTAAAATAATATTCAATTATAAAAAAAAATGTTTAAAACATGATTTATATTGGAAATGTTATATTATATTTTATTTCACTATTAAATAAATCAAATGATTATTTACATAGCTAAACTCAAATGTACAAACGAATCAAATTTAAAAATTATTATGAACATCTTTATAAAATCAAAAAAAAAAAAAGCAAAAAAATTCATGTTGGAACGACTTTACATATCTCATTGATTTTTCATATTGGACTATTTTTTGATCGAATATTATCGTTGTAACTGAAGTAACATTACTCCGACCTAACATGCTTTAAACAATATAAACAAATAAGATAATTGTTATTCTAAGGTGACTTAAATCTCAATGTACTGTAAAAAGGGTCTCTCTTCTTGAGAGAATGAAACGATTTCGTTAGGGTTTCTATTTGTCTATTGTATCGTGTTTTGGGGCAATATATAAAGGGTTCCAAGGGTTTGTAAATATTATCACTCACAAAATATAGAAACCCTAGACAAAAGGGTATTTGCCTCAATATTGTTTCTCTCTAAGTATTCCGCACAAACGTTTCTTCTTCTAGGGCTCACTCGAGTTTTTTACAACAAGTGGTATCAGAGCACAAGTTTACGATGACCGGAAGTTCTCTTAAGTTCGACGTTCCTCGTTTCAATGTGAAGGGAAACTTCGGTCTATGGCAACTTCGAGTGAAGGACATGTTGTCGCATCAGGGAATGAAGAAAACGTTGTTAGAGACGAAACCATAAGCGATCAAGGATGATGATTGGGAGGAGATGACAGACAGGGCGACCTCGACAAATTCTCTGCCCTCGTCTTATGAGACTCTGTTAACAGCCTTAATGTGTAACAAAACAACGATAAGCTGGATACGGTTACTTCGTCGCTTATATATCATCATGAGCGACGTGTAGGTAACATGGATACAAAGTCTGAGGGAGATGGGTTGTATGTGAATTACAAAAAAGAGCGAGGGAGGTCAACAGAGAAGCAAGCAGATGGAGGTACCAGAGGAAAATCAAAACCAAAAGCGGTTAAGGGAGTCTTTTTGGTTGTGGCAAGAAGGGTCACTACAAGAGAGAGTGTTTAGCCAGGAAACAGAATGGAGACAGGGATTCGCAGGACTCTTCAAAGTCTGCAAATATAGTCCAGGCAAAGGATGTTTCAGAAGATATCAATTATGATATGCTTGCTGTCACTTTAGAAAATCACGCAGATTCTTGGATACTTGATACGGGCGCATCGTTCCATATGACTCCCAATAAGGAATGGTTCGAGACATATAGGGCTGGAAATATGGGTTCTGTTCAGTTGGCAGATGACAAGGTCTGTGGTATTATTGGAACTGGACAGGTGAAGATTCGCATGTATGATGGTAGCATTAGAACATTGACGGATGTAAGACATATTCCAGGCGTAAAGAAGAAACTGATTTCCTTGGGCACACTACATAAAAACGGATTGAAGTTCAAAGGTGATGAAGGAGAAAACGTTTTGAAGGTGTGTAAAGGATCCATGGTCGTGATGAAGGAAGAGATGACAGCTGGAAATGTATATCGGATGATAGGGAACGTGGTTGTAGGTGGAGAAGCCTCAACTGCGGTTTCTTAAGCAGAGGCTACATCTTTATGGCATATGCATATGGGTCATATTGGTGTGAATGGTCTAAATGAACTCCACAAGAGGGGGTTGTTGGACGGATTGAAGAACTGAAGGATGGAATTCTGCAAATTCTGTGTGATGGGAAAGCAGATCAAAGTTTCGTTCAAGACAGAGCAATGATAACAAGGATTTTTGCAATCCTTTGAGGTACCAATTCCTCAAGCTTATCGATGTAGCCTTGAGGAATCGAACCTTTTTGGTACGGATAAAACCAATAAGCAAACACTAAACCTTCAGAGTCAAATCAAACAATTTAGTTTTAGTTTCTAACAATCCTAACGAAAGCAAATCAAACCGAAGTAAACAAAAGCAAATAAACAAACGATTCAATCAATGACAAGAATAAGGCCCAAGGGTCAAGGTCAACGGATAGGTGACTCGGGATGATCAAGGAATCCTAATTTAAACTTCTAAAAGCTAATCTCCTAGCAAGGAACACACCAAGTAAATCAGTTTAATCTCTTAATACCAATTCTTCACTTAATTTTAACTCAAGAACAAATCATCATTTGTGAATTAAAATCAAACGAGCATTCAAACAGGTTCCAATTAGCAAACAATCACTCTAGACATACATTTTCATGTGCTAGAATGTGAAAGTCCTAACAAAGCTAGATACTGGAATTTCATCGAACATGTTGTGAACAAGAAATTCTAAACATCCTAATCAATGTGATCAAGATTAATTAGGCATTAAGCACACTTTGCTAGACGAGATTTTAAACAATTAACAACTAGAAATCTATTGATCACCCCTAATCAACCTAATCCTACCTAACCCATAAGCCTATGGAGAACTACTCACTAATCATAACTAGATCAACAAAACTCATAGAAATAGAGTTGATCATGGAGATTGGTGAGGGATTGAGAGATTTGTTGAAGGAATAACAAGAGAAATACTAGATTAATCCAAAGAATCCAATTTGTTCTTACAAAAGAGTTTAGAACATCAAAAACAGCTTAAGATACAATAAGAAATAGGTTTTTAGCTTAAATAGTCAATAGGGTGCGAGCCGGGTCAACCCGGAACAAACCGGTGTTGACCCGGATCCAAGGCAGTTTCTGGGGTCTGTATCGGTCTGCTCGGTCGATACGCTGGTCGATATGAGTCTTCGGATTTTTCTGTCGAGGGGTCGTATCGGCCAGGCTGGTCGATATGCTGGTCGATATGAACTGTCTGTTTTTAATCTGAGGGATCGTATCGGTCGATACGCTGGTCGATATGAGTCTGTCTGCTTTTTTGCAGACTGTGTCAAGATGCATCCAGTAAATCAGGCATAACTCTTTCCATATAGCACCGAATGACTTCACACCACCTCCATTAGAAAGCCAGCTCAATTTCCCATGATTTGTATTTAGGAATCCCAGAGCTAAAAGTTAACGTAACATCTTCATATGACTCAATCTTTCAAGCTCATCGGTTTGGTCCTTCATCACCATTTCACTTGCAATCACTCCTTTGGCCTCCAAACTCTTCCAAACATCCTTAGCCACTCCAAGAACCTACAAAACATAGGAAACACTCCAAATGCAAGCCTAGAATGCCTAAACCTAGCTCTAGATGATCCTATACTTTAAACACACCAATGACCAAAGAAATGAAGTTAAAGGAAACTAAAAAGAAGTAAAACATGATCCTAACATTAGCCTAAATGCATGAAAATACAAGTATATCAATTCCCCCAAACGTAAACCTTGCTTGTCCACAAGCAAGCTTAACACAATCACAACAAGTTGGGGAAAAGGTTTGAAGGCGGGAGCTCATATCCAAAGACAAAACCGAGATCAACAAGTTCCAATTCGAGTCAACGTCACCAAGATGCAACCAAGTTAGGCTTACTCCCAAAAATTTAGCCATGCTCATCAAGACAAAACTCCTAGCTCAATTCTCAACCTAGACAAGCATCCCTATCAACTAGCTCTTTAACATTCATTAGGTTTTCAAGTGGATCTTACTCAATGCAAGGTGATCAAACTCATTTGGCAAAGGGACAAGGTTTTGAGATTAAAGTGATCTCAATCAAAAGAGGGGTTTATTCCAAAAGCATGAAGGTTCTCTCATAAAGAAGTGAATGAGCTATAGTAAAATGCTAAGAGTTAGAGGCAATTGGTGCATACTAGGTTGATTTCCATCTACCCATGCCCCAATTACTTCTTCTCCTAATCTAGCCCACCTAAATGGATACTACCCTTGACTAAGGCTATTTTTGCCTCATCCCCTTTTCTCAATCAGACATTTTCCAATCAAACTCCACAAGGATCAATAAAGACTTTTCAAAACAGTGGCAAATCTTTTCTTTTTAACTTAGCTCAAATCTTTCTTTAGCAATGGTCTCTTTTCTTTCTTTAAGGTGAGCCTTTGGCTTCTTTTCATTTCAAAATATGAGACACTTTTCTTTAAACACATAAGAGCTTTTCTTCTTTTAAAACACTTTGCCAACAAACATAAGATCCCAACCAAAATCCCTTTCATTCTTCCCTTTCTTTACTCTCTTCTTCCATTCACAATTTCTCCCCCAAACTTGGATTCTAGCCTATTGCAAAGCTAAAGGTGTTGAGCCTGCACTATATGAAAATTTCCCCTAGTCGCCTCATACTCAACACTTTTTACCAAGCTCATTCAAGAAAATAGGCCTACCTCTCAACAAGAGTGTTTATGGTTTGAAAGAAGGGTGGTGAAAGGTGTGGAGTCTATTCAAGCAAGCGAGAGTGGTAAAAGGGATAAGAATGCTTTAATATTTTCAGAGTATCCATGAGTTTAGCACACAAAGCATGAGTAAGATAATCAGATGTCATCAGTAAAGTTCTCACTTAGGTAGAGCTAGCGTCAATTCAAAGCCTATTTCAGTTTCAAACCAAGTTTCAAAGCAAGCAATCCGAGCATGGTTCGTCTTAACTTTCTAGCCTTTCTTGAATTACAATCTTATGACAATCAACTAGCTCAAACAACTAGCATAAAGAACAAGTCATCACTCAATCATTCTTACAAGGAAATTCAATCATTGCTCCCTATGTATGTGTCCTATATGATGCAACTAGACTCGATCCTATGATGCAAGTGCAACTACATGCTTTTTTTTTGAAATTTTTTGAAATTTTTTTTTTCAATTTTTTTGGTTTTTTTCTATGTCATAAATGAAATGCATGAGACTCAAAGTGAGGAAATCGAAAATAGGAACAAAGAAAACATGGTTAGCAACTAGCCTCGCCCCCAAACTTAGTTCACACCGTCTCGGTGGGAATGTAAGCTCGAGAGAGAGACTCAACAAAAGGAGAAAAAGAAAGAAAAGAAGCTAAAATGCAAGTATGTACAAGTTGGAGTGTAACCTGGTCCAAGAGAAGGCGTATCGGTCGAGTGAACCTGGGCAGTGAGAGCGTATCGGCCTGGCCACCCGATACGCCAGCCGATATGATGTCTCGGATTATTTCTGGGAGGCACGTATCGGCCTGGCCAGCCGATATCGTGGCCGATACGGCTTCACTTTTTTCCTTTCGACCACTTTGTCTAAGATGTTTCGGCCCTTTCTTAACGCCAATGAGTCCATAGCTTCACCTATCAACCAAAACCTGATAAAAACTCAAAGCAAAACATCAAAGATGACTAGCAAAAGATCAATATGTACAAGGATAAACATGGGAATGTCTCCCAAGTGCGCTTTTGGTTAAAGTCGTTAAGCTCGACTTTCGCAAACCGAGTTTTAGGCGGTTGAAGAGTGTGGCCTTCCCTCGAGGGTGATGGCTAGGACCTGAGAAGTCAGCTCACTAAGATTGACTGAGTCGCCTTGGAACCTTGGACTGATCGAAGCCTTTACAACCTTTGGAGACATCTTTCTCACCATATCCACAGCCTTCTCTTTGGGAGCTTTTTCCTCATCGATGCTCAGCTTCTTCAAAGAGATGGATCCAACAAACTAAGTCCTTATGGTCATGAGAGGAGTTCCAATAGCTCTATCCACTCCCTTCTTTTGAGCACGTCCCATGTGCTCACTCAGTGATCCATAAGAAATGTGTTTAGGCCAAACTTCCTTGCCAACATTGGCAAATAGCCTTGCTTCCTCTAGCACATCATCTTCATTGGGAGAGAGGATGACACCACAAGTGTGAAGAGATGTGCTTCATAGAGGATAGGAAGCTTTGGTATCAACATTATTCAGCACAGCACGTTTCTTTTTGAAGTCCAGACAAGCTCCAGTGGTGTTGAGGAAAGAGGTACCAAGTAAGAGAGGTAGTTGGGTACTCTTCTTCATCTTCATGACAATAAAGTCAGTTGGGATAGTGCACTCACCAATCTTCAGTGGATAGTCCTTGATCATTCCCATTGGAGTATTGAGTAAGAGTCTCCAAATGTAATAGACGATGGGTACCTTTCCATGCTCTTAATCCCAAGAGATTCCACCATTTCAAGAGATATCACACTCACAGTAGAGCCGGAATCACACAATGCATCGTTAATCTTCAAGTCTCCCAAAGTACAACTGATGGTAAATTTACCCGGATTACCAAGCTTGGGAAGTACCCTTGGTGTTGTGTGGACAGTAGGCACAATATCTTCAGCTACAATATCAGTAGCACTCATCACCTTAGCTGGTGCAACATAGGAAGGCTTAACTACAGTGGCCTTCATCTCCTTGAGAGGAACAGGTGCAGCCGGAGGGAGTTCATAACCATAGAGAAGTGCTTCTATCTCATCAACCTCTCGCTCATAGTCTGATTTCTCATGATCAACAGTAGAGAAGATTGCATTGCAGTAGTCTTTTGGGTTCTTCTCCGGGTTTCCGGGCAAGGTACCGGTAGGTCTAGAAGTGGAAGCGGGCGTGTTCTCAACATTGATCAAGCGAGAAGTCAAATGTTGCAGCTCATTGTTTAGGTTCTTCACTTCCAATGCCGAACTTGCTTGTCCTTGGATGAGTTGTTGCATCATTCCCTTTAACTCATTACCCAAACCCGAGGAAGAAGAAGCTTATGGCTGTTGTTGTCCAAAACCGGGTGGAGGGTATTGCTTGGGGACATAGCCTTGTTGTCCTTGAGGTTGAGGCTGAGAGACAAACCCTTGTTGGTTGGTGTAAGGGACAAAAGGCTTTTGCTGTTGAGATTGTCCTTGAGATGGAGCTTGAGGATAGACTTGGTCTTGAGGATTGGCTACATTGGGGTTGCGGTATGAAAAGTTTGGGTGGCTTCTATAGTTTTGATTGAAGCCCTTGTTGAAACCACCTTGTCCCGCAATGAAGTTAATCTCCTCTTGTGTCATACCCTCATCCACACTATAGAGGAGTGGCTGAGAATCCTCATAGTTGCTCACAAAGCTGATGTGTTTTTGGTTAGAGGAGATCATCTTGTCCATCTTCTCATTCAAAGCTTTGATTTCCTTCTCATACTTCTCATCCATAGAAGATGATCCTCTGTTAGTGCGCTCATAACCCTCATTGTAGTTCCCATCGCCTGTAGCACGATTTTCAATTAGCTCCATAGCCTCATCTACTCCCTTGCCTAGGAAGTGTCCATTGCTACAAGAGTCTAGCATCGCCCGCATTCTAGGAAGCACTCCGCGATAGAGGTTGTTGAGTAGTGTCTCCTTAGTGAAACCGTGGTGGGGGCACTGAGTAGTGAGCTTATTGAACCTCTCCCAAGCTTCAGCAAAGCTCTCATTGTTGCGTTGCACAAACCCGGATAGCTCATTGCGAAAACGTGCAGTCCTAGTAGGTGAGAAGAACTTCTTCAAGAAAGCCTTCTTGAGGTCTCCCCAAGTAGTAATGGATCCCGGAGGGATGGTGCTTTCCCAATCCTTAGCTCTATCCGCCAAAGAGAAGAAGAAGAGACGCATCTTCAGTCCATCATCAGTCACACCATTGAGCCTTGTAGTAGCACAAATCTTATCAAATGTGTCCAAGTGCTGCAATGGATCCTCAGATGCAAGCCCATGGAACTGGTTGTTTTGCACCATGTTCATCACCATAGCCCGGATCTCAAAGTTGTTGTTGTTGACCGGTGGTGGAATGATTCCTTGCCGGTTTGCATTTATATCCGGTGCATCTCCGTCACCAATGGCCCTAGCTGGCCTTTGTTGCTCTTGCTGCTGATGTTGATCCTGATGGTTATCCATAACCGGCTGCTCAACACTCTCAAAGTCTTGTAGATCTTCAACAGTTGGTTCCAACCCAAGTCTCTCAACGTGAACAGCTCTCTCTTGTTCGCGTCGTTCTCTTGCTAATCTCCTCTCGTGTGCCTTGATGTCCTCAACTCTTGCAACTAAGTTTGTAGTCCCTTTGCTGTGCAAGTTCATACACCTAACATCAAAGAGAGAGGAAAAAAGCAAATTAGTAACAAAGACTTGAACTAAAGAGGAATAGAAATCGAATTGATATATCCAGAATCCCAAAATGGAAACGGCGCCAAATTGATAACAAGGATTTTTGCAATCCTTTGAGGTATCAATTCCTCAAGCTTATCGATGTAGCCTTGAGGTATCGAACCTTTTTGGGACGGATAAAACCAATAAGCAAACACTAAACCTTCAGAGTCAAATCAAACAATTCGGTTTTAGTTTCTAACAATCCTAACGAAAGCAAATCAAACCGAAGTAAACAAAATCAAATAAACAAACGATTCAATCAATGACAAGAATAAGGCCCAAGGGTTAAGGTCAACGGATAGGTGACTCGGGATGATCAAGGAATCCTAATTTAAACTTCTAAAAGCTAATCTCCTAGCAAGGAACACACCAAGTAAATCAGTTTAATCTCTTAATACCAATTCTTCACTTAATCTTAACTCAAGAACAAATCATCATTTGTGAATTAAAATCAAACGAGCATTCAAACAGGTTCCAATTAGCAAACAATCACTCTAGACATACATTTTCATGTGCTAGAATGTGAAAGTCCTAACAAAGCTAGATATTGGAATTTCATCGAACATGTTGTGAACAAGAAATTATAAACATCCTAATCAATGTGATCAAGATTAATTAGGCATTAAGCACACTTTGCTAGACGAGATTTTAAACAATTAACCACTAGAAATCTATTGATCACCTCTAATCAACCTAATCCTACCTAACCCATAAGCCTATGGAGAACTACTAACTAATCATAACTAGATCAACAAAACTCATAGAAATAGAGTTGATCATGGAGATTGGTGAGGGATTGAGAGATTTGTTGAAGGAATAACAAGAGAAATACTAGATTAATCCAAAGAATCCAATTTGTTCTTACAAAAGAGTTTAGAACATCAAAAACAGCTTAAGATACAATAAGAAATAGGTTTTTGGCTTAAATAGTCAATAGGGTGCGAGCCGGGTCAACCCGGAACAAACCGGGTGTTGACCCGGATCCAAGGCAGTTTCTGGGGTCTGTATCGGTCTGCTCGGTCGATACGCTGGTCGATATGAGTCTTCGGATTTTTCTGTCGAGGGGTCGTATCGGCCAGGCTGGTCGATATGCTGGTCGATATGAACTGTCTGTTTTTAATCCGAGGGGTCGTATCGGTCTGCTCGGTCGATACGCTGGTCGATATGAGTCTGTCTGCTTTTTTGCAGACTGTGTTAAGATGCATCCAGTAAATCAGGCATAACTCTTTCCATATAGCACCGAATGACTTCACACCACCTCCATTAGAAAGCCAGCTCAATTTCCCATGATTTGTATTTAGAATCCCAGAGCAAAACGTTAACGTAACATCTTCATATGACTCAATCTTTCAAGCTCATCGGTTTGGTCCTTCATCACCATTTCACTTGCAATCACTCCTTTGGCCTCCAAACTCTTCCAAACATCCTTAGCCACTCCAAGAACCAACAAAACATAGGAAACACTCCAAATGAAAGCCTAGAATGCCTAAACCTAGCTCTAGATGATCCTATACTTTAAACACACCAATGACCAAAGAAATGAAGTTAAAGGAAACTAAAAAGAAGTAAAACATGATCCTAACATTAGCCTAAATGCATGAAAATACAAGTATATCAAGCAACACACGATAAAAGGTCTTCTAGACTATGTCCATTCTGATGTTTGGGGGCCAACTCGGGAACAGTCATTGGGAGGATCTAGATACTTTTTTTTGTTCATCGATGACTTCTCCAGGAAAGTCAGGGTGTACTTCATGGGGCAGAAATCTGAAGTATTTGAAAAGTTCAAGATTTGGAAGGCTTAAGTAGAAAACCAAACATGAAGAAGGGTAAGGTATCTAAGATCGGATAATGGAACGGAGTATACTGATGGAGCATTCCAGAAGTTTTGTGAGGAGCATGGTATTCAGAGGCACTTCAGAGTGCGGAAAACACCACAGCAGAACGGCGTCAGTGAAAGGATGAACCGTTCAGTTGCAGAGAAGGCTAGGTGTTTGAGGTTGAATGCAGGGCTCTCAAAACGGTTCTGGGTAGAGGTAGTAAACATGGCGGTCTATCTCATCAATAGATCGCCAAGGAGTTCCTTGGAGGGAAAGATAGCTGAATAAATTTGGTCTGGGAAGGATGTTGATCTTTAAAACTTGAAGATTTTCGGATGTCCTGCTTATATGCTTATTCCGGGTGACGAAAGATCAAAGCTTGATTCTAAGTCAAAGAAGTGCATTTTTCTGGGTTTTGAGAAAGGTGTGAAGGGATTCAAGTTATGGGATTCTGAAGATAAGAAGAGGGTGTTTAGGCGAGATGTGGTCTTTGATGAGCAGTATATGGTGCAGCAGGCGAGATCATAACAAGTGCCTGTAACCATTGAGACTACCACAGATTCTGGGGAAATCCAGGAGGAGTCTAGTGAAGATAGACTGGCAGCATAGAGTGATGAGCAGCCTGCTGTGGAGGAGCAAGAGGTAGAACAACATGTTGAAAAGAAATCAGAGGAGAGTTTGGTATCGAACAGAGCGAAGAGAGTTTCCAAACCACCAAAGAGATTCAGCTTTGAAGACATGGTCAGCTATGCCTTGGTTGTTGGTACATATGATCCAGCTAATTTTCCAGTGGCTATTACTAGCCATGAGAAAGAGCAATGGCTGGAAGCTGCAATAGAGGAAATCGAGAGTCTAGACAAGAATCAGACATGGGATCTTGTTCCTTTACCAAAGGGAAAGAAGGCGGTTGGATGCAAATGGGTTTTCAAGGTAATACCAGGGAACTCTGAGAAAGAAGTGTTAAGGTTCAAGGCAAGGTTGGTGGCAAAAGGATACTCACAGAAGAAAGGGGTGGATTATGATGAGATCTTTTCACCTGTGGTTAAACACACTTCCATACGAGTTGTGTTAGCATTGATAGCGGTATGGGATTATCATCTTGAACAGATGGATGTGAAGACTGCGTTTCTTCATGGAAATTTGGAAGAAGAAATCTATATGGAGCAGCCTGAGGGGTTTGTAAAGCCATGTGAGGAGAAGCTTGTGTGTAAGTTGAAGCAGTCCTTATACGGATTGAAGCAAGCTCCAAGACAATGGTACAAACGTTTTGACTCTAATATGCTGGAAGTTGGCTACCAAAGATGTGAGTATGATTGCTGCGTTTACACAAGGTACTTTGATAGCCATTCTCCCATATTCCTTCTGCTATACGTTGATGATATGCTTATTGTTGCTAGCAATATGGATGATATTGCTGAGTTGAAAGGACTACTGGGAAAGGAGTTTGAAATAAAGGATCTTGGTGCTGCAAAGAAGATCCTTGGGATGGAGATTTGCAAAGAGAGGAGCTCTAAGAGGTTATGGCTTTCCCAAAGAGCTACATAGAGAAAGTGGTAGAAAGCTTTGACATGTCAAAAGTAAGGGTAGTTTCTACACCTTTGGCGAATCACTTGAATCTCTCAGCGAAGCAATGTCCTAAGTCTGTTGAGGACATCAAAGATATGGCAAAGGTTCCTTATGCAAGTGCAGTTGGTTGCCTAATGTATGCTATGGTTTGACTAGGCCTGATTTGGCTCAAGCAGTCAATCAAGTTAGCAAGTACATGTCGAATCCTGGAAGAGATCATTGGGAAGCAGTGAAATGGATACTCAGGTATTTGAAGGGTTCTGCTAATTGTGGGATTATGTTTGGCGGTCAGGGGAGTGCAACAATTGTGGGGTTTGTTGATTCATATTACGGTGGTGATCTAGACAATAGGAGGTCCACTATGGGATATGTGTTTACACTATCAGGAGGACCTATTTGCTGGAGATCCGTGTTACAGTCTGTTGTTGCCATGTCAACCACGGAAGCTGGGTATATGGCAATGGGTGAGGCAGCTAAAGAGGCACTTTGGGTGCGAGGACTTGTGGCGGAGTTGGGTGTTGAGCAAGGTGGAGTTCAGCTACACTGTGATAGCCATAGTGCGCTGTATCTGGAAAAGAATCAAGTGTATCATGCAAGGACGAAGCACATTGCTCTAAGGTTTCATAAAATCAGGGAGTTAGCAGCTTGTGGAGAAATCTTATTACAGAAGGTGTCTACGTTGTAGAATGTAGCTGACATGTTGACCAAGCCATTTCCTACAGGGAAGTTCAGACATTGTCTTGAGCTACTCCAGATCTTCCGGTGCTAGAGGAAGATGGTGATCCCTCAGATGTTAGGAGAGTCAGAAGGTGACATTGTTGAGATTTTTTGTCTAGGTGGAGTTTGTTATTCTAAGGTGACTTAAATCTCAAGGTACTGCAAAAGGGGCCTTTCTTGAGTGAGCAAAAGAATGTCACGGTTTAGTTTCTCCTTGTATCGAGAGAATGAAAAGATCTCGCTAGGGTTTCTATTTGTCTATTGTATCGGGTTTTGAGGCAATATATAAAGAGGTCCAAAGGTTTGTAAATATTATCACTCACAAAATATAGAAACCCTAGACAAAAGGGTATTCGCCTCAACATCGTTTCTCTCTAAGTATTCCGCACAAACGTTTCTTCTTCTAGGGTTCACTCAAGTTTTTTACAACAATAACAAAAATAAATTATTCATATCAAAAGAAGAAGAAGAAAGAATGCAAAAAAAAGCAAAAGGAAAATTTTAAAACTACCATCGATCTCATATCCTTCTTTCCAATCGCATCTCCATAGATATCTTACTCATTCGTATTTTCAAACGCATCTCTCATCAAATTCTAATATTTGACTCATTTTTTTATTGGAGAAATCATTCCTAAATAGTGATGGCAACCCACATAAAGATCTTCGTCGACCAAGTAGCCAAAATTCAAAAACAAACACAGAACATAACAAAAATCAAGAACCAATATAGATTTGTTCTTTATGCCAATAGAAAACCACAAATTTGGGACAAATAAATGATGAAAACCACTAAACACAAAAAACGAACAAAAACAAATAACACTAACTACAGTCTTATTGAGACTATTTCGAAAAAAACAGAGAAAACATTATAAAAAGAACACAATATGTCAACAAATTGCTCGGAGTAGAAATGATGGACGACTTAAATTTTTTGAATTAGAAGATAAGACCACTGACCATTGGTTTATATAGGTTAGGTTGGTGTAGTGAGCAAACTTAAAAAATTATATATATACTTCCTAATCTACTGACATTTTTAAAGGATTATTGAATATCTTCCAATAAAAGCGAACAAATATTATTATAATCTTACTTAAATATATGGAATTATGACTGAATAATCCTCTCTAAGGGTTATATTATTTTCGCTGAATAAACCCTATACGGCGTCTCCTGTACACTCGGGTGAAGACTATTTTTCCCCTAGGTGAGGTTTTGACCTCTACGCTACAGTTTCCTACAATCGATAGAGTGGATTATAGGGGTCTATTACCAATATCTGACACAAAAACATGCAACCAATAGAGTTAGCCGCCGATTTAAATTTCAAATTATTGTCTGGAGAATTCATGTGTCCATTTTAGGGTTTAAAATTAGGGCCACCACTAAATTTGGGGAACACAGTTCGTGAAAATCGTGAGTCGATCCTGATAAAATCCTTGCAAAATTGAAAATGTCCACAACGCCTTTTCCAAAGCGACTGATCGCTTATGGATACGAACCAAACGGCGAATGAGTTAACACATACTAGAAGATGAGCGTTATCGCCTTGATAAAATCAACTCTCGTCGATGCCCGCTCTGTATGGTACTTTCGGTCTTCATTTACTCTACCGTCAGTTAGTTGTCCTCAACGAGAATGTGTTATGGTTTCTCTTCTCCGGTTATACGATTTGATTCTCACTTCGTGAATTTAAGATTGCCACGCGTCTTAACTGTGGAAAGTTCCCGAGATCTTAGAGAAAGATAAATAAAGTTAGTGCGAAGAGCAAAAAGGCTTTTTACAAGGAGTGTTTCGGTATGGATGGAGATATTATGGTTTCGAAGGTGATAGGGATTCTTAAGAAGAGGACTGTGGAGGACCCAAAATGCGGTTCCGATATGCTTATCTTGCATTTGTTTATGTGATTCTCTCCCCCACCACGCACTATCCAAAGCTCAAGGACAACATGGAACACGATGAGATGACGAGGGACCTTGATGAGTTTCTGAAATACCCCTGGGGGAGGAAATCATTCAAGATGATAACATCTTCTCTTAAGGAAAGGTACATTACTCAGTTTGCGATGGCTAATGTTGCAATTCAAGGTTTCTTATACACGGTGCAAATGGTCGTATTACAAGCTGTCCATGCCATACCAGCAAGTTTCATTTCACATGGTGGGCAAGCGAGTGATCCTGAAGACGATTTCGTTCCTCAAGCACCTCATAGGATTACGCTGAGGGTAAACCAACTGAGAGATATTGACCATTATTGCGAGGTATGTTATTGTTTTAAGGCATGGAACAAGTTATCTCATTCTTTGCTAGTATTGTTTGGTGGAAACATAGTTGCTTGAGCATTTAATTTATAGGAAAACAAGTATATCTGCTAACTCTCTGAGATAAGTCATTAAAGGTTAAACTGAGCACCAGCGATTTTCATTAACGTTTATCCGTTCAAACAGGATGACGTTGTAACGCCCCTTTCCCATTATCCGCTGAACGTCGAGCTGACCGGTCAACAATCAAACAAGAACATAACCAAGTAGAACCCGAGCAAGTCAAATGGGAAAAGTTTGACATAAGACGGAGCCAGAGACAGCTCGGTTTGAGACAAAGGCTCACACTGAACCGTCCTTGACTCCGCTATCCTCACTTCCACAATACAAGCTTCACAATTTGTATTGCTTCCGTGAGTTGTGTCGGTTCGGAATAAACCAATATATCAGGGAAACATGTTCATTACTGAGTAAATAAACATTTACATAACGTTTATTGATAGGGTCAGGTTTTAATCCTATTCTACTGCAAGTGCACAGTTAAGTGATTGTAGTATATAGGGTATCGAATCCACAGAGACTCTGGTCTCAATAGATAAAGAACCGTAGGAATTTAAACTAAGAAGAAAACAGATGTGAAGTAAACTAAAAAGCAATGCGAGAAAGTAAATCAATAGCAGGATTGGTTGTGAAAGCAGTTAATTAAAGGCGCTAAGTCTAGGGTGTTCTCAGAAAATCAGACAAGCAGACAAATCAATCAGTCATGATCTAATTAAGGACAGTTCTAGAACTCAAATCACGGATATAGAATTAACCAAATCTCTTTGCGAGAATTCTCTAAGTCTAAGTGCAGCAATCCAAATTCCTTTGCAATTACAAACAGATTAAACCAGCATTAATTTCAAGTTCGATATGTTCACAATTAAACTAAACCAAATTCCTTTGCGAGAAGTTTAATTGCTCAACCTAAATAGTTCAGATTCTAAACCACACTCTCGTGTCATATTTAGCAACCTAAGATCTAGATTCTAATTGATCAGGTTAGAACTAGCATTAAACACAATTTAGATCGAAGAACATTCTAATCATGTGAATCCTTAACTGAATTAAACAAGTCTAGCAAGTCATGAAATCCTTAATGAGAAACCCTAAACCTAACTATGAATCTACTCAGACATAGAATATGAAAGCATAATCAATGAATAAATAGATTGCATATAAGAAATTAAATAGATAAAGGGGTTCGAAATCTTCTCCAAAATAGATGAAGTACAGGATTAGATTAGCCCCAAAAGCTCTAAAAATCTCTTAGCTCTAAGTATGAAAGCGTATGTAAAATAAACACCAAAATCCTAATTATATAGGCTTAATCTCGTCTGGGGCTTCTTTGTAAATATTGGAAACTTCTGGGCCAAAGTGCAAAATCTTCAATCTTCATTAAACCGCCGCGTCGGCCCATCTCGCTAGTGTGTCGATCGACACCAAAGGTGTGTCGATCGATGCATGATCTCAAAAACGGACAGTGAGCTCAATCTCTCGGCCAAACACTCCAAAAATCCCAAAATGCTCCAATATCTCCAATTCTGCTCCAAACCTGATTAAACCTGTAAAAGACTCTAAAAGAACACAAAAGAACACTAAAACACAGTTATATCATGGCATAAAACCGGTAAAAACCATGATATATCAACTCCCCCACACTTAGCCTTTGCTTGCCCTCAAGCAAAACAGAGAACTAGAATGTAGTGAAGAGGTTTGAAAACTCTTCAGAAACTCTTTTCATCCTAGAAGCAGCAACACTCAGATTCCCCTTAGTAAACCACATGAAAGAATCAACCTGCAGACGCCAAGACCAACATATACTTCCCCCACACTTAGCAACTGTCCTAAGTAAACTCCACAATCACATTCACGCATTCAAATTCTCCCTACTGACTTCTGCAAGTATTTAAGTGCGGTCTCACCTAAGGAGTATCGATCAAAGGCACATGGACTCTTACCTTATCAGCTCTAGACCACCATACTATCTTTCTCTAGTCCCTTTCTTCTCTTTTCCCTTCCTTAGCATTCTGATTTTTCCCTATTGGGTATCATTTTTTTTTTATCAGTGCTCTTCCCGTTAAGGGGTGTACTTTGGACACATTCCATGGATGCACAGGATATGAAAGTTGTAGCTACCATTCCCATGACCACTTCGGAGTTACTAACTCATCCTCAGTTTATTATCTTTTTTTTTCTATGGAAGGGGATAAGGGAACTAGATAGGACAGGTTTACAGACTGTGTCAGAACTAACAAGGGAATCCGACACAAAGTATACCAAGCCCTTAGGTGAGAAATCTAAGTCAGTATTAAGGTGAAGTCAGTAAAAGGATCCTCTGATACCTGAAGTGATGTGGGTGTCCTTAGTAGGTTGATCCATGTATGGGTTTTCTAATAGTCAGAGATAATCTGCAGCTTCATCCCAATGGTCACTTAAGTTCCTGCAAGTGCTGCTAATCTTCTAAAAAAATCATTGTTTCCTACTTAAAAGTTTTGACTCAATAAAACAATTTTTAAAAAAAATTTTAACTGACTCTAAGAAAACAAAAAGAAAGAAGTTAGTAGAACCTCCCCCACACTTAAGACACACTGTCCCCAGTAGTGTCAAGCGAAGGATTGGCAAAATGAAAGAAAAATTTGTTTAAGGAATGGTTAAGTTCTGTCGGGTTTTACCTCTGTCGCTCAGGCATCGATCGTTGCACTAGGTGCATCGACCGTTGCTAGGCGATTTTTTCGTGTATGATCGGTCGTTGCTCAGGACCGCAACGATCGCTGCAATGCGATTTTGATCGTGTTGTGACGATCGACACAATAGTGTGTCGATCGACGCGCTGCGTTTCGTCCGAGACCTGCAAACAAAAACTCACCAAAACCAGAAACAAAACGTAAAATCCTACAAAACACTAAAATTAAAATGCAAAAACGAAAACAGTGGGTTGCCTCCCACTCAGCGCTTGTTTAACGTCAATAGCTTTACCGGACGAACAAGATCAGTTTGCTGGAGATCCTGACAGAGACTTTGATTGCCTCTGTGCAAGCCTCCTCATCCATGGCGGAGAATAAGCTGTATCAGAATGATCCTGTCCAAGAAAAGAAGGAGTAAACTGCTCTCCAGGATCCAAAACCGTAGTGTGACTTGACTGTTCATCATCTCCATCCATAATGGTGAAGGTCTGCCCATCTATCAGTGGCTTGCGCAGCTTGTCCATCTCAAAATGCAGCGGCTCATCTCCCAGGTGGAGGTCTATCAGACTGTGTCTAACATCTATCACTGCTCCCGCTGTAGCCAAAAATGGTCTTCCCAATATCAACGCATCATCAGGATCACTGTCATACTTCAGCACTAAGAAGTCTGTTGGAACTAAATAGTTTCCAACTCTCACCGGGATGTCCTCAAGGAGTCCTTCTGGAACTTGTATAGACTGATCAGCTAGGACAAGAGAGGTCCTAGTAGGAGAAAAATCCAGCATACACGGCTTCTCTGCCACAGAATATGGCATGAGACGTCCAGCAGCTCCCAGATCACAAAGAGAACGCCTAAAACTATCCTCAAAGATAGAACAACTTAGCACAAAAATCCCAGGATCAGGCAGCTTCTTGGGAACCTTGGTTAACAGCACATCACTTATCTGTTGAGGGACTACAATCACCCAATCTTCCAGCTCTTCATCTAAAGGCAACATCTTGTTCAAATACATCTGCACACATGGGTGATAAGGTGCATCATCAGATGATGGAATTTCTTCCAACTCTTCACCAATCTCCTTTAGCTTCTTAAGCTCTTCAATCTCCTGCTTAATCACTTCAGATACTGAGGGATATAGTCTAGTGAATTGTGCATAAATCTCATGTTGAGTAATCTCAGAAACTCCAGGGAATAAGCGATTAAGCTCCAAATCTGTGTCAATGCCATCATCACTCGGCGAGTCTGTCTGTTCACGACCTGCATCGACCGACACTAGGTGTGTGTCGATCGATGCAACACTGTTTTCACAGTTTTCACCCGAGAGATTTTCTCCAAAATCCGAAAATTCAACCTCTTCTACCAACTCAGCTGTGCTTAGCTCAAATCCTTCACCTAGGTGAGATCCATCATCAATGTACACAGACCAGGCCTTAATATGGGTGTCTGCTACTCCTTTTCCCTTCATAGAACTGGAAATCTGATTCACCTGAGTATCCAACTGCTTCATATGAGTGTTCACAGACTCAACCTTTCCATTGAGATCCTCATAGACAGCATCCAACTTCTTATTGCAGTCTACAGAAATCTTGGTCTGACTCTCCAGCAGCTGTTCCATCATTGCCTCCATCTTACTCTCATGAGCAGTGGCTGCAGGAGGAGTCTGATAAGATGAAGATCCATAGGTTCTCTGCGTACCTTGTCCAAAAGGTTTCTGAAAACCACTAGTCTGTCCAAAACTAGCTGAGTTCTGATTGCCTGTGAAGGCACTCCTTTGTCCTCCATTGAAGAACTTGTTTCCCTGCTGATTACCAAATCTGTTACCTTGGAAACCAGATCCTCCAATGTAATTCACATCTTCTTCCTGAGTGTCCTCCTCAGTCTGAATTACCTCTACATCTTGAGCAAAGTGGACAGCCTTCTTACTAGCCAGGAGATTGTAAATTGTGTCCAGCTTAGATCTAAATTCAGCCATCTCTGAATTCTCTACACTTCCACCAGATTTCTTCCTCCTATCATCCATAGTCTTGCAACTGTTGCTGCTCACTAAGTTCTCAATAACTGCTTAGCTTGTGCAGGAGTCCTGGTGTTGAAGTTTGCATTACTGGAGTTATCCAGCGTAGACTGATATGGAAGATCTATGCCTCTGAAGAAGATACCTAGCAATGTGACCTCAGTGAATCCATGGTGTGGGCAGTCACGCTGGTACTTCCTGAATCTCATCCAGGCAGCTTTTAAAGGCTCCACAGGGCCTTGGGAAAATTGCAGAATGTCCTGTCTGGACTGATCTGAGCGCGCATCATCGTAGAAATGTCTCAGAAACTCACCCTTCAGGGCTGCCCAAGTTGTAAACTGACCAGGTGCCAGTTGCTTCAGCCATGCAGCAGCGTCTCCAGCGAGACTGTATGGAAAGAGTTTGAGAAACATGTAATCCTGGCAAACTCCATCATACTTCATGCCAGTGATTATATCCTCAAACTGATCAATGTGATCCATAGGCTGCTCCGTTGGATGACCATGGAAAGCATTTTGTCTCATCAGCGAGTAGTAGATGGTCTTGATCTCAAAATCGTCCCTCTCAAAACCAGGAAGTACTAGAGCTGACCGGTTTGCATGAAACTCATCCGGTCTGTTGTAGTCAGCTAAAGTCCTCTCATGGTTGTGGTTCAGGTTCCTCAACCTCAGGGATCACACGTCCCTCAGCATCAATCCTCTGCCCAGCAGCATTGTAAGGATTGTTTTGCGGATCCCTCAGGATACCTTGAGCATCGGCTATCAGAATCAAACGTTCACGTGCCATCCTTGCTCTTCTTTCTCTTCTGTTAGTCCTCTCTAGTCGTCCAAATTCTTCAAGTCCGAGATTAACGAGGTTCAAGTTCTGATTACTTCTTGTTTCACGCGTCTGCATAAACTGTCTGTAATCGTCAAGCAACGAACGATGCTATAAGTGCAACGATCGATTCAATCTCAGAATCGCCTAGTGACGATCGACACAAAAGTGCAACGATCGACGCAAAGCGAAATCAGTACCTGCGACAGAGAGAAAACAGAGAAAAATTAGTAACTAAAAATAAAAATAAAAATAAAACGAAACAAGAAATAAAAATCCTAGTAGAAACCCTAAGTTCGATCCTATCGAAGACTCTAAGAGTCCCCGGCAACGGCGCCAAAAACTTGATAGGGTCAGGTTTTAATCCTATTCTACTGCAAGTGCACAGTTAAGTGATTGTAGTATATAGGGTATCGAATCCACAGAGACTCTGGTCTCGATAGATAAAGAACCGTAGGAATTTAAACTAAGAAGAAAACAGATGTGAAGTTAACTAAAAAGCAATGCGAGAAAGTAAATCAATAGCAGGATTGGTTGTGAAAGCAGTTAATTAAAGGCGCTAAGTCTAGGGTGTTCTCAGGAAATCAGACAAGCAGACAAATCAATCAGTCAGGATCTAATTAAGGACAGTTCTAGAACTCAAATCACGGATATAGAATTAACCAAATCTCTTTGCGAGAATTCTCTAAGTCAAAGTGCAGCAATCCAAATTCCTTTGCAATTACTAACAGATTAAACCAGTATTAATTTCAAGTTCGATATGTTCACAATTAAACTAAACCAAATTCCTTTGCGAGAAGTTTAATTGCTCAACCTAAATAGTTCAGATTCTAAACCACACTCTCGTGTCGTATTTAGCAACCTAAGATATAGATTCTAATTGATCAGGTTAGAACTAGCATTAAACACAATTTAGATCGAAGAACATTCTATTCATGTGAATCCTTAACTGAATTAAACAAGTCTAGCAAGTCATGAAATCCTTAATGAGAAACCCTAAACCTAACTATGAATCTACTCAGACATAGAATATGAAAGCATAATCAATGAATAAATAGATTGCATATAAGAAATTAAATAGATAAAGGGGTTCGAAATCTTCTCCAAAATAGATGAAGTACAGGATTAGATCAGCCCCAAAAGCTCTAAAAATCTCTTAGCTCTAAGTATGAAAGCGTATGTAAAATATGTTGGGAATGTCCTGAAATCTATTGTACTTGCTCTTGAGTGAAAGTCGTACTGTCGAGATGAGACAATCATATGAAACTGGGAAGTCGTAATGCTTTGCTAGAAGCCACTTATGATCAGTGAGTTCAGAACTCATTGCTAGTGTTATATGATCCTACAGGGTCACACACCTAAGCAAACTGGACGTAGTATATGAGGTTGATCATTAATGTAATGATCGGGTGAATGCATATTTGATATGCATTCAATACAAAGTTTCTGGACAGTGTCGATCGACACAATAAGTGTGTCGGTCGACACAGATCGACAGTGTCGATCGACACAGAGAGTGTGTCGGTCGACACGACTCGCGGATTACCAGATTAATTTGGTTTAATCGTTGGTTAATTCCGTTGTGGTTTAAGTCGACATATATAAGATATATGGTCGACCTAAACTCGATCTTAAACCTAATTTACAGCCACCAGAAAAGAAACAGAAACCTCTTGAGAGATCTGATCTCTATAGGCACTAGCATCCCTTCTGTTCAGTTTGTGTGCGTGTGGATACCAGTAGAGGCGCAGCATTTGAGGCGCTCGAGATCTCGATTATCTGCAAATCTTCCGCTGCTAATCGCCAGGTAATTCTGAGATCCCAATGATTCAATTACATGAACCCTAGATCCTAGGCTTGGAATTTATACCTAGGGTTGCCTAATTGGATTAGGAACTTCTAGAAATTCCTTCAGTGGTATCAGAGCCTTAGGGTTCTATTGAATCTGTAGCATGTTGATTAGATTGGTTGAATCTGGATCTCTGTATAGTTGATACAAACATGTTAAAATTCGTTTTCATGAAAAATCTAGTTTTAGGTTTTTTTGGCTTGAAAACGATTAGGGTTTATCGCCCTGTGTCGATCGACACCAATCCGGTATCGGTCGACACAGAAGGATAACCCGAATAAAATTTGTTTCGCCTAGTGTCGATCGACACAAGAGTTGTGTCGGTCGACACAAACCTCGCGAGATTGATGAATCGGTTCAATTGGATTGGACCGATTATCGAGCTTGGTTAATAATGGTTAAACGCTAAGAATGGTTTAATTGCGATTGGTTTGATTAGGTTGGTGTCGACCGATGCTAATGTACCATCGGTCGACATTGACCGGTACTCAAAGCCGGATCAATTTGATTGATCGGTTATCGCAGAATTGGTTTTGGTTAGTCTGCATCGATCGACACTAAAGTAGTGTCGGTCGACATCAGATTCGATGGTTTAGGTTATGGAACCTGAAATCACAGAACCAAAGCAAGATAAATCAATTAATTAGAAGAATTAAAACATAATAAAACTGAACGTTTTAAATGGTTCCGTTCCTCAACCAAATATCAAGTGATACTTGATGTCTTTCCAATCTTGTCAACTGTCAAGACCCATTTAATTGTGCGATAGACTTGCAGTGCAAGATGTCCACAATTTCATGAGTAAGACAGAGGTAATCGTGTTGATGGATTTGCAGTGCAAGACATCGACAATTACATGACTTAAGAGATTGGTTTACTTGACTGGGCCATCAAAATCGTTTTGGGCTCAGAAACATCAGGTGGATTGAACATGAGATGTCAATCCACAACCAAGAGTTATATTGGATATAACTAGCAAAGTTGTTGCTTACCTAGATAGCTACAATTTGGGTGATAGCCAGTGGCTCACTCAAGTTTAGTGAAGTATGGGTCTTGGATCATTATATTCATTTGAGGAAACATTGTTTGAATATAATGCGAGTTTTCTTAATTGTTAAGACTTCTCATTTCTTGAACATCATAACTAAACCTCCCTTGTTTTTCAGCTATGTCTAGCACAAACCATCGTAACAATTTCTCCCTGCGATCCGTCCTTGAGAAGGACAAGTTAAATGGATCCAACTTTCTTGAATGGTATCGGAACTTGAGAATTGTTCTCAAACAGGAGAAAAAGGACTATGTCCTTGAGAAAGTTCTCCCCAAGAAGTACCGAGCCAATGCCTGGCAGTCAGATAAGGATGTTTGGGATAAGCATTCTAATGATGCGGTGGATGTGAGTTGTCTCATGTTGGCTACCATGAACTCGGAATTGCAGAAGCAATATGAGTACGTGGAGTCGCCAATACAGATGATCATTGGCCTGAAAAGTATGTTTCAGGAGCAGGCACGAACTCAGAGATACCAGACGGTTAGGTCTCTGATTGAGTGCAAGCTACCAAAGGGCGAACCAGTTAGTCCTCATGTCATTAAGATGATGGGTTATATTGATAACCTGGGGAAACTGGATTGTCCCATTAGCCAAGAGTTGGCTACTGACATCATTCTACAATCACTGCCGTCAAGCTATGATCAATTTGTTATGAACTATAACATGAACAACTTGACGAAGACGTTGACTGAATTGCATGGAATGCTTAAGACTGCTGAACCTAACATCAAGAAGGACACCCCAAATGTCCTTATGGTACAAAAAGGTAAAAAGTTTAAGAAACTTGGTAAGAACAAAGGTGAAGGCAAGACGAGCTCGATTGTGAATCCAAGCGAGTCTGGCCATGCTCCTAAGGTTAAAACCAGTCCTTCTGAAGATGTTAAGTGCCGTTATTGTAATGGTTATGGGCATTTGAAAAGAAACTGCAATAAATTCTTGGAAGATTATGAGAAGCTGAAGAAGACGTATGAGACTTCTTCCTCAGGTATTATGTTATAGAAGTAAATGTTACTTCTTATAATCCTACTTATTGGGTATTTGATACCAGCTGTGGTACTCACATTTTGTGAAAATGTGCAGGGCCTGAGCAAAAGTAGGACTATAGAGAAAGGACAAGTGGATCTACGCGTGGAAGTGGAGCAAGAGTTGCTGCATTAGCCGTAGGAGTATTTCATTTGTTTTCTTTTATGGCATGTTTTGAACTTAAAACTGCTACTATGTACCTGCTATGAGCAGAAAGATTATTCTTATTCCTTGTTTGGATATGGAAGGATATCAGTTTTCAGATTAAGAATAAGTGTTATTCATTTGATTACAATGATATATTTTATAGTAGCAATCCATTAGAGAATGGACTTTATGTTCTAAACAAAATCATGCATGACTATAACATTAGTACCAAGAGATTCAAATCAAATGATACGAATCAAACTTCTCTCTGGCATTGTCGTTTTGGGCCACATAAATGAGAAATAGATTCAGAAGCTCCATAGTGATGGGCTTTTGGGCTCATCTGATTATGAATCATAATGAGTAAAGTGAATCTTGTTTATTGGGGAAAATGACGAAGGTTCCTTTCAACAAAGGTAGTATCGATCGACACAAACGATGCGTCGGTCGATACAGGTTGCGAACGAACAAAATGAAAGGGCCAGAGGCTTATTGGGCTTTATACATACGGATGTATATGGGCCGATGAGCATTAGTGCTAGAGGAGAAATTTTCAGTACTTCATTACCTTTACTGATAGTTTCAGTAGGTACGATTATGTCTTATTTATAAGATATAAGTCAGAATCTTTGAAAAGTTCAAAGAGTTCCAAAATGAAGTACAGAATCAATTTGGCAAAGGTATTAAAGCTCTACGATGAGATCATGGAGGTGAATACTTAAGTCAAGAATTTAGTGATCATCTGAGAGATTGTGAAAGTGTTTCACAATTCACTCCTCCTGAATCAGACTTTATTAGATATGGTTCGATTAATGATGAGTCACTTAGATCTTCCATTATCCTTCTAAGAATACGCTCTAGAAATGTCTGAGTTTACATTAAATAGAGTTCCATCAAAATCAGTTACAGAGATACCACATGAGATGTGGAATGGAAATGTTTCTGATTTATTCATCATGGAGATTTGGAGTTGCGAGACTTATACAAAACGTTTAATCTCTGATAAGCTCACACCCAAATCTGATAAGTGCTACTTCATTGGTTGTCCTAACAAAACCAAGGCATGTTACTTTTACAACCAGTTCGAGAACAAATTGTTTGTTGCTCGGAACAATGTTTTCTTGAGAAAGATTTTCTTTCCAAGAAGAACAGTGGGAGTAAAAGTACAACTCGAAGAAATTCGAAAGTCACAGGAGACTGCTCAACCTGATGAGGAAGAGCAGCAGTTGGATCTACAAAGAGTTGTAGAACCTGCACCTGTGGTGCCTAAAGTTTATAAAGGATCTGGTGAATGTATATTCAATATACATTTAAATGGCGAGTTTCTGAAGAAGTGTTGATCGACACAAAAGTTGCATCGATCGACACAGATCGCGAACCAAATATTGATTTTGGTTTATGACTTAATTAACTACGGTTTAAATCTTGGTTAATTAGGTCGTGGTAAAAGTATACATATGAGATATGTGTGCGTGACTTTTACAGAAAACTGAAGCCCGCAGATCCGAAAGGATCCGTCACGAACCCGAGAAATGTGGATTTCTCGTAACCAATTGCCGTGATCTACTGATCATTGAAAGTGACGGGCCTGCGAATTTTGAAGAAGCAATGATGGGCCTTGACTCCGAAAATGGCTGAAAGCCGCTGAATCTGAAATGGGATCCATGTCACAGAACCAAGTATGACTTGGGTTGATTTATCCGATGGTGTAGACGCCATTGTGAGTAAATGGATTTTCAAGAAGAAAAGTTGACATGGATGGTTATGTTCAGATGTACAAAGCTAGGTTGGTGGCAAAAGGTTTCAAGTAAATTCATGGTATTGATTGTGAAGAAACCTAATCCCAGACAGCGTGCTTATGTCCATTCGGATTCTCCTAGCAACCGCCGCTCATTATGATGACTGGCAAATGGATGTGAAAACAGTTTTCCTTAATGCAATTCTGGAAAAAAGATGTGTACATGACACAACCTGAAGTTTTCATTGATCCTAATGAAGCTAGGAAGATATGTAAGCTTCATAAATCCATTTATGGATTAAAACAAGCATCTCGGAGTTGGAATCTTCGTTTTAATGAAGTAGTCAAAAGGTTTGACTTTATCAGGAACGAAGAGGAACCGTGTGTTTACAAGATGACTAGTGGGAGCGCGGTTGCATTTCTAGTATTGTATGTTGATAACATACTACTTCTTGGAAATGAAATTTCATTGTTTTCAGTCTGTTAAGACTTGACTCGAAAGTTGTTTTTCGATAAAATTATGGGAGAAACCGTATACATTCTTGGAATAAGAATCTATAGAAATAGATTGGATAAGCTAATTGGATTGTGTCAAGATACTTATGGTGATAAGGCCTTACACATGTCCAGTATGCAGGATTCCAAGAAGGGCTTCGTGCAAATGACTCTTGGTATTACTCTTAGCAAGACGCAGTGTCCTTGGACACACGCTGAGCAAGAGCCAATGAAGGTCAGACTACTGCTAAAGGCATTAGATGTCTTAAGATATGATCTTAATTTTAGTGGGAGTTGTTGTTGTTAATTTTAGTTATGATATGATGTTCGTATAAACATAATTTGATTATGTTATTGAAATCTGACATCTGTATTATTTAATAATGGTTATTAAATAATAGTCCCAAAGTAATTTATGATATTTTTTATAGGTCATCAAGTATGTGACTTGATCATGAAACCCTATATAATAAATGACATAAATTATGTTGGTCCCTGGTCAAGGTTGTTAAAGTGGGACATTAACAACCGCGTGAGACTAGTATGTGAGGTGACTGATGACTAAGTTTCATGGAGTCATTAATAAGAGTATTAAAGTCAATCGCATAGATATGAGTTGGAGAACACATGATCGGACATTACCCACTGATGAGAACTCTACAAGATAGTTATATAAGTGTCATGAGAGTTTTCATTACGACTATAGAGTATAGTCCTTAGACCTGAGTTCATCATGTTTTTCTTTCATGTGAATTGGTCCGCTTTAACCTTGTCAAACGTCAGCCGTAACTGGTGACTATAAAGGCATTGATTGGGCGTATCATGAAGCGTGTGAAGAAACAGGGATGAAACAAGATGGAATTTGTCCCTCCTATGTAACAGGAGATAAATATCTCAGGGCCCATCGAAGATTTGATACTGAGAAATGTGTGGCCACACTCAAACGAGGTGATTGTCAGTCGTTTGTCTTGTCAGTATAAATCGGAGTTCGATGAACATGATCTTGGCTAAATAAGGGTGACACAGATCTTGCCTTATGCCAAATCGAGATATAGTGACAAAGGGATTATAGAATAGATGATTCCAGTACAAGTGGGAGATTGTTGGGAATGTCCTGAAATCTAGTGTACTTGCTCTTGAGTGAAAGTCGTACTGTCGAGATGAGACAATCATATGACACTGGGAAGTCGTAATGCTTTGCTAGAAGCGACTTATGATCAGTGAGTTGAGAACTCATTGCTAGTGTTATATGATCCTACAGGGTCACACACCTAAGCAAACTGGACGTAGTATATGAGGTTGATCATTAATGTAATGATCGAGTGAATGCATATTTGATATGCATTCAATACAAAGTTTCTGGACAGGGTCGATCGACACAATAAGTGTGTCGGTCGACACAAATCGACAGTGTCGATCGACACAGAGAGTGTGTCGGTCGACACGACTCGCGGATTACCAGATTAATTCGGTTTAATCGTTGGTTAATTCCGTTGTGGTTTAAGTCGACATATATAAGATATATGGTCGACCTAAACTCGATCTTAAACCTAATTTACAGCCACCAGAAAAGAAACAAAAACCTCTTGAGAGATCTGATCTCTAAAGGCACTAGCATCCCTTCTGTTCAGTTTGTGTGCGTGTGGATACCAGTAGAGGCGCAGCATTTGAGGCGCTCGAGATCTCGATTATCTGCAAATCTTCCGCTGCTAATCACCAGGTAATTCTGAGATCCCAATGATTCAATTACATGAACCCTAGATCCTAGGCTTGGAATTTATACCTAGGGTTGCCTAATTGGATTAGGAACTGCTAGAAATTCCTTCAAAATAAACACCAAAATCCTAATTATATAGGCTTAATCTCGGCTGGGGCTTCTTTGTAAATATTGGAAACTTCTGGGCCAAAGTACAAAATCTTCAATCTTCATTAAACCGCCGCGTCGGCCCATCTCGCTAGGGTGTCGATCGACACCAAAGGTGTGTTGATCGATGCATGATCTCAAAAACGGACAGTGAGCTCAATCTCTCAGCCAAACACTCCAAAAATCCCAAAATGCTCCAATATCTCCAATTCTGCTACAAACCTGATTAAACCTGTAAAAGACTCTAAAAGAACACAAAAGAACACTAAAACACAGTTATATCATGGCATAAAACCGGTAAAAACCATGATATATCATTTATACATTTAGAAAACAATTTGCCTAACAACTTTAACTACCAAATCAATACGACAAAAATAGGCGCTAAAGCCGAACTGAAAAACAACAAAAACATCGAATCAAACTTCCGCCAAAAGCGATACCGAACCTAACCCGAGGACCTCCCGCGTCCATCGCTGCTACACCTAAAAACACAAAAGAGTCTAATGAGCGATCTAAGATCACCCAGCGAGTCGGCTCCCCACTAACGTTTTCTAGTCTATCTAATAACTACAAATCCCCGCCCCAAAACCCAAAATAACAAGCAACCAAAAGGTTGATCACGTACTACCACGCCGTGATAAACCCACAACACACAAGCACTTGCCAAAAGAAAGAAAGGAGCGATTTAGGAAATCGAAGGAACTGCGGCACGTACTCTCGATTGGACTCGATCTAACAATCGCGCGAAACGAAACAACACACACTAGGCCCCATATGCGATCTCGGTAACTCCCATGGGTTTATATAGCCAACGACAAGTTAACTAACCCATGACTCCTAGATGCAAACACGAAGTCTCACGACCTAGGACACTGAGCTTGTCGGCGCGGCTAGTGATGCGGCCCGACCAGCTGATCTAATGCATCGGCGAGAATAGCGGTCTGCTTGGTGACATGGAGCTCCCACTCCTGGCGCTGCTATGGATCAATCGGCTGTATACCCAGATCAAAGCCCGCAGGTAGCGAGCTCAAATAGTCTCCCATTCTGAATGGTATGGGAACAATGGGTGCCTCCAAGATAGGATCTTGTGGCATCTGCGGAGTGGCTGGTTCTGGTATCTACGGTGGTAGCGGTGGTAATTCCACGTTTGCCAACCCGAACCACTCTAACATCCCGTCATACAGGTCAGCGGTATCTCCATCGTCCTGCATCGACGCTGGTAAGGGCATGGGCAGTGGTGTAGGGTCTGCTCCTGCCGCGGTAGCGCCCACTATTGAACACAGAGGTAATGGGGAACGTTCGACGTACATTATCCCCGAGAGTATCCTGATGCTGGCGGCCCTGGCTGGCCCTGACTACTCATGATGCTGAAGTATCTCCGCACCACACGCACCTCCACGCAACCCGCCCTGGGGCACTCTATTGTATGACTGCAATAGAAAATGTTTGTTCATATAATACAAAATCCTAATTCCCATCCCTCCCCAAGGTTTGACTGACGCGGCTCGGTTTCTTAATGGATGCTTGGGTAACATATTTGACTCGATAAAACATGGAAAACACTCAGAAATGAACTGTTTCGTAACCCATGACGAACCATGCTCTAATACCACCATTTGTAACGCCCCTTTCCCATTATCCGCTGTCCGTCGAGCTTACCGATCAACAATCAAACAAGAACATGACCAAGTCGAACCCGAGCAAGTTAAACGGGAAAAGTTCTTCACAAGACGGAGCCAAAGACAGTTTGGTTTGAGACAAAGGCTCACGCTGAACCGTCCTTGACACCGCTATCCTCACTTCCACAATACGAAGATTCACGACCTGTATTGCTTCCGTGAGTTATGTCGGTTTGGACTAAAACAATATATCAGGGAAGCATGTTCAGTATTGAGTAAATAAACGTTTACATAACGTTTATACATTTAGAAAACAATTTGCCTAACAACTTTAACTACCAAATCAATACGACAAAAATAGGCGCCAAAGCCGAACCGAGAAACAACAAAAACATCGAATCAAACTTTCGCCACAAGCGATCCCGAACCTACACCGAGGACCTCCCGCGTCCGTCGCTGCTACACCTGAAAACACAAAAAGAGTCTAATGATCGGTCTAAGATCACCTAGCAAGTCGGCTCCCCACTTACAGCTTCTAGTCTATCTAATAACTACAAATCTCCGCCCCAAAACCCAAAATAACAAGCAAACGAAAGGTACGGTTGATCACGTACTACCACGCCGTGATAAACCCACAACACACAAGCACTTGCCAAAAGAAAGAAAGAAGCGATTAAGGAAATCGAAGGAACTACGGCACGTGCTCTCGATTGGACTCGATCTAACTATAGCGCGAAACGAAACAACACACATTGGGCCCCATATGCGATCTCAGTAACTCCCATGGGTTTATATAGCCACATACGAGGTAACTAACCCATGACTTTTAGATGCAAACACGAAGTCTCACGACCTAGGACATTGTTCTCAGTCCATCGATACACAGTGACTCGGGCTACCCCATGGAAACCTAAGTTTCCATGCAATTCGGCCCTAGGACATGACCCCATATTCTCCGAGCCGCACACTTACCGGCGTCGCTCAATAGGTTAACGCCATAATCAGAATCCTTACTCGAGGGCTCACAATCCGATTCGGTAACTACCCGAGGATCCTTTCGGGGCGAAAGTACCGGAACACCTTCAAAACATAGACTTGAGAGATCTAACGCACCCTAGAATCCTAGTGAAGGAATTTAAACACGCAAACTCACTGAGACTCTGACATCAATCACAAAATCAACGAGATTAACAACATTAAACAGAAACGCTATCCCGGAAGCCCTAACTTACGCTAACACCACCACTATGGCTTGGTGCCATACCGAACAGAAACTATGAACTTAATCGCCCCCATGACCGGATTAAGTGTCCACACGGACCGCTCGGCCCAACACCGAGGTAGTCTAAATATAGGCCTGCACAAAAATCTCAAACATCATCAAAGCAACAACACATTCCATCACACAAGCAAGCCTATTAGGGTTTCTAACGTCTTTTAACTCATTCTTGTCTACTACCTTGGATTAGCAGAATGCTAATCCGTAGACGGCTCACTGGTCACTCAATTCTTAATTACACTTGCCTAGGTATCTTTTAATAACTCCTCGATCTGTCGGTTTAGAGTAAGTAAACTTACTAACTCCCCGACGTCACATGATTAACTTAATTCATTCATTCATTATCCCGTAACCCACTATTCAACCTAACCCAACCCGTTATATATTCTATACAATCGTTAAGGTTTAGTCTGTATTTTATTGTCGTCTTAATTCTCGTATATAGATTCATTGAATAACGTTCTTTAATATATATATATATATATATATATATACATATACAGCCTATCATGCAACGTCTATATGTATGCATCACTCAATTGTTACTAACAACCTAGCGGCAAACAACGGTTGAATTGTAAGTTCCTAGCATGCATCTCAAAATCCTATCCGGTTTACCGTTAACCAATCAATTTCAATCATCAATCAATTCATTCAAGTAACGGGTATGCAATCCTAAACTACGGCTTGGGTTCCCGATCTACATGTAATCTATCTATACTGCGAGAAGAGCCGACTCAGATTGGATTAGGTGCGGACCGAAGGAACTGGTGCGGATACGGATCACGAGACCGTAAGACTGGAACCTGAACTTCCTGAACACCCCGACACGAACCCCGAAGACTCCCGAATCACATAACGGCCATGGACCGAGCGTTGACCGGCTCGATCTCCGGTGTTGACCGTTGATCGTTGACCATTGACTTTGATCCTTGGACCGTTGACCAACCTGGTTGAACCGGCTGAACCACTAAACCGGCTGAACAAAAATGAATTGACTGGTTTAGCTAAACCGGTCAAACCGCGTTAAACCACGGTCAATGGTTTGACTGGGACCGGTTTAGTCTAAACCGATTTCAATCCTGAACCGATGCTATCCCAAGCCAAACCTTTGTAAACCCACTGATTTAGAACCGGCTGAAGAATGGTGGCGAAAAGGAGCTCTCCAGCTACTTTCTCCGGCGTTGACCACGGCGGCTCCGGCGTTAACCGGCCGGAAAATGCTTCTCCGGCGACTAGTGGCGAGCTCCGGCAGCTGAGGACTCTCTTAAGACCGTTGAGAATAATCTGAGAGATCAAATAGCACTTCCAATCCACCAAAGAAGAAAGAGGAGTGGAGGAGTCTCACCGGCGGTGGCTTCTCCGGCGGCTTTCCGGCGACTCCGGCGGCTGTGGAGGAAGATGATCGGCGGCGTTTGATGATTAGGAGATGGTGAATCCAATGATACCAGCAGCTTAGAAAGATTTGGTTTGGTTTGGAGGTTATGGGGTTAGCTTGTTCCTCAAGTAATGAAGAACATGAAGAACACCTTCATTTCTTCAAGCCTTTCTTGATGATTTTATGGGTTTTTCAGGTGATTCTGGAGAGAGGAGAGAGGTGAGATAGACAGGGAGGTGAGAGGGATAGTGAGAGGTTTCTAGGTGAAGTGAATGGGATGGGAGTGAAGTGAAAGGGGGAGTGAGAGCAGCTTTGCCATGCAAAAGGTGAAATGCACCCAAAAAAACATTCATGAACCAAAGAAAGAGAGGTGTCGGCATTGGGGTTGTGACACATGTCCTCAGAGGGTGATTTTTGACCAATCACATTGCTCCAAACGTTCCTTAATCCCCTTCTTTTCTGTTACTTCGGTTTAGCAGTTCTTGCGTTTAATATTTTATAAATCCCTTAAATGCTTCTATAAATCATCTAAACCCCAAAACCTGATTCTTCATGATTTTAGATGAATTTAGAAACTTGAATCACTCCATTTGGACTCCGTAGCTCCGGTTATCAATTTTATAAGATTTCTCGGTTTTATTGGTTTCCATTCTTGATAGTCCGAAAAACCCGTTTAAACTCTGATTCTTCCATTTATGGTCTTCTAAGTTTTCTTTTTATTAAAAAACACTTGGCCCGTCTTGGCTTCCGTCTAATATTTTGGCAAAATTACCATTTTGCCCATGTTGACTTTTCTTCTGCCCGTTGACCCCATTTTTGGAAACATGATGTTACAGACGTTAACCCTATCATTCACCCCGAGCTCGATATTGGAGCAGACGAGTAAGACCTAAGTTGGGCAGATGATGAAGAAGACATTTTGGTGGGCAATTTGGTTCAACTCATTGAAAAAGACTGTGCATTTGAAAATTCAATGTTTACTGGCGGTGAGATCCATGAGCAGTCTGCTGTTCCAGATAACCCAGGAGGCAGAACTAATAGGCAACAAACCCATGTCAGGAAAGGGAAAGGAATTGCTCGTAGGTCCCAGGCTGGTAAAAGAAACACTCATATTAAGACCGTTCAACCTTCCAGCTCAAACACCTTCACAGTTGATGACATTGTCAGCACGGTTCTACCTCATCTACTAGGAATTGTTGCCAAGGAGCTTGTAGCTAACAGTCCGGCTATTGTTGCTGGAATTACTGAGTGGTTTTAAGTCAATTTTGATTTTTCTGCACCTACCAATCAGGGTATCACACAACCACCCAACAACCTAACACCTTCGCAACCCAGTCGTGATGATACCGTTGTAAATGGTGATACTGCGAATGGTGCTTCTGCGAATGTTGCTACTGCGAATGGTCGGCGAGAATGCGGATGGGCAGGAAGATGATGGCAAGAAGGACAATGGCGATAATGACAATGAGGCCAATGACTACGAAGACGATGACAATGGCGAGAAAAGCCAAAATGAAGATGTAAATGGCCCAGAAGAGGATTTCGAAAGTGAAGGGTCCTCAACTGACGATGGTAGTCATATTAGTCCGACTGCAAGCCAAATGATCAATAAAACGGAGACGGGCAATGAAATCAGTATCCAATCAAATGAAAGGGGGCAGGTATTGTTTCCTTTAAATGACATTCACCAACAATTAGGTAGTCCTACCTTAATAATTCTTGCTAGTTCCACTCAAATAATGTTTTTCGTTTTTTGTAGGTTCCATCCATGCCTTCTCCATGTATAAAAGGTTGTGTACAGCCCACTGAAGGTGACATCGTTCCAGACGTCGTAAATGGGTCGGGTGATCAGAGTCTTAAAGTGATAAATGATGCCTCTCCCATTGCATCGGATCAAAACCCTCGAGTTCAGTCAGCTGAAACCATTGTATGTTTACGTGAGCCAAATTAACGTCTATAATAGTTTACTGGTAATACAGAATCTTATCACAAAAGGTTACCTTTTTCCTTAGCTGGTGGAATGGGACGTGGCAGGCATGAACCCTCCTCATTCAGGAATCACTAATCAGGTACTAAGCAAGCCGAATGATGATATCCAGAGCGCATGGCACACCTTATACTCACTTTGACTATGACAAGAACTCCAGGTCATAACCACCGACGCGGATACTGACCAAGTGAAGTGTATGGAAGCGGCCATAACCAAAGCAAATGACGAGATGCAAAGGAAAAGTAAACGGCAGCGGACTGTCTCATCCATGCTTGATGCTGAGCGATATAAGTGCGATAAGAGGATGAAGATTTTGATAGGGCAGCAAAATTCATCTCAAGCTGAATTATAAAGGGAACGTGAATAGAGGTTACAGAGAGCTTTGGCATCGACTACGAGGTACTTACATTCCTTATTTTGTATCATATTTTTTTGCCCATACTTTTTTTGGAGTCCAAATGGGATTTTATTTAAATTGCACAGCACCTACCACCTTGGTAACTCTACAACTCTGTCGTCTAGAGAATTCCATGATCTACTTGAAAGGCAAAAGAACACCACATCGAAGGTTAGTTGTTCCTGACTAAAGGGCCTTGTGTTTGAGTGGGAATGGGTTTATGTTTTAATGTATAGGGAATAGGGTTTTACGGTTTTGGGTTCATGGTTGCTGTTTAGTCTTTTTAATAATATTTATTAAATTCGTTGTTTTGGAAAAGAACATTGCAAGGAAACATATTTATCAAGAAATACTTTTTCATATATACACAATAGGACTATTACTAGGGACTTACCGCGACATTGTTTTTTGGGTAATTGACTAACTATTTTAGCTAGTATTTTATATTTGGAATAATATTTCAGGTTATGGACGCATTATGCAAATTTGCTAGACATATGATTCGGTTTGTTCACGGAAACGGGGTTCCCCAGAGAGTGGATATCCTCGATTCGAAGTTTGACTCTAATTTATCAAGGTTTTTACTAAATTCTCCAAGACACTGGACCTTTCTACATTCCAATCCATTGTTGATGCCTTTAAAGGGACTGGTGATGACGAAAGAATCGACCTGTCTGATTATGATCGGCTCTGTAATCCCTTTAACTTTGACAAAAACAATTGGGTCGTGCTATGTGTTGATTTAACATCCTCAAAGATCTCTGTTCTTGATTCTTACATGTCTAACAGGACCGATGCTTCCTTGAAGAAAGACATGCGCCTGATTGCTGTTATGCTCCCTTACCTGATTAGACATCTTTATGGAGCGGACCTCGAGGACAAAGACATGTCTCAGACACAAACTAACAAATATCAGCTGGTTAGAATTACCGGAATTCCGCAGGTTACATCCATCTGGGATTCCGGTGTGATGTTTATTTTCCTCATGGAGGCCTATGCGACCGGCGGCGAAGATCATTGCACTGAATTCGTTACTCGGTTGTGATAGCCCTTTTCGAGAGATATGTCCTATGTTTGTTATGTTCTTGTTAGACTTTGCATGTTCATCATATATGTCCTTATACTTATCTAGTTTTTTAAACAAGTACTTTTCTTTGTTCCTTCTTGGATTTTCTGAGCAGGATATCCGAGCGTCCGTGCTTTTCAGTGGATTCTGTCGTGTGATATGCTTGTCAGAGTGACCCATCCGACCAGGTTTGATTGCTTAGAAGTTTGGCTAAGTGGTTTCGTATGTTTTATACAAAACGTTGTCCGTACGAAGTGTTTTTTTATGCCGAAAACAGCTATGCTCGATTTTTCAATCCTCGTACGACTATTGATTTCATCGAGTGGGATTTTGACCCCAACAGTTAACTCCCCAGCTCACCAGACCCGAATGTGATGATGGGGTGCATTAATTAGTCGAGGAAAAACAATTGTTTGAAAGTTTTAGTCTGGCCGTTCTTCACTTCAATGACAGTTTACTCGTAGCAGAAACTTGTCCGAATTTTCATCACGGTTTTGTCGATGGTCGGTACGCTAAGCAAGATTGGTTTCCGGAACCGTTCATCGTGACAAAACGATAGGAGGTGAAATGTTTTCATGGAATTTTTGTTACGGTCTCAGAGCAGGGTGATTTTGAACTGTTTAGTACGTGTGCATGAATCCTCTCATAACAGACGGCCGTAAAACCTCCGTCCGAGCGGGATATTGCCGATTTTAAAGATAAGCCTAATCATGATCAGTTCTGTAATGAATAGCCTAAGCATGCTTTTCTAGGATAGTCAAGTGTAATCATGATTAATGTAATCTCAGGCAACGAAGATCTTATCGAGGAAAATAAGTTGTCTATTATCGGGCGAGTTACCAACCCGTCGTTTCAGAAACCATATGTTACCATTGATTTCTTACCTCAGTACTCGAGTCTTGAAAGCGGTATGAGTTGTCAAGCACTAGGTTCTGACCAATGTCAATTCAAGTTCGAGCTTGAAAAGGACCTGCTTTTGGTGTTAAACAAGTCCCCATTTCATTATAAGAAGTGGATGTTGATCATGCAGAAGTGGGAACCAATGGTTTCCCCTAATTTCCATGTTATTATAACCTTTTGGATTAAGATCCACGGTGTTCCATTGCATATATGGACATCAGAAACTTTCCAAGCGATTGGCAAGGAGATTGGCTTCTGGTGATAAATGAAGGGAAAGTGAGCGTTGATGTGAATGTTCTCAACCCACTGGTGATAAATCTGGAAATCAGGCTTCCCACTGATGAAATCACCGAAGTGGAATTGCAGTATGTGAAACTCGAAAAACACTGTTTTACGTGTTTCTTTGTCTTTCATGAAGCAAAAGATTGCCCTCAAAAACCAATCAAACATAACAATACCTTGGGGATCAATCAAAGGGAAATTGTCTCCCACATAGAAGAAGATAAATCTCGACATGACGAGAAGCGAGGCTATATTCGCTTCATCCCTCGATGGCAACATCTAGCTCCTTAAAAGGAGCATGAAAGGTGACACAGAACCCACTACCGGGATCACAGAGATATGAGGGAGCGTATTAACGAGAGGTTCTGGGCTGTATCGGATAACTATTCCAGCCACTCTAGACAGGATCATCAGGAGTATAGGCAAGTCTGTACTAGGGACAGGAGTTTTAAAAACTCCCACGGTAACACTATTGTGAGAATCCCAAACCGGAGTTTTGCAGCAACTTCTACTAGACCAGAGGAGATCGAACCTGCAGCTGAGGATGTTAATTCTACTCCTCGAAGAGCAGTGAAACACATCATGTTACCACTCCGCTCACAGTGATCCAGCAAGCTTCAAGGCCCTCTTCTCATATCTTGAATTCTGGATGTTTGAGTGGTAATTCACATGAGAGGAGCTCGGCTTTGGCACGCTTATCTCAACTAGAGATTCGGGAATCTGAGCTAACCCGACTTGGTTCAAACTTAGACTCTGCTCGACCGCAAGATTTCGCTATCCCGTATGTTGAGGAAGAAGTCCAGGAACAACTTATCCGTAGCCACTCTCGTACTCCTCGATAAATTAGCTTTGGATCGTGTTGCAAGAAGCCCTCTACATGGAGTGAAGATCAAGAAAAGTTTAGCTGCTCGATCTCTGAATCATCTGCGCAAGAAGCTCTGTGTCAAAGGAAGTAACATAACTGGATAGAGCAGTCACTCTAGACATGATTCAGATACTAATACTTTGCAGATACCGGCTTCACGAGATGGTTCAGAGGATTTTCGGTCCCCTCCTCCATCTCTTCCTTAGCAATATGTTCTTGGAACTGTCAGGGTTTGGGCGGTAACCTGACAGTAGCTCGATTAAAAGATATCCATCGTTGTATTTCCCTTTGGATATCTTATTTCTTATGGAGACTAAGCAACAAGATGAATTTATTGGAAAAGCTCTCCACCCCCCCCCACTCTTTCTCGGTACCTCCGATGGGTTTAAGCGGTGGTCTCACCCTGCTATGGAAAGAGGGCATTGATGTCGATGTTCTTGTAGCCTCGGCAAATATTATTGATACCAAGGTCAGAATTAAAGGTGTGTCGTCTTTTGTCTCATTCCTCTATAGAGCTTCTGCTGTGGAAAACTGGGCTTCCTTTTGGAGTTCGGTTACAAGTTTGGGAGACAATAGTGACTCACCTTGGCTTCTCACCGGAGATTTTAACGAGATTCTAGAAAATTCAAAGAAGGTTGGTGGACCGCCAGGGCTGGAGGCTTCTTTCTCTACTTTCGGAACCTTTGTTTCTCGGAATGGTCTGTGGGATTTAAGACACTCAGGTGATCAGCTATCTTTGAGAGGAACTCGTTTTGAGTACTTCATCCGAGCTAGACTGGACAGATCCATGATTAATTGTGCATGGTCGGAACATTTTTCGATGGGACGATGCTGTTACCTCAGGTTTGAGGGCTCTGATCACAGACTGAAAGCTACTTACTTTGACAACAAGTGGAAGAAGAAGAAAGTATATTTCGTTTCGACCGGTCTCTTGATAGGTCAGGTTTTATTCCCTATACTAACTGCAAGTGCACAGCAATATCAATGTAGTATATAGGGTTATCGAATCCACAGGGACACTGGTCTCGATAGATCAGAACAGTAGAGATTAATAATAGGAATAAAAGCAGGTAGTGAATTAAATAAAAGCAAGGCGAGAAAGTAAATCAGTAGCAGGAATTGGTTGTGAAAGCAATAAACTAAAAGCGCTAAGTCTAGGGAATTCTCAGGAAATCAGACAAGCAGACAAGTTAATCAGTCAGGATCAAATTAAACTCAGTTCTAGAACTCAAATCACGGAATTAGAATTAACCAAATCTCTTTGCGAAAATCCTCTAAGTCTAAGTGCAGTAATCCAAATCTCTTTGCAATTACTAACAGATTAAACCAGCATTAATTTCAAGTTCGATATGTTCACAATTAAACTAAACCAAATCTCTTTGCGAATAATTTAATTGCTCAACCTAAGTAGTTCAGATTCTAAACCACACTCTCGTGTCGTATTTAGCAACCTAAAATCTAGATTCTAATTGATCAGGTTAGAACTAGCATTAAGCACAATTTAGTTTGAAGAACATTATAATCATGTGAATCCTTAACTGAATTAAACAAGTCTAGCAAGTCATAAAATCCTTAATGAGAAACCCTAAACTTAACTATGAATCTACTCAGACATGATTAATGGAACAGAAATCATAGAAATAATAGATTGCATATAAGAAATTAAATAGATAAAGAGGTTCGAAATCTTCTCCAAAATAGATGACGTACAGGATTAGATCAGCCCCAAAAGGTCTAAAAATCTCTTAGCTCTAAGTATGAAAGTGTATCTAAAATGAAAGCCAAAACTCTAAATATATAGGCATAATCTCGGCTGGGGCTTCTGTGTAAATACTGGAACTATTCTGGGCTTCTCTGAAAATCTTCATAACTTGATTAAACCGCCGCGTACGGCCCATCTCGCTAGTGTGTCGATCGACACCAAAGGTGTGTCGATCGATGCATGATCATCAAATCGGGCAGTGAGTTAAATTCTCGGCCAAAATGCTCCAAAAGTCCCAAAATACTCCAATTATCTCCAATTAGCTCTAAACCTGATTAAACCTGTAAAAGACTCTAAAATAACACTAAAGACACTAAAAACACATCTATATCATGGCATAAAATGGGTAAAAATCATGATATATCAACTCCCCCACACTTAGCCTTTGCTTGCCCTCAAGCAAAACAGAGAACTAGAATCCAGTGAAGAGGTTTGAAAACTCTTCAGAAACTCTTTTTATCCTAGAAGCAGCAACACTCAGATTCCCCTTAGTAAACCACATGAAAGAATCAACCTGCAGACATCAAGACCAACATATACTTCCCCCACACTTAGCAACTGTCCTAAGTAAACTCCACAATCACATTCAAGCATTCAAATTCTCCCTACTGACTTCTGCAAGTATTTAAGTGCGGTCTCACCTAAGGAGTATCGATCAAAGGCACATGGATTCTTACCTTATCAGCTCTAGACCACCATACTATCTTTCTCTAGTCCCTTTCTTCTCTTTTCCCTTCCTTAGCATTCTGATTTTTCCCCTTTGGGTATCATTTTATTTTTTTTATCAGTGCTCTTCCCGTTAAGGGGTGTACCTTGGACACATTCCATGGATGCATAAGAGATAATAGTGTTTGCTACTATTCCCATGACCACTTCGGAGTTACTAACTCATCCTCAGTTTATTATCTTTTTTTTTTTTATGGAAGGGGAGAAGGGAACTAAATAGGACAGGTTTACAGGCTGTGTCAGAACTAACCAGGGAATCCGACACAAAGTATACCAAGCCCTTAGGTGAGAAAATCTAAGTCAGTATTAGGGTGAAGTCAGTAAAAGGATCCTCTGATACCTGAAGTGATGTGGGTGTCCTCAGTAGGTTGATCCATGTCTGGGTTTTCTAATAGTCAGAGATAATCTGCAGCTTCATCCCAATGGTTACTTAAGTTCCTGCAAGTGCTGCTAATCTTCTCAAAAAATCATTGTTTCTTACTTAAACAAATTTTGACTCGATAAAACAAAAATTTTGAAAATTTTAAATGACTCTTAAGAAAACAAAAGAAAGAAGTTAGTAGAACCTCCCCCACACTTAAGACACACTGTCCCCAGTAGTGTCAAGCGAAGGATTGGCAAAAGAAAATAAAAATTTGTTTAATGGAATGGTTAAGTTCTCTCGGGTTTTACCTCTGTCGCACTCAGGCATCGATCGTTGCACTAAGTGCATCGACCGTTGCTAGGCGATTTTTCGTGTATAATCGATCGTTGCTCAGGACCGCAACGATCGCTGCAATGCGATTTCTGTCGTATTGTGGTACATCGGATCAGTCAGCGAGTTAGTAGGTTAGTCCGTCGGGTTATGTCATTTTCAAAACCTGCAAGCTGAGAACACTAGAAAAAGAGTAAAACCGAAGCAACAGATGTATCTAATCAAGTAGAATCATCCAAACATAGTAGCAAAATAAAAGAAAAAGTGCAAGAGAAGATAGAAAGAAAATCAGAGTACAGTAATCAAGAGATGACAGCTACGCTCACTCGCTATCTTCAATCCCTCCATAGCGCTCAGTATCACTGACATCCGTAGGAGAATGATGTCTACGTCGTGAAGCAAGGACGGGCTAATGAACTGGTGGCTGTCTCCTGCAAGTGCAGCCACGCATCCACTCCCAAACGGTCATCCAGATCCCATCACTACGCTCTCTCCACTCAGCCTCAGCCATATCACCGTAGGGTACTGTGATCTCAGGATAAGGGCCAATATCAACCGGGGCAGCAGCAGGCGCAGGCGCAGGGGTAGGGGCAGCAGAGGTCGAAGCTATTGTGTGGAAGGCTCTCCCAGTGGATGAGCCATAGTAGGAATCCCACGCTGCTCAGTCTCTGGAGGCTGAAATCTCAGAGCCTCCAATGTATCAATCCGTGTCCACCTAGCAGCAGGAAGCTCTATACCACACATCCCAGTGGTCGGGTCCTGATAAACCCAAATGCGCCCCCCCTTGAGCCAGGTAGCGCTCTGCAAATGACTGAAGTCTAGGAACTCATGGGCTCTATCACGCTCTGTGCCATGTAGAGGAATCCCGCAATGCATAAAAATGGGAGTAAGCAAGCTCCCTACTGTCTCAGTACTGACTCCATCAAAAGGCTTCGTCTGCAGATCACACAAATGCAAAGCGAAAACAGCTCCCAAGTTGAGACCCGTAGTAGGATCTCTCACGCCAGAACCTCTAAACTGATCTCGCAGCCCCATAAACAGCATCTCCATCTCATACTTGCGCATCTTGTTGGACTCATACTTGCATAGCAAGCTCCAACACAAGATACGCGATACATACCTCAGCACAGGATGCCTCATCATCTTCACCGGTGTAGTCCTGGAGTTGTATCGACCACTGCCAATACACTCCCAGAATGCTCGAGCCTCATCTGGATCCCACTCAAGTGGCATGGCAATGCGCCTGGGCTCAGTACTGAACCCATAGATCCTGCAGAGATCTAGTAGAGGAATCCGATACCTGACTCCCCAACTCATGAAGGTAAATATACCTCCTGTAGCGCTCCTGCTATCGGGATCTGAGTAAACCACTCTGCAAGTGGCTAGCAACTGCTTGACCAGCTCAGGATAGAGATCATAAGAGTGCATTGGCAATGTCCCTAGGCCAATGCCTCTGCACACAGCAAGTACCTGCTCATCAATCCCCAGAATCTTGCAGGCGGAGTAGTCAGCGAACTTGGTTGGCTTGATGGTCATCCCACACCAACCACTGTAAAGAAGTGAATCATGCTCATCCCACTGGTCAAGCAGTGGTCGCTCTGTTAAGTCTGCAGTCCTGAGGAACGTGCGAATGTTATCTGGCCACTGTCTGGCTGTAGGGATCTCCGTCATATCTGCTCGGGGCCAAGGCAGTGCTACTGCTGGGCCCACTCTAACATATGGCTCAGGTGGCTGAGAGTGTCTGTGAAACCACTCTGGTGGTAGAATGTACTGTCTCGTGGCTGTTGATGTTGTTGCTTGCTTCTTGCGGGGCTGTCTGCGAGATGCCATCTTGGATTCTCGAGATAAGAGCTAATGAAACGGTTTTGGAGTGTAAAATCGGAAGTATTAGCAATTGGAACGAAGAAAAATGATGAAGAAAGTGGGATTTTTGGGTGTGAGCTCACGGTGTACGGACGATCGGAAATGAGAAAGAAAAGAGAAGAGAAAGGGTTTAAGGAACTTACCTCGGTCGTGGTTGCAACGATCGTTGCTTTAGGACAACGACCGATGCTGGTCAAATCGAAATCGATTTCCGGTTTAGCGCGCACCTTAATTTTGCAATTGAACCAATTGCAACGACCGTTGTGTATGAGCAACGATCGTTACATTGCGATTACCCCTCTTCGTCAAATCTCCTTGCAACGACCGGTGCGCAAGTGCATCGATCGTTACACATCTCCAGACTCGAGTTCTGTATCTGAAACTTAAAAACCAATAAAAACGTGAAATCCAAAGAAAAACACCAAAAATGAAAAGGAAAAACAACTAAACCTAACAGTGGGTTGCCTCCCACTCAGCGCTTGTTTAAGGTCATTAGCTTGACCGGACGAACAAGATCTTTCAGGCACCGAGAGATCTTGACAGAGACTTTTTCGGTCTCCGTTCAAGTCTCCTCATCCAGGGTGGCGAGTAGGCTGTCATAGAATGCTCGTGTCCAAGAAAAGATGGAGTAAAATGCGCTCCAGGATCTATAATCACAGTGTCATCCGGCTGCTCATCATCTGCTTCCATGATGGTGAATGTCTGCCCATCTATCAGCGGTCTTCGCAGCTTATCCATCTCATAACGCAGCGGTTCATCTCCCAGATGGAGGTCTATCAGGCTGTTCCTAACATCAATTACCGCTCCTGCTGTAGCCAAAAATGGTCTTCCAAGTAGTAACGCTTCATCCGGATCACAGTCATATTTCAGCACTAGGAAGTCCGTTGGAACTAAGTTGTTTCCAACTCTCACCGGGTTGTCCTCAAGAAGTCCTTCCGGAACTCTTATAGACTGATCAGCTAGGACAAGAGAGGTCCTAGTAGGCTTAAAATCCAGCATTCCCAGCTTCTCTGCCACAGAGTATGGCATAAGACTTCCAGCAGCTCCTAAATCACAAAGAGAGCGCCTAAAACTATCTTCGAAAATAGAACAGTTAAGCACAAAGACTCCAGGGTCTGGCAGCTTCTTCGGGATCTTAGTAAGCAGAACATCACTAATATGTTGAGGAACTATAATCCCCCAGTCTCTCAGCTCTTCATCTAAAGGTAGCATCTTGTTCAAATACCTTTGCACACATGGGTGATATGGTGGATCATCAGATGATGGAATTTCTTCCAACTCTTCACCAATCTCCTCTAGCTTCTCAAGCTCTTCAATTTCCTGCTTAATTACTTCAGACACTGAGGAGTGTTGTCTAATGATTTGCGCATAGATTTCCTGTTGAGAAATCTCAGAGACTCCAGAGAATAAGCTATCAAGGTTCAAATCTGCATCAATACCATTATCATTCGGCAAGTTTGTCTGTTCACGACTTGCATCGACCGACACTAGATGTGTGTCGATCGATGCAACACTGTATTTTTCACCCGAGAGATTTTCTCCAAAATCCGAGATTTCTTCTTCTTTCACCAATTCAGCTGTACTTAGCTCAAATTTTTCACCTAGGTGAGATCCATCATTAATGTACACAGACCAGGCTTTAATATGAGTGTCTGTTACTCCTTTTCCTTTCATAGAGCTGGAAATCTGATTCACCTGAGTGTCCAACTGCTTCATATGAGTGTTCATAGACTTGATCTTTCCATTGAGATCCTCGTAGACAGCATCTAACTTCTTGTTGCTCTCCACAGTACTCTTGGTCTGACTCTCCATAAGTTGTTCTATCATTGCTTCTATTCTACTCTCATGAGCAGTGGCTGTAGGAGGAGTCTGATAAGATGAAGATACATAGGTTCTCTGAGTACCTTGTCCAAAAGGCTTTTGAAAACCACTAGTCTGTCCAAAACCAGCTGAGCTCTGATTGCCTGCGAAGGCACTCTTCTGTCCTCCATTGAAGAATCTGTTTCCCTGCTGATTACCAAATCTGTTACCTTGGAAACCAGATCCTCCAATGTAATTCACATCTTCTTCCTGAGTGTCCTCCTCAGTCTGAATTACTTCTACATCTTGTGCAAAGTGGACAGCCTTTTTACCAGTCAGGAGATTGCAAATTGTGTCCATTCTAGATCTTAATTCAGCCATCTCTGTATTCTCTACACTTCCACCAAAGTGATCCATAAGCTGCTCTGTAGGATGACCATGGAATGCATTCTGTCTCATCAGCGAGTAGTAGATGGTCTTGATCTCAAAATCATCCCTCTCAAAACCAGGAAGAATTAGAGCTGACCGGTTTGCATGAAACTCATCCGGTCTGTTGTAGTCAGCTAAGGTTCTCTCATGGACAACCATCTCTCTACCTTGGGCCTGTCTTGGCGCTTGATTCTGCTCCTGTTGCAGTGGCTCAGGAGGGTCAAGGATGACATTCCCTTCAGCATCAACCCTTTGCCAAGCAGCATTGTATGGGTTGTTATCTTGGTCCCTCAGAGTACCTTGAGCATCGCGTACTAGAATCAGCCTCTGTACTACCATTCTTTCTCTTCTTTCTCTCATGTTAGTCCTCTCTAGACGTCCAAGTTCTTCAAGATCGAGATTGATTAGGCTTAAGTTCAGATTACTTCGAGTTTCACGCTTCTGCATAAACTGTCTGTAATCGTCAAGCAACGATTGATGCTAACAGTGCAACGATCAATTCAATCTCAAATGGCTTAGTGACGATCGACACAAGAGGTACAACGATCGACGCAAGGCGAAATCGGTACCTGCGACAGAGAGAAAACAGAGAAGAAATCAGTAAATAAAAACGAAAATAAAAACAAAAATAAAAATTCCTAGTAAAAACCCTAAGTTCGGTCTTATCGAAGACTCTAAGAGTCCCCGGCAACGGCGCCAAAAACTTGATAGGTCAGGTTTTATTCCCTATACTAACTGCAAGTGCACAGCAATATCAATGTAGTATATAGGGTTATCGAATCCACAGGGACACTGGTCTCGATAGATCAGAACAGTAGAGATTAATAATAGGAATAAAAGCAGGTAGTGAATTAAATAAAAGCAAGGCGAGAAAGTAAATCAGTAGCAGGAATTGGTTGTGAAAGCAATAAACTAAAAGCGCTAAGTCTAGGGAATTCTCAGGAAATCAGACAAGCAGACAAGTTAATCAGTCAGGATCAAATTAAACTCAGTTCTAGAACTCAAATCACGGAATTAGAATTAACCAAATCTCTTTGCGAAAATCCTCTAAGTCTAAGTGCAGTAATCCAAATCTCTTTGCAATTACTAACAGATTAAACCAGCATTAATTTCAAGTTCGATATGTTCACAATTAAACTAAATCAAATCTCTTTGCGAATAATTTAATTGCTCAACCTAAGTAGTTCAGATTTTAAACCACACTCTCGTGTCGTATTTAGCAACCTAAGATCTAGATTCTAATTGATCATGTTAGAACTAGCATTAAGCACAATTTAGTTTGAAGAACATTCTAATCATGTGAATCCTTAACTGAATTAAACAAGTCTAGCAAGTCATAAAGTCCTTAATGAGAAACCCTAAACTTAGCTATGAATCTACTCAGACATGATTAATGGAACAGAAATCATAGAAATAATAGATTGCATATAAGAAATTAAATAGATAAAGGGGTTCGAAATCTTCTCCAAAATAGATGAAGTACAGGATTAGATCAGCCCCAAAAGCTCTAAAAATCTCTTAGCTCTAAGTATGAAAGCGTATCTAAAATAAAAGCCAAAACTCTAAATATATAGGCATAATCTCGGTTGGGGCTTCTGTGTAAATACTGGAACTATTCTGGGCTTCTCTGCAAATCTTCATAACTTGATTAAACCGCCGCGTACGGCCCATCTCGCTAGTGTGTCGATCGACACCAAAGGTGTGTCGATCGATGCATGATCATCAAATCGGGCAGTGAGTTAAACTCTCGGCCAAAATGCTCCAAAAGTCCCAAAATACTCCAATTATCTCCAATTAGCTCCAAACCTGATTAAACCTGTAAAAGACTCTAAAATAACACAAAAGACACTAAAAACACATCTATATCATGGCATAAAATGGGTAAAAACCATGATATATCATCTCTCACAGAAAAGGAGGAGGTCACTGACATTGTTGATCTCGCTTGGAACTCCTAATTACTAGATTCCGTGATCGAGAAACTAAATAAAGTCCGCCAAGGAATTATTCTATGGACCAAGGAGCAGAACGTCCAGAATAATCTGGTTATAAATGCTACTCAGGAAGCTCTCGATTCATCACTATCATCCCCAGGCCCGAATGTGCTGCTGATTGAATAAATTACGACTGAACTCTCTCTTACCTATAAAGAGGAGGAACAGTTTTGGAGGCAACGAAGTAGGATTCAATGGTTGAAAAATAGTTATAGGAATACCGGGACCAGGAGACTCCAAAATACCCTGTCGGTTTTTGGAAGATAACGATGGTGAGATCAATGTATTTCACCTCCATTTTTGAAAGTAACCAGAACTCGGATTTCAGCTTAGTCCATGGTCTGATCACGAGTAAGGCTACTACGGTTATGAACGACCTACTTTGTGTTATTCCTAAAGACTTGGAGATTAAACAAGAAGTGTTTGCAATTAATGGAGATAAAGCACCAGGCCACGACGGTTTTCCAGCTCACTTCTACCAAGCGTATTGGCATATTATAGGGACTGATGTGTGCATAGATATTCACCGCTTCGTCACCTCTAGTTCTCTCCACCCATCTCAGAATGAGACCCATATTCGGCTCATTATGAAGGTCTCAGCTCCAAATAAGGCCGCGGACTATCATCCGATAGCTCTATGAACTACTCACTACAATGTAATAGCCAAGATTTTGACTCGGTGTCTGAAGCCTCTTCTTCCCGTGTTGGTCTCTAAAAACCAGACTGCATTTGTTTCGGGAATGGCCATTTCGGATAATGTCCTTATTACCCATGAGACTTTACACTTCCTTCGTACTTCGAAATAAAAGAAGTTTTGCTCTATGGCGGTGAAAACCGACATGAGCAAAGCCTATGACAGGATAGAGTGGGGCTTCATAAGAGCGGTTCTCTCAAGCATGGGTTTTGCGGAACAATGTATCTCTTGGATCATGGCTTGTGTAGAATCAGTCTCTTACTCCTCTTAATTAATGGTTCTCCGATGGGCAGGGTGGTTCATTCCCATGGCATCAGACAAGGAGATCCTATCTCACCGTACCTCTTCATCTTGTGTACGGAGGTTCTCTCTGCTCTTTGTTCTAGAGCTCAGGTTCAAGGTTCCTTGGTGGGTATTAAGGTGGCGCGTGGTTGTCTCGCTATCAACCACCTTTTTTGCGGATGATAACATGTTCTTTGGGAAATCTAGTGCTAGTTCCATTGCTGCTCTTAAATACATCCTTGTTCGATACGAAGAGGTTTTCGGGCAGAAGATAAACCTCTCCAAATCGGCTATAACCTTCTCAGCTAAAACACCTCCAGAAGTTAAAGCACTGGTTAAGGCCTCTCTCGGTATTGAAAATAAAGGTGGAGTTGGTAAGTATCTTGGGCTACCGGAGCATTTCGGTAGAAGGAAGAGGGATATATTTGTTGGAATCCCTAGGATCCAGGGTTTAGGTGATTGAATCTAAGAACTGACCTCGTGATTACCTGGAGATTGGCAGCGGAAATTGGAACAGGTAAACGAGATCTGAAGCGCCTCAATCGCTACGCCTCTATCGTAGTCCACACGCACACAAACTGGAATCCGCCGGGATGCTAGTACCGGTGATCGGATCTCCTGTGGATTTTGAGTTTCTGTGTCTCTGCTTTCTCTCTGAGAAGCAACACAGACGGACAGGGCTCAGGTCGATCATATAAGACATTATATATCGACCTGGGATGACCCAAACGACTTGCGGATCAACAACCCGACTCGTTTAAGTCAATAACTCGAAACGTCAGTCTCGAGGCCCATTGTGCATCGATCGATGCGCATACTGCATCGATCGACACACCTATACGGAAAACCTGCGTCGATCGACACACTCACTGTATCGATCGACACACCTCTTCAAACTCAATTCAATGTGTATCCAATACACACTGATCAGATCATCTGCCAATGATCGATCCCACACAAAGTGTATCCAGCTCGCTTAGGTGTGTGACCCTGTAGGTTCACACGATACTAGTAATGAGTTACAACTCATTTGTCATAAGCGGTTTCTAGCAAAACATTATGACTGTCCAGTATCACGTGAATTGTCAGATCTCGACAATACAACTATCTCTAGAGTAAGTACAATGTGATTTCAGGACCCAATCCCAACAATCTCCCACTTGTACTGGAATCATATATTCCTATAATCCCTTTATCGCTATATCTCGATGTAGCATAAGGCAAGAGACTGTGTCATCCTTATTATAGCCAACATCATGTTCATCGAACTCCTGATCTATATTGATAAAACAAACGACTGACAATCACCTCGTTTGAGCACGGCCATGCATTTTTCTCAGTATCAAATCTTCGATGGGCCCTGAGATATTTATCTCCCGTTATATAGGAGGGACAAATTCCATCTTGTTTCATCCCTGTTTCTACACATACTTCATGATACACCTAAGCAATGCCTTTATAGCCGCCATTTACGGATCGACGTTTGACAAGGTCAAAGTGCACCAATTCATATGCTAGAAAGCATGATGAACTCAGGTCTAAGGACTATACTCTATAGTCGTAATGAGAGCTCCCATGATACTGATATAACTATCCTGTGGAGTTCTCATTAAGCGGGTCATGTCCGATCATATGTTCACCAACATATATCTATGTGACTGACTGTGATAATCATATCATTGACTACATGAAACTTAGTCCAACAGTCACCTCACATACTAGTCTCGCGCGGTTATTGATGTCCCACTTCATTAACCTCGACTAGGGACAATCATAATTTATATCATCTTTTACTTATAGGGTTTCATGATCAATTCCTCAACTTGATGACCTATATGATGAACATAAAATACTTTGGGACTATTATTTAATTATCCAATAATTAAATAATACTGATGTCAGTTTGACTTACATAGACACTACCATGGCATGTCTATGTAAAGGCTATAACATAACTAAAGTTGCTCCCACTGGAATCAAGATCATCTTTTCAGATATCTTATACCTACAGCAACAGAATAAATCTGGTGCTTAGGTTGTGGGAGATAATGTGGTGTTATTGCTTGAAACCATTTCAACAAACCACACCTCCATTCAGATAAGAGCACTATTCTACGGTCCACTGCTTGGAGCCTTTCCAACAGCTAGCACCGCTATACAGGCAAAAAAGACATATCCAGGTGGGAACCGGGAATCGTTTTTGTCCGTCTGACTACTTTCAACTGGTTTGTCACTTTCTTAGTTCACCACGAACCTATCCTTTGTGTTCCTCAAACACTTGGGATACTTCTGGTAACTGTTCAGTGACTATTATCGGAACATATTGGTATTTTCTCGTCCTCCTAAATGCGTAAGCTGCATCTAGACGAGCGCAAAATATGGCATTCATGATGGATTCTGTTGCAGCAGCATTAGCAATCACACTCATTAATATTAGTTCAGCCAGTGTTCAAAACACTTCATCTTGCTAATATTGTTATTAGCTCAGCCAGTGTCCAAGACACTGCATCTCGCTTATATTATTGCCATAAGACCTTTGGTATGAAGCCATTCTTGGAATCAAGCACATTTGAACTGTCTAATACCTTATTACCATAAGGATTTTGACACGATCCATTCCAATGGATCCTTATTCCAAGAACTTTTATGGCCTTCTCCCATGTCTATCGTTAAACTTGACTTCCGACCCAAATCTTGATAAGACTTTAGTGTCAGAACGTCGTTTATGAGATTAAGTATGTTACCTACATACAGTGTGATAATTGCAATTACGCTCCCACTAGTCTTCTTGTAAACGCATGGTTTCTTTCTTTCTGATCAAGTCAAAACTTTTGACCACACTATCAGAATGTTGATTCCAACTCCAAGATGTTTGCTTCAATCCAGAAATGGATCGGTGAAGCTAACATGCATACCCAGCCAATTTTCGGAGTTGGGGCTCACCATCGCTTCTTTGAATTTCGCATGCTCGTCACTTTTCAATGATCAACGGATCACGACAATCGGCTACGAGAAATCACTCTCGAGTTAGTGATGGATACTATCGGATCTTCGAATTTCAGGCTCCACAGGTGTAGATCCTACAACACTTTGTAGATCTCACCGCTGCTCTCCCTCAACAGGTTGAGCAGCCTCCTGTGTTTATCGAATTTCTTCGATGTGTACTTTTACTCCCACTGTTCCCTTTGGAAAGTACGATCTTTCTTAAAAGACACAGTTCCGGACAACAAAAGTACTATGCCTTGGTTTCCCTAGGACAACCAGCGAGGTAGAACTTATCAGATTTGGGTTCAAGTTTGTTTATTGACTACTGTCTTACACAAACCTTGCAATCCCAATTAATCAGAAAAACAAATTTGGAAATCACCCAGTCCACATCCAATGTGGTGTTTTTCACTGATTCTAATAGAAACTTATTTAGCGTAAATATAGACATTTTAGAACGTATTCTTAAATGATTGTGGAAGATTCCTGTGACTCATCATTAATCGGAGCATATCTAATAAGATCCGATTCATTCTGTTAGATGATCACCCAATTCTTGACTCAAGTATTTTCCTCTGCGATTCAATCGAGGATTTCAATACTTCTGTCAAATTGGTTCTACACTTTATCTTGGAACTCCTCAAGGGATTCCTGCTCGTGTCTCATCAAATGAACACAGCCATCAATAAGATAATGAAGTACAGAAGATTTTCTCTGGCATTAATACTCGTTAGGCCGCATACATCAGTATGTGAAAGGCCCAATAAGCTTCTGACCCGTTTCCTTTAGCTCTGCTAAAAGGGCCTTAGTCATTTGGTCCAGTGAACAGAATTCATATCTCAAATGAGTCCATAACTATGGAACTTCTGAATCCGCTTCACTCTGTATGGTCAAAAGACTATGCCAAGGAAAATCGAGTTTAAGTTATCAGACTTAAATCTGTGTTATATTTTAACTTTTGCTGGTTTAAGATATAAAACCCATTCCAAATGGGGTGCTACTATATGATATTTCATTAAGATCTAAAGAACAAAACTTGTCTTTTATCAAAATGAGAAACATCCAAATTCTTTACAAGAAAATGAAAGACATTTCTGCACAAGGCAGATACATAGTAGCAATTACTTAATTTCTAAAACCAAGTATGAAAGGCTCCTACAAGTGGAGAATCTCTACGGCTCATGCAGCAACCATTGCTTCAGACCAGACGCGCAGTTCCACTTGCCCTTTCTTCAACGTTCTACCGTTGCTTAGGTCCTGCATATTTCAAAAAATATCAGTACCACCACTAGTATCCAATACTCACGTAGAACTTGAATTAATAACACAATACCTGAAAGAGAAGTACCATACATCTCCTTCATCTCTTGTGAATCTTCCAAGAATTTAATGCAATCTCTCTTCCAATGCCCCGACTCATCGCAGTAGAAGCACTTTCTAACACCAGATGGGCCTGACTTGGGCTTAAAAGATGACACAGGCTTATCCTGATTCCAAATCTGGACGGCCCTGTCTCTACCCTTGCCAGCACAAGATTTCTCAAATCTTTTGCCCTTTATGATGTCTTGCTCTACTGCTTTGAGCATGCCATGCAGCTCAGTCAACGTCTTCGTCAAGCCTTTCTTAATATAGTTCTTAATGAACTTATCATAGCTTGACGGCAGTGACTGCAGAATAATGTCAGTGGCCAACTCTAAGCTGACAGGACATTCCAGTCTCCCCAGGTTATCAATGTAACCCATCAGTTTAATGACATTAGGACTTACTGGAGCATCCTCTGGTAGCTTGCACTCAGTTAGAGACTTCACCATCTGGAATCTCTCAACTCGTGCCAGATCCTGAAATCTCTATTGGCGACTCCATGTTCTCGTATTGACCTTTCAAGTCCGAGTTTATAGTAGACAACATTAGACCACGCACATCTACCACATCAATATAATGCTTATTCCAAGCCTTATATGTTGCATGCGAGCGATTGGTCCCAAGCCTTTCTGGAAGAGCCTTTTCAAGGACATAGTCCTTGCTCTCCTGCTTGAGAATGAATCTCAGATTCCGATACCAATCCAGGAAGTTGGATCCATTTAACTTGTCCTTCTCAAGGACGGATCGCAACGAGAAAGTAGTCATAGACATAAGCTGAAATCCAAGAAAAACAAAGATTTAGTTATGTATATGATGAGAAATCTTATCTAATAAGAAAACTCGCATTATATTCAAACAATGTTTCCTCTATGAATATAATGATCCAAGATCCATACATCACTAAAATCTGAGTGGACGACTCGTCATCACCCAAAGTTTAGTAATCTAGGTAAGCAAACTTTTGCTAATTGTACCCAGTACAACTCTTGGTCGTAGATGAGACAATCCATGTCTCATCCACTCTGACGTCTCTGGGCCCAGAACTTCTGATAGCCCAGTCAAGTAAACCAATTTCTTCTGTCTTGCGATCATTGACAGTCGCACTACAATGATCACCTGCCTTGATCAGATCACTGTGGATACCAAGGACTCCAAGACTATCCAACAATGAACCGAGTCTTGACAGTAGACTAGATTGGGCAAGACATCAAGGACACTTGATGTTTAGTTGAGGAAACTAAACTCTGAAAGGTTAGCAAATCAATCTATTGTGTCATGTAATTGTTGATGTCAAGCACCGCAAGTCCATCAACATAATTACCTGCCTTACTCTCCTAATTGTGGACACCAAGCTCTTGGCTAGACCATCACACAATGAAACGAGTCTTGACAGTTGACCATATTGAAGCTAAGCTTTGATCAAGGTTTAGGTCGAGTTTGGTTTCTGTACATTCAAGGTTCAATAACCAGAATTTCGAGCACTGTGTCGATCGACGTAGACTCTGTCTGTCGATCGACACCACCAAACAAAACCGGATTTCAATAACCGGTTAATCCAATTAACCTGGTTCATCGAACCGGTCATGTTGATCGACACAACCCATGTGTGACAGTCGATATAGACCTAAACCGAAGACAGTTTTGATAATCGGTCCAATCCAATTAAACCGACTTATTAGATCAAACTGATCTTAATCATTCAAATCGGTTTATACCAATTAAGATAATCAGTCCAATCCAATTGAACCAATTCATGCAATTTAAACCGTTTAAATCTACCTTCACCAAGCATGATAACTAGTTCAATCCAATTGAACCGATTAACCAATCGCAAGGCCTGTGTCGACCAACACCAAACTTGTGCCGATCGATACAGTTGGGTATCGGGAATTTTAATCGAATTAAACCGACATAACCATGCGAGACAACCGGTTCAATCCAATTGAACCGATATATCCTCTCGCACAGCCTGTGACGATCGATGCACCCAGTGTGTCGAACGACACAGTGCGATTTCTAAATCGAAACCCATTGTTTTAATTAGGCGAATTCGCAGTGCATCGATCGACACAAACTTGTGTCGATCGATGCTATGCGAAAACACAATCGCTTTTGCATTTTCGCGCTGCATCGATCGATGCACCCAGTGTACCGATCGATGCTGTGCAAAACCCTAAATCAGGTTTGTCGTTTTCGCGTTGCAACGATCGACACACCCAGTGCATCGATCGATGCTGTGCGAAAACACAGTTCTTCGTTTTCGATAACTAACAAAACCGAGATTCTAATTATCATAACGAATCCTAGCTAGCATCAATTCAATTAAAAGACCATTCTAATCGAATTCCAGGCAACTGATTCAATCTATTAAAACCCTATGGCTCTGATACCACTGTTGGAAACCCTAGGATTCAGGGTCTAGGTGATTGAATCTAAGAACTGACCTCGTAATTACATGGAGATTGGCAGCGGAAATTGGAACAGGTAAACTGATATATCATGGTTTTTACTAGTTTTAGGCCATGATATAAGTATGTTTTTAGTGTCTTTTGTGTTATTTTAGAGTCTTTTACAGGTATAATCAGGTTGGGAGCTAAATTGGAGATTATGGAGCATTTTGGAGATTTTTGGAGAGATTGGCCGAGAGATAGAGTTCACTGTCCGAAACAGAGAAAGGTGTCGATCGTTGCACTCTAGCAACGATCGTTGCACCAGCAAGATGGGCCAAAAACTCGGCGGTTTAGAAGAATCAAGATATTGCACTTTGATCCAGAAGTTCCTGATATTTACAAAGAAGCCCCTGGCCGAGATTATGCCTATATAATGGAGTTTTTAGTGTTTTTATTAGAGACGCTTTATACTTTTTACCATATACTTTATAATTAAGAGCAGAGGATTTTTAGAGCTTTTGGGGGCTGATCTGAACCTGATTCATCATCTGTATTTGGAGAAGATTTCGAACCCCTTTTACTCTTATTCTTTTATGCAATTTACTTATCATATGATCATGTTTTCATTATCTATGTCTGAGTAGATTCCTAGTTAGACTTAGGGTTTCTCACATAGGATTTCATGACTTGCTAGACTTGTTCAAATTCAGTTAAGGATTCATAACTATATCTGTTCTTCAATTTAATTGTGCTTAAAGCTAGTTCTAACCTGATCAATTAGAATCTAGATCTTAGGTTGCTAAATACGTCACGGAAGTGGGGTTTAGGAATCTGAACTAATTAAATTGGGCAATTAAACTTTGCGCAAACGGAAGTTTGGTTTAGGATAATTGTGAACATATCAAACTTGGACTTATTGCTAGTTTAATCTGTTAGTTCTCGCAAACGGAAGTTTGGTTTGCTGCACTTAGACTTAGAGAATTATCGCAAAGGAATTTGGTTAATTCTATATCTGTGTTTTGAGTTCTAGAACTGTGCTTAATTAGATCCTTGCTGGATGAACTGTCTGCTAGTCTGATTTCCTGAGAATACCCTAGGTTTGACGCTTTTAATTACTTGCTTTCACAACCGATAATCTCTGCTACTGATTTACTTTCTTGCACTATTTTCAATACAATCACATTGCTTATTTCTAGTATTCATTCCCTACGGTTTGATTCTCTTGAGACCAAGTGTCCCTGTGGATTCGATAACCCTATATACTACTTTGACATTGCTGTACACTTGCAGTTTAGTATAGGGATTAATTCTTGACCTATCAAGTTTTTGGCGCCGTTGCCGGGGACTCTTTGAGTCTTCGATAGCTTCGAACTTAGGGTTTTTACTAGGATTTTTATTTTTTGTTTAGTTTACTACTTTTTCTTTTTCTTACGTTTCAGGTACGCCTGATCGCCCTGCATCGATCGACACAGTCCTGAGTGTCGATCGTTGCATCATCGAGCCTGCATCGATCGACGCCTCTCTTGCATCGATCGACACAAGGCGAAACCAGTGGTGCCGAGAGTTTGAGCATTTAGCTGGGGATTTCTTGATGGAGCCTGTGATTCTGACTCGCGACGAGAACGAAGTTCTACGAGACCAGGAAGGTCACGTATGTAACGCAAAGGGTCAGAAACTGGATGGGGAAGGAAACCTCATCATACCAGATGTTGCCGTGGGCGCGGAACATCGACGAGAGGATGGTCACGAAAAGACACTTGCTGATTATAACAGACCAGATATATTCTATGCTAATCGGTCTGCGATTCGACCACCTCCGTTCACCAGAGCTGAGTTTAAGCTGAAACCTGAGTACTACGCATTGATTGGACATTATCAGTTCCATGGTCTTTCAAGCGAGCATCCTATGGATCACATAGACACATTTGAGGAATTGGCTAGCAGTATCACGGCTGAAGGAGTTTCTTCTGATTATATTTTCTGTAAGCTCTTCCCATTCTCTCTTAAAGGAGATGCAGCTTACTGGCTAAGACAGCTAGAACCAGGATCTTTGACCACTTGGGAAGCAGTCAAGAAGGAGTTCCTTAGACATTTTTATGACGATGCGTTATCTGAGCAGCTTAGACATGATATCCTGACATTCAAACAGCAGCCTACAGAGCCTTTTAAAGCAGCTTGGATTAGATTCAAGATGTACCAAAGAGATTGTCCACACCATGGATTCTCTGAGGTACAGCTTCTGAGTGCCTTTTTCAGGGGTTTGGATTTTTGGTATCAGAGAGCTTTGGACACAGGAAGTGATGGAAACTTCTATACCAAGACCCCAGAAGAAGCTAAAGAGCTTATTAAGAACTTATTGACTAGCTATAGTGTCAAGAATGCTGACAAGGAAAGGCAGAGATCTAGTTGCAGAGATGATAGCTTGCAGATAGCTGAATTGAGGGACAAGGTGGATTATATCCACAACATGGTAGTAGCTGGAGAATTTGTAGAAGTGAATTATGTTAATGAAGCTGATTTTCATGAACACACATCTAGAAGTCAACAGAGACAAGCTCCGAGATCGAATGGCTATTCACCTCACCAAGTTCCTCCCACTAAAGAGCAGACAAAGATTGAGTCTATGCTTGAGCAGCTACTACTTGGACAGAACAAGATGACGAAAGATCTGGATGGAAAGATGGACTTCATGTATCAGGATCTGAGTGGAAAATTGGAATCTTTGACAAGCAGAGTTGACAATCTGGATGCTAGGATGACGCAAGTGGAAACCAGTATACAGACAGAGCATGTTAGGGCAGCTTCGGCAGAAGAAGAAGTTGAACAGAATAGAGAAACTGAAGTTCGGGAACTGGAAAATCCGAGAGAAATTCAGAATGTTCGCCTTGCATCGATCGACACAAATGTGCATCGATCGACGCATCCTGCGAGTGTCAATGTCGATCGTCACCATTTCAGCAACGATCGACACCATGGGCGTGAGCAGCCAAATTTCCCAGATAAGCCGAAAGCTGATACAGAAAGAGCCTACAAACCGAAGATTCCTTTCCCTAAGAAGTCCAAGCAAGAGATTAAGTTGGAAAAATGCATGGAGATAATGAGAGAAAAGCTAACTGACACTCCATTGATTGATGCCACTAAGACCAATCCCATGATGAAGACATGTGTTACAGACATCCTCTCTAGCAACATGACTGAAGAAGAAGGATGTTTGATGATCTCAGAAGTATGTGATGCTGTTGCTAATGGTAAAGTTCCTGAGAAACTAAAGGATCCAGGAGGTTTTATGATAGACTGCTCTATCTATAGAGACAGATTTCAGAGGGCATTATGTGATCTCGGCTCAAGTATAAATCTCATGCCATACTCTGTGGCTGTGAGATTGGGACTACTGAACTTCCAGCCTACTAGGATCTCTTTAGTCCTAGCTGATCGATCAAGAAGACATCCAGAAGGAATTCTTGAGAACATCCCTCTTAGAGTTGGAAATTACTTTATTCCAACGGACTTTATGGTACTGAAGTATGAGATTGAGCCTGATGATCCTCTACTGCTTGGTAGATCCTTTTTAGCCACTGCTGGAGCTGTGATTGATGTACGCCATGGATTGATTGATCTCCACCTGGGAGATGAGCCTTTGCAGTTTAAGATGGATAAATTGAAGAGACCCACCATTGATGGACAGAGTTTCAGCATTGATACAGAATTAGAAGCTGAGATTGGAGAGAAGAAGATGGCGGTTCCTATTGAACCTGCTCTAACATCTTTAGCGCCTGCAACTGCTCATAAGCAGAAAGCTCCAGACCTCTTATTTCCACCAAAGGTTAGGCACAAATCATCTAAGCTTAAACATCCTAACCACATTACTTTGAATGAAGGACAACATCCTACCCCACCCAAGCTTCGCTCCCGCCCTGATTCTGTTGGTTTCTTCCTTGGGAGATCCCATGATCCGAATGCTTATACACCGCCATGGATGAGGAGACTTGAACAGAGACAGAAAAAGTCTCTGTCAGGATCTTCTGGCACTTGAAAGATCTTGCGCGTCCGGTCAAGCTATTGACCTTAAACAAGCGCTGGGTGGGAGGCAACCCACCATTAGGTACTGGTGTTTTTCTTTTTAATTTTTGGTGTTTTTGTTAGGATTTTACGTTTGTTTTTGTTTCTGGTGCAGTCATGTTTGCAGGTCTCGGATTAAATCGCAGTGCAGCGATCGATGCATTTATGCATCGATCGTCACAACACGAAAAGAATCGCATTGCAGCGATCGTTGCGGTCCTAAGCAACGATCGACCATACACGAAAAATCGCCAAGTAACGGTCGATGCATCTAATGCACCGATCGATGCTGTGCGACAGAGGTAACCCGACAGACATAAACTCACCTTTTCAATTTTTTATTTTCTTTTTACCGATCCTTCGCTGGACACTACTGGGGACAGTGTGTCTTAAGTGTGGGGGAGGTGCTACTGACGTTTATCTTTCTGTTTTCTTAAGAGTCAGTCCGTTTTTCAAAATTTTTTGTTTTATTGAGTCAAAATTGTTTAAGTAAGAAACTATGATTTTCTGAGGAGATTTACAAGACTTGCAGGAACTTAAGTAACCATTGGGATGAAGTTGCAGGATCTATCTCTGACTATTAGAAAACCCCATCACAGATCAACCTACTGGGAACACCCATATCACTTCAGGTACCAGAGGATCCTTTACTGACTTCACCCCTAATACTGACTTAGATTTTCTCACCTAAGGGCTTGGTATACTTTATGTCGGATTCCCTGTTAGTTCTGACACAGCCTGTAAACCTGTCCTATTTAGTTCCCTTCTCCCCTTCTATAAAGTAAAAAAAACAAAATAATAATAATAAACTGAGGATGAGTTAGTAACTCCGAAGTGGTCATGGGAATAGTAGCAAACACTATTATCTCTCATGTGATCCATGGAATGTGTCCAAAGTACACCCCATAACGGGAAGAACACTGATAAAAAAAAAAAAATGATACCCAGTGGGGAAAAATCAGTTGTTAAAGAAGGGAAAGAGAAGAAAGGGACTAGAGAAAGATAGTATGGTGGTCTAGAGCTGATTAGGTAAGAATCCATGTGCCTTTAGATCGATACTCCTTAGGTGAGACCACACTTAAATACTTGCAGAAGTCAGTAGGGAGAATTTGAATGCTTGAATGTGATTGTGGAGTTTACCTAGGACAGTTGCTAAGTGTGGGGGAAGTACATGTTGGTCTTGATATCCTGTGATTGATTCTTTCAGTGGTTTACTAAGGGGAATCTGAGTATTGTAGCTTCTAAGATGAAATGAGTTTCTGAAGAGTTTTCAAACCTCTTCACCATGTTTTAGTTCTATGTTTTGCTTGAGGGCAAGCAAAGGCTAAGTGTGGGGGAGTTGATATATCATGGTTTTTACTAGTTTTAGGCCATGATATAAGTATGTTTTTAGTGTCTTTTGTGTTATTTTAGAGTCTTTTACAGGTATAATCAGGTTGGGAGCTAAATTGGAGATTATGGAGCATTTTGGAGATTTTTGGAGAGATTGGCCGAGAGATAGAGTTCACTGTCCGAAACAGAGAAAGGTGTCGATCGTTGCACTCTAGCAACGATCGTTGCACCAGCGAGATGGGCCAAAAACTCGGCGGTTTAGAAGAATCAAGATATTGCACTTTGATCCAGAAGTTCCTGATATTTACAAAGAAGCCCCTGGCCGAGATTATGCCTATATAATGGAGTTTTTAGTGTTTTTATTAGAGACGCTTTATACTTTTTACCATATACTTTATAATTAAGAGCAGAGGATTTTTAGAGCTTTTGGGGGCTGATCTGAACCTGATTCATCATCTGTATTTGGAGAAGATTTCGAACCCCTTTTACTCTTATTCTTTTATGCAATTTACTTATCATATGATCATGTTTTCATTATCTATGTCTGAGTAGATTCCTAGTTAGACTTAGGGTTTCTCACATAGGATTTCATGACTTGCTAGACTTGTTCAAATTCAGTTAAGGATTCATAACTATATCTGTTCTTCAATTTAATTGTGCTTAAAGCTAGTTCTAACCTGATCAATTAGAATCTAGATCTTAGGTTGCTAAATACGTCACGGAAGTGGGGTTTAGGAATCTGAACTAATTAAATTGGGCAATTAAACTTTGCGCAAACGGAAGTTTGGTTTAGGATAATTGTGAACATATCAAACTTGGACTTATTGCTAGTTTAATCTGTTAGTTCTCGCAAACGGAAGTTTGGTTTGCTGCACTTAGACTTAGAGAATTATCGCAAAGGAATTTGGTTAATTCTATATCTGTGTTTTGAGTTCTAGAACTGTGCTTAATTAGATCCTTGCTGAATGAACTGTCTGCTAGTCTGATTTCCTGAGAATACCCTAGGTTTGACGCTTTTAATTACTTGCTTTCACAACCGATAATCTCTGCTACTGATTTACTTTCTTGCACTATTTTCAATACAATCACATTGCTTATTTCTAGTATTCATTCCCTACGGTTTGATTCTCTTGAGACCAAGTGTCCCTGTGGATTCGATAACCCTATATACTACTTTGACATTGCTGTACACTTGCAGTTTAGTATAGGGATTAATTCTTGACCTATCATAAACGAGATCTGAAGCGCCTCAATCGCTGCGCCTCTATCGTAGTCCACACGCACACAAGCTGGAATCCGCCGGGATGCTAGTACCGGTGATCGGATCTCCTGTGGATTTTGAGTTTCTGTGTCTCTGCTTTCTCTCTGAGAAGCAACACAGACGGACAGGGCTCAGGTCGATCATATAAGACATTATATATCGATCTGGGATGACCCAAACGACTTGCGGATCAACAACCCGACTCGTTTAAGTCAATAACTCGAAACGTCAGTCTCGAGGCCCATTGTGCATCGATCGATGCGCATACTGCATCGATCGACACACCTATACGGAAAACCTGCGTCGATCGACACACTCACTGTATCGCACCTCTTCAAACTCAATTCAATGTGTATCCAATACACACTGATCAGATCATCTGCCAATGATCGATCCCACACAATGTGTATCCAGCTCGCTTAGGTGTGTGACCCTGTAGGTTCACACGATACTAGTAATGAGTTACAACTCATTTGTCATAAGCGGTTTCTAGCAAAACATTATGACTGTCCAGTATCACGTGAATTGTCCGATCTCGACAATAAAACTGTCTCTAGAGTAAGTACAATGTGATTTCAGGACACAATCCCAACAATATTTGCCACCATTTTGACTAAGATCAGACAAAAATCCCATAGTTGGACTACGAGGTTTCTCTCTGGAACGGGTAAGCAAGTCTTACTCAAGGCCGTTCTAAATTCGATGCCTGCTTATGCAATGTCTTGGTGGGATGCTAATCCGGAGAAATGGAAAATGTGTTTGGTAGTGTGGTCTACACTCTCTTTACCCAAGTATGTTGGCGGGTTAGGCTTTAGGGATATCGAAACCTTTAATGACTCCTTACTAGCCAAGCTCAGATGGCGCCTATTAAAAGACCCTTCATCCTTGGTTTCTCAAGTGCTACTCGGAAAGTATTGCCGCTCTTCCTCCTTCATGGACTGTTCACTACCATCATCTGCTTGCCACGGTTGGCACAGTATTTTAAAGGGTCAGGATATCCTTCATAAAGGTTTATATTGGTCAGTGGATAATGGAGAAAGCATTCCTATATGGAAAGACCCTTGGCCCCCCCCTCCCTCTCCCATTCCACACCTTACTGGCCGACCCCTCTAGCTAACTCAGACATGTTGGTCAGCGAGCTTCTCTGCCCTGTTATGAATGATTGGGATCTTCAAAATATTCGATTACATTTACCTCAGTATGAGGGTACTATTAAGAGTATCATTACGAGTTCCTCTCCGCTCCATGACTCGCTTGTTTGGTTAGTCGAGAAGTCCGGTAAGTACACTACCCGGTCTGGTTATGGTCTGGGAATAATGGATCGCATTCAGACTTCCACGACTGATTTTTCTTGGAACAAAAACATCTGGAACCTGAGAACGAGTCCAAAGATAAAGGACTTCCTGTGGAAAATCGCAAAGAAAGTGGTTCCAGTCAGCAGTAATCTCTCGACTCGAGGCTTCACTCTTTCGACTGTAAGAGGTGTAACCGGACTGAAGATGATGTGCACGTCTTTTTGAAATGTTCAGTTGCAGCTCAGGTTTGGGAGATATCCCCGATAACTCCTTGTCTAGACGCAGATATTGATTGTCTGCAAACGTTAGTTGTCCGGCTCCGTGAATCAGCTCGCACTCTTCCTCCGATTGGACTTTCAATTCCACCATGGCCATGGTTGCTATGGTTCCTTTGGAAGTCCTGGAATCTGATCACCTTAGAAGACTGAAGAATTGAAGCTCCGGAGATGGTCCGTTTGGCTATCCTTATTGCAAAGGAAAGGCAAAATTCCCAGTTAATACCGAGTTATAACCGGTCAGACGACTGTACTGCTCCTCTGCAGGCCCTTCCGAGTCTCCCTTGTAGACCAAACTCTTTACATGTACATGTTGATGCTGCCTGGGATGTTAGGACATGTACTTGCGGTATGGGAGGTGTCTTCTCCTACTCTAATGGAGTCTCCTTACCAGATATCTCGGCCTCACGGCAGTTTGTTTCATCAGCGCTCATCGCAGAAGCGCTCGCTAGTCGTCTAGTTGTTATGACAGCTTCTGTTGCTAACGCACGCTCACTCATTGTTATTTCGGATTCGCAATTCGTGATCAACTTGTTGTGGTCTAAGGAAAGTAGAGGAGAGTTAGTCAGTATCCTATAAGACATCTTCTATTTTAGCCACTCCTTTGATTTTATTGAGTTAATCTTTATCACGCGCCTTTGTAACAGAACAGCTGATTTAGTGGTAAAATCAGCTTTAGCTCTTGCTGTATCATCTTCCTCTATTAATGGAGTGTAAACTCTTGAAATTTTCTAATGAAAGTTATTTGCCCAAAAAAAGAACTTTAATAAAACTAATATGCGGCGTAGCAGGATAGATACCTAATCTATACAATTTTGGTTGACTGTGGATTTGATTGCTTAAATTTATTGAACGAGATTTATTTAAGATTGAAAGAGATTCATGTAAATTATTTAATGCATAAATGAACGGTGCTCGTTAAAGATAACAAATCACTAATGTTATGTCTTTTTCCAACAAGTCAAAACCAAATTTGGTACTCTTACAACTGCTTGGGCAGCACGTTTGTGAGTCTAAAAGACTGCCTAGTTGTTCAGCGACTTGGTCGTCTCGTTGGTAAGAAACGTGATCCCCAAGTGTATTATTTTCATGCATTTTTCTCAGTTATTATGCGCAACGCCTGAAGATAATAAAACTTTTATATTTTTGACCAACAAAAATACCTTCGTATTAGTTAATAATATTGTGCTTTATTAGTTTAATGATATGTTGGGTTTTTAACGCATTTTCTATGGTATTTTCATATAATTATCGAGCCATTTAGTTTTTGTTAAGTCATTCCAGATTATCACATAGCTTTGCAGTAAGTATAGATTTTTGGAGTGAAATAAAGAAAAACAAACCAATCCCTCTAAAAATGAGAATCGGTCATTTTAGGAGTGGATCATTCGATCCGTACATCCGGAAATTGAGAAAAACTCTCTCTCGAGAGAGAGAGAAGAAAATATTAGTCGGAGAAAACTATTAGTCGATCCCGATCAATCCCAGAAATATTAGGCTTCCAAAAATCATTAGGCTTCCAAAAATCAAACTCCCTCAGCCCACACGAAAAACATGAGACTAATTAAAGATGTTAATGATCGGGTATCTTTGTAAGAACCGCCGATTAATAAAACTCTTAGGTGGGTTAATTGGACTTGGGTTTAGTTTAGGCATTATTGGACATGTAAAAAACAAATATATTCTCGGTTCTATATGTATATCCATGAATATTTGATTCAGTTTGGTTCGGTTCTAAATATTCATGGATACTAAAATTGAGAACCATTGGATAATTTGGTAACATCCATGGGACGGTTCAGTTCTTCGATTCTGATTTTTATGTCTAGGCTAGTGTCTCCCATAATTCCGACACAATTTAATTGGTTAATCAAGTGTTTAATTTTGATTCATAGATTTCTTCCGCAAAGTACATATCAGCAACTTCTAAATATGATCCGATCTCCATCCTCTCGTCTAGGCATGGGCGTTCGGGTGCTCGTTCGGGTTCGGTTCGGGTCTTTCGGGTTTTCGGGTTTTCGGGTGTAGGCATATAAGACTCATTCGGGTATTTTAAAATTTCGGTTCGGGTTCGGTTCGGTTCCATTCGGGTTCATAAAACAAAAATAAAATTAGTTATATTTAAATAAAATTTTGACAAATATAACAAAAACTTTCATAAATTTTATTTATTTTTGACAATATAGTTATTTTAGTCAAAAAATAACCGATATATTTGAATTTATAATTATACTTTTGGATAATTTTATTATATTAAGTCTAAATGTAACTAATATTTTGTATATACTTTTGTAATTCAGATATTTCGGGTATCTATTCGGTTCTCGGTTCGGTTCGGGTTCGGTTCTTTGGATATAGGAGTTTAAGATCCGTTCGGGTATTTTGTCGGTTCGGGTTCGGGTTCGGTTCTACTTTTTCGGTTCGGGTTCGGTTCGGTATTTCGGGTTCGAATATTTTGCCCAGGCTTACTCTCGTCTCCCTTAGTATATTATAACTTATATTCAGTATATAGAATATGATTATATGAAAGTTCACACCAGGATCTTCGTGGAAATTTAAAATGCTTTTTACGCCACCTAAAAGTCATGTAAATTCAATAATATACTCCCACGATTTGCATTAAAGAAAAGTCGTTGATTGACATTTGGTTTCCTCTTGTCTATAAAGATCCCATTTTATCCTGAAATCGCAGGCAAAACCTTCAACACTTGGAAGACGACAATGGAAGAGCCATTTTTTCTGAGAGACGAGGAGTTAGTCACCGGTAAAACAACATGGCAAAGAGGTCAGCTCACCCTCGAGCTGAAGAAAGTGAGCCGCTTAGCCGCTCCTATGGCCACCGTGACCATTGCTCAATACCTATTGCCTGTCATCTCAGTCATGATCGCTGGCCACAGCGGCGAGCTTCAGCTCTCCGGCGTCGCTCTTGCGACCTCCTTCACAAATGTCTCCGGTTTCAGTATTATGGTACTATGCTAAGACTCTCTCCTCTTAAATTCAAGAATCCAATTGATACTCAAATCATGAGAAAAAAACAACCTTTGTGCAGTATGGATTAGTGGGTGCTTTGGAAACTCTTTGTGGTCAAGCTTTTGGAGCTAAACAATATGAAAAAATTGGAACCTACACATACTCTGCAATCGCCTCCAACATCCCGATTTGCTTCCTCATATCAATTATTTGGATTTACATCGAAAAGCTTTTGGTCTCTCTTGGACAAGACCCTGAAATCTCTAGAGTCGCTGCCTCCTATGCCATTCGGCTCATACCAGCTTTGTTCGGCCATGCTATTGTCATACCACTGACTCGGTTTCTGCTGACACAAGGGTTGGTTCTTCCTATTCTCTACTGTGCCATAACCACCCTTTTGTTACACATCTCCGTTTGCTGGATTTTGGTTTCCGCATTTGGTATGGGAAGCAATGGAGCTGCTCTGGCTATTAGTGTGTCTTTCTTGTTTTATGCGTTGATACTTGCATGCTATGTGAGATTCTCCACCTCTTGTGAGAAGACTCGCGGCTTTGTATCCGATGATTTTGTGTCTTGTGTGAAACAAGTTTTCCATTATGGAGTCCCCTCAGCAGCAATGTTATGGTAAGTCAATTTTTTGAGTTTCTATTTACTTCTTTTTAAAGTTGTACTTTTACTCATTTTAAAACTAATTTTATTTGAGTTTTTAATGATATGTCTTGTTTCGATAGCCTAGAATGGTGGCTATTTGAGCTACTCATACTTTTCTCAGGTCTTCTCCCTAATCCAAAACTTGAGACCTCTGTTCTTTCGATATGGTAAGTATGATACAGAGAGACGTTTTTTCTTAATATCTTTTGTTTTCTCTTCACTAGAATGTATTAATCAGATTTTTTTTTTTTTTTTTTCAGTCTTACAACATCAACTTTGCACTATGTGATTCCAGCTGGAGTCGCCGCGGCTGTGAGGTATGATTTCAATTCTCAAAACAGAAATATTTAACCGATTCCTTTTTTATCAACAACATTTATAACTGGTTTCTTGCAGCACACGTGTGTCTAACAATTTGGGAGCTGGGAATCCTCAAGTTGCTAGGGTATCAATATTGGCAGGGCTTTGTCTCTGGTTGGTAGAGTCAGTTTTCTTCAGCACACTTCTCTTCATATGCCGGAATATCATAGGCTACGCATTCAGCAACAGCAAAGAAGTAGTGGACTATGTCGCGGACCTATCTCCTTTGCTCTCTCTTTCCTTCATGCTCGACGGGTTTACTGCAGTTCTTAATGGTGTTGCTAGGGGATGTGGATGGCAACACATTGGAGCTTGGAACAACGTGGTGGCTTATTATCTCGTTGGAGCTCCGGTTGGACTTTACTTAGCTTTCAATCGTGAGTTTGATGGAAAAGGATTGTGGTGCGGTGTTGTGGTTGGATCCGCTGTACAAGCAACTATTCTGGCGATAGTCACAATTTCCATGAATTGGAACGAACAGGTTAGTAATTACTAATTAGAATAGAAGATTAGCCATTTCAGTTTCGTACACTCTTACATAATGCTTATTTTTATCTGTTCAGAAGTAATTAGATTCTATGATTCGCAGGCCGAGAAAGCGAGGAACAGAATAGCCTCAACTCAAAATGGATAGGCGTAAACGAAGGGTGATTCTTAATTAATCCATTTAAGTTTCTTCAATTTTGATATATAAGTGTAACACTTCCAAATAATAAGAAACGTCATTAGTTCCAAACTATTATGAATATTGGTTAGGATTGTTGGCTTCGCTGGTTTGATTAAGCTCTTAATGATCAATTAGTTTGTTACTAAAACTAATGTGTATATATTATCTTTATCGTGTATATATGAGCACAAGAAATAACTTTCGCATTCTTTCACTGAGTTCCTTTCCAAGTTGGTCTTGGCAGGTTGCAAACATCGTTTATATGTTTCTTTGTTCTGCTTCTTCAGTTTCCTCTTTATTGACTTGTAATTGGTGCTTGCCCAAAAAAATGTGTGAAACAAGAAAGGGGGTGTTCAGAACTGGTTTTCCTCAAGAACTGTTAATTGGATGTCTTTCCACTTGATGGGAGTTGATAGTCTTGATAGGACCGCAGACCAGACTTTAAAAGAGATCCACATTCCAAGAAGAAATGGTTAGGGGATTCATAATGAAAACTGCAGTTAGGACAAGCTGTTTTGTAGACAAGGTGTTTTTAGGTTTTTACTTTTGAACTAAAAACTCTGATCATTTGGACAAGTGTCTTGTTGAGATTTGTTCGTCTTACTTTTGTATGGATTCTATAATCAAGGAATGTTCTTCTGCTTAAAGGCCAATATATGCATTTTATTACTTTTTAAAGGAATTTGAATATCTATTAGAATTCTGTTAAATATGTTTTTCTCATTAATGAAAACGGTTGTGTTCTTTACCTGTCTATACAGCTTATAAACTTTAAGTCAATGAGTTATATAATGAGAGTAAGCTATACAATGACTGTGTATATTCTGATAGTCCCTGTCAAGATGGAGTGAAGATCAAAGAGGCACCCATCTTGCTTACTAGAGGTCTGAATTTTACTCGATATAAAGGTTTTGTGAGCACATAGCAAGTTGAAGATTAGTCCGAACATGAAGCAATTCAAAGCACCTTCTTCCATCTTTTCTCTTACTATGTGACAGTCATTTTAACATGCTTTGTACGCTTGTGATAGGCTGTATTATTGGCAATGTGCATAGCCGCCATATTATCACAATAGAGAACTGGAGGTTTTGGGAGAGTGATATGAAAGTCTTTGAGAAGTTTTTGCAACCATTGAAGTTCCCGAACAGAAAATCATACGTTGATACTTTGCTTTAGCTGAAGAGCTTGAAACAGTGTCTTGTTTCTTGGATTTCCAAGATATATGATAATCTCCAATGAAAATGCAATATCATGTGACAGAACGTCTAGTATCCAAGCAAGAACTCCAATCAGCAAATGAAGAATAGAATACGCCATGCCCTGCCGTTCCTTTGATATAATGCATCAATTTCAGAAAAGCTTGACAATGAGGTACTTGCGGAGAAGCATTATATTGAACTAACTTCTGAACAGAGAATCATATGTCTAGTCGTGTAATCGTTAGGTAGATCAATTTGCCAAGAAGCTTTTTGTATGTCTCTTGATTGTCTATAAGATTACCTTCATCTTTCTTCATTTTGATATTTGGTTCCATTGGAATAGATGATGAGTTACAACTCAACAGACCTAGTTCATCAAGGATTTCCAAAGAATATTTCCTTTGACAAATTGAGATACCTTCCTTTGATCTTGCTATTTCCAAACCGAGGAGGTATTTGACTTGACAAAGATCCCTTAAGTTGTATGATGATTTTAAATGATTCTTCCAATCCTCTGCAGCATCATCATTATTGCTTGTAACAACAATATCATCAACGTAGACAAGCACTCCCATAAAGATATAACCAGTTACTTTAGTGAATAATGTGTAATCAGAGATTGATTTGATGAATCCAAACTCATTAAAGTATCAGAAAAATTATTATAACATTGGCGAGAGGCTTGCTTCAATCCATATAGAGCTTACATGTTGCATCTTCTGGAAAAAAAGTCACCATGTTTGGATATGTATCTTGGAGGTAGCTTCATATAGATCTTTTCATTCATATCACCATTAAGAAAATCATTTGATATATCCAGTTCAGAAAGAGACCAACCTAATTTCGCAGCAAGACAGGGGTGCATTTTTATAGAGGACGACTTAATTAGCAACAGGAGAATAAGTGTCTATGTAATCAATGCCCGCTTCTGAGTGTAGCTTTTAGCTACTAATATGGCTTTAAGATGTTCTAAGATCCCATCTGCATGATACTTCAATTTGTAAACCCCATTTGGATCCGATTTCATGCTTATTTGGAGCTAAAGAAGTGATGATCTAGGTATTTGAATCTTCAAGGGCATCCACTTTTGTACTCAAAGCAGCATTCCAGATTTTGCGTTTCTTAGCTTCTGTATAAGTTTTTGGTTCAACTTCTTTGATCAAGGCATCTAAGAAACACTGATAAGATACTGATATCTTATCATAAGAAATGTAATTATTAATGGGATATATGATTCCAGAACTAACCGCATTGCAATAGTAATCTTTAAGATATGCAGTGGTTTTCGATTGTTTTGATACGGTTGAAGTATCAACATTGTTGTCGAGTTGAGCGTGATCAGTAATCTCAAGATCATTATATTCATCATCTGAGTCAATGATGAATTGATGTTTGTTGCCATTAGAAGGATCTGCAACTGTGATGACATCCTTCTATTTAGGAGAATGAACTTTATCTGGAAAACAGTCTTTCATATCGATTGTGATGGTATTTGAGACGAAAGGGAATAGTTCTTCGTAGAAGATGACATGTATTGATATTGATTTTGTTCTGGACTCAATATCTAATATCTTGAAACCTTTGTAGCTTGTAGGATACCCCAAAAACACACCAAATTTAGTTCGAGGAGCAAATTTGTGTCTTTATTTTGGACTTGTCGAGACATATGCTAGACAACCAAAATATTTCAGAAGATTGTAATACGGAGCTTTGTTCATCAGTAGTTCATAAGGTGATTTGTTCCCTAGATAATCAGTGGGAAGATGGTTGATGAGAAACACAGCAGTCATGATGCATTCATTCCAATAACTCATTAGGGTTGTGAGATTGAAACATGAGAGATCTTGCAACATTAAGAAGATGCTTCCTTTCCACAACAAAGTTTTGTTGGTGATTCTCTGGATATGAATGATAAGACATAATACCTTTGTCCTGGAAAAACTTAGTGAAATTGGATTCTGAAGCGTTTTCTGATCTTACTCCTTTCAACTTGACATCAAATTGTTTTTTCCACCATTGCAGCAAATTTGAGGAAGACTGATATCGCTCTGACTTATTTCTGAGCATGTATATCCAAGTAGCTCTGGAGTGATCGTCTACAATAGTCAAGAAGTATTTGTATCCATCATGTGAAGGTACTGAGAAAGGTCCCCATGTGTCAATGTGAACCAAATCAAAAGCTTTATTAGATTTGTTTTATCGTGAAACAAATGGCCGGTGTTTTTGTTTTACCAAATGATAGACTTTACAAAGCTTTTGATCTTGATCCTTAACTTTTGAAAAAGAAATTGACAACATGTCAGAAAGAGACTCTAACTTTTGCTGAGATGGATGACCCAATCACTTGTGCAATATATCTGTATTATTCTTCAAACCACTGCATATGGTCGGAGCATTTGTTGGTGATGTTAGAGATCCAATTTCCAGGAAGTATATATTTGATATCAGTCTACCCTTCCCATTCGTCCACACCCATGAAAGATCCTGAATTTCACATCTAGTAACATCTAGCCAAACACCACAGGAGATAGATTTGGTTAAAGCACTAACACAGAGCAAATGAAATTTGAATTGAGGGATGTACAACACATCATGCATAATGATTTTGTCACTCAATTGTATGACCCCAATACCAACAATGTTCACTGCTAATTAATAGAAATATGGTGAATTTTTCCCAGTCAATGAGCAAAAAAAAAGATAGTTGGATCATTGTTTGAAGCAGATGCTTTATTGAGAATTCAGTGATTCTAGTATTCTGAGGTTGAAGCTTAGATGAGAAGCATGATACCAACTGTTGTATCTGGTCTGTAGTCAAATAAATGTCCATTTCTGTTGTAGCCACCGAGTTTGTAAATGCCATGTTTTATGCAGGAGTAGAGAAATGTAGTGGTTGGTGTTAACTCTTAGGATTCCATCATAGAGAATAACCATGAACTTTGTAGCATCGATCAACAAGATGACCATCTAAACCACAATGAGTGCAAGTAGTTCTATACTTCTGTCAGTTGAAACGATTTGCTTGAATAGGAGCTTGACTGTACTTGGAATGAAACAATGTTGTTGTTCTGAACCAACTTCTTCTTTCTCTATACTTCTTCTTAGTCAAGCATATTGTACATATCTGACAGTGAAGGACGTGGTTTGATGTTGAGACTATGAGTTTGAGTTGCAGTAAAGTCATCATTAAGTCCCATCAAGAATTGAACAATCTTTGTTGTTTCATGATCAGCAATGAGTTTTTGGACTTGAGAACATCTACATCGACCTTTTTCAATGTGATTCTTGTGCAGGCCAGTCGTCTTAATAAAGTCACCAACTTTGTGTAATATTCTGAGAGATCCATATCTCCTTGACGTAACGAGCAGATTTCATTGTCGAGATTGAAGATCAATGAAAGGTTACTCTTATGAAAACGATTATGTAAATCAGTCCAGATTTCAGAGGCATCATCAAAATACAAGATACTAGCTAAGATTTGCTTAAAAAAGCATTCAGAATCCACGATTTAACCATGCTATTGCAGCGAGTCCAGATTCTATAGAGAGGATCTAACTCAGCAGGTTGTGGTAAATAACCATTAACAAAACTAATCTTGTTCTTTGCTTCTAGGCTAGTTCTCATATTGATAATCCAGATGTTGTAGTTTACTCTAGAAAGAATATCAGAAACTAAATTCATTCCATGATAATCACCAGATAACAACACAAAAGGATTGTTAATGTGATCGAGTGAATCTGAACCTGGAAAAAACACGATTAGTGTTCATCGGAGTGGAAATCTGTCGTGGAATCTCTCTACTTCCAAGAGATTTACTGGCGCGGTAATTGATATATCATGTTTTTACCTGTTTTAGGCCATGATATAAGTATGTTTTAGAGTCTTTTGTCGTGTCTTTAGAGTCATTTCAAGTGTTTACTAGGTACATGCACGTTTGGGAGATTAATGGAGATAATGGAGCATTTTGGGCATGTTTTGGAGCTTAAGCCGAGAGATCTGACTTCACCAAGTCTGGACGACCTATGCATCGATCGATGCATCATTTGCATCGATCAACACACCTCTGTGCTAGCTCATTAATGAAGATTTTGGAGATTTGCAGTTTTGCCCCAAGAAGTTCCAGTATTTGCATAAAGACCCCAATCATGATTAGGACTTTAGAATTAGGTTTTTGGTGTTTTGTTTTAGATAGGCATTCATACTATTATCTTTTTAGAGAGAGAGAGACCGAGAGGCTGATCGTTCTTGTACTCCTGAGAGATGATTTCGAACCTCTTTTACTCTTACTCTTTTGATTTTATGATATCTATTTATTCATTGATTTGTGTTTCATTGATCATGTCTGAGTAGATTCATAGTTAGGTTTAGGGATTCTCGTTAGGGTTTTCATGACTTGTTAGATTGATTAATACGTTAAGGATTCATATCTTATTTGTTCTTCAACCTGAATTGTGCTTAATACTAGTTTCTAACCTGATCACTTAGAATCTAGACTTTAGGTTATTAAATTGACACGAAATTGTGGTTTAGAATCTGAACTATTTAGGTTGAGCAATTTAATTATCCGCAAAGAAATTTGGTTTAATTGAATTGTGAACAAATCAAACTTACACGTAAGGCTAGTTTAATCTGTTAGGAATTGCAAAGAAATTTGGGTTTCTGCTAATTAGACTTAGAGAATTCTCGCAATGAAAGTTGGGTAGTTCTATATATGTGTTTGAGTTCTAGAACCGAACTTAATTTGATCCTAACTGATAGTTAATCTGCTTGTCTGATTTTCTGAGAACTCACTAGACTTGACGCTTTTAGTACCTGCTTACAAACCACTCTTGCTACTGATTTACTTTATGTTCTGATTTATTGCTTATTCTCTGTTTCACCTAGCTTAACTTGACATTCTATAATCTATCGCAAGGTCTAGAGTCTCCGTGGATTTGATACCCTATATACTACTAGTTCACATATGTGCACTTGCAGTGTAGATCTAGGGATTAAAATTCTGATCGTATCAAGTTTTTGGCGCCGTTGCCGGGGACTCTTTTGAGTCTTCGATAGATTTGAACTTAGGGTTTAGATTAGGTTTTTCGTTTTTGTTTTTGGTTACTGATTTTTCTTTTCTTTTTACGTTTTAGGTACGACCAGAATTGCCTTGCGTCGATCGATACCACCTGGGCATCAATCGACACTTGCTCGCGATTAGCATCGATCGACACTACTTTGCATCGATCGACACAGAGCGTAAGATGATGGGAATGTTGGAATGGATCTTGGAAAGTCAGCAGAATGACTCATTCTGCAGAGACTATGGTTCTTATTCATTCACCAGAGATTATGAATCTTCAGCATATCAGCTTGTTCCTCCTCAAAATACGCAGTCTGATAAGCTGATAAGTATGATGGAGCAGTTTCTGGAAAGACAGGAGAAGAGTACAGTGGACTTCAATGATAAGCTTGATGCTCTGTACTTGGACATAAATGGGAAGTTTGAGTCTCTGAGTACACATGTCAAGAAGCTGGATGTTCAAGTTCAACAGACGGCTGGAGCTGTGCAGAGGCAAAATGGAGCTGGGAAAGCTGAACAGAACAAATTCGTCAATGCTTTGACCATAAGAGATGAGATTTATTTGCTAGGAGAAGAAGAGAGCATCATTTCGTATTTTCTAGATGAATATTGTATGTCTGAGACGAGCATCGATTGACACACCCTCGATGTCGATCGATGCATCCCCGATACGTCTGATGAATTTGAACATAATCGCCTTGTGTCGATCGACACATCTCTTGCATCAATCGACACAGATCGCAGACGGGACCAGAAACCTGCAACAGTCCTAGAACGAGTCTTTAAGCCCTTTGTGTCATATCCTAAGGCTCCTAAATTGTATAAACAGGAGCTAGAAGTGGCTAACTGCATGAAAGTGATGGAAAAGAAGCTGATTCAGATTACAGAGAAGATACCAGACCCAGGAGCCTTTGTGCTAGACTGTTCCATCTCTAAGGACAGATTCAAGGAATCTCTGTGTGACTTAGGATCTGGTGTGAATCTCATGCCATACTCTGTGGCTGAGAGATTGAGAATGATGGATTTCCAGCCTACTAGGATCTCTCTTATCCTAGCTGATCGTTCAAAGAAGTATCCAGAAGGAGTTCTTGAGGACATTCATGTCAGAGTTGGGAACTACTTGATTCCAACGGACTTTGTAGTGCTGAAGTATATCATTGAGCCAGCTGATCCTTTGCTACTTGGTAGACCTTTCTTAGCTACTGCTGGAGCTGTGATTAATGTGAGGCATTGACTGATTGATCTCCACCTGGGAGATGATTCATTGCGGTTCAAGATGGATAAGCTGCAGAAATCCACCATTGATGGACAAAGCTTCGGTGTTGTAGTGGAACCAGAGAGTCCGATTGGAGAGAAGAAGATGGCGGTTCCTCTTGAACCTGCTCTAACATCTTCAGTGCCTGCAACTGCTCATAAGCAGAAAGCTCCAGACATCTCATTTCCACCAAAGGTAAGGCATGAATCATCTAATCTTAAACCTTCTAACCGCATTGCTTTGAATGCAGGAAAACACAGAATCCCACCCAAGCTTCGCTCCCGCCCTGGTTCTACTCCTTCGTTCCTTGGAAAATCTCATGATCCGAAAGCTTATACGCCACCTTGGATGAGGAGAGATTCACAGAGACACTCCAAGTCTCTGTTGAAACCGCCATAAGTCCGATCTCCTTTCCATAGTCAAGCTATTGACTTTAAACAAGCGCTGAGTGGGAGGCAACCCACTATTAGGTTCGTTTTTGTTTTCATTTTTCGTTTTGTTTTGGTGTTTTTGATTTCTCTGTTTTGGTGTGTTCAAAAGCGTGAGAAACAGGCAGAATCGCTCAGCATCGATCGACACACATAGTGCATCGGTCGACACAGTTGCGATTTAAGGTTTGCCCATTCAATTGCGGTTCAGACACCGGTTATTTACATAACCACAAGCATATTCGCCTCACATCGATCGACACCCCTAGTGGCATCGATCGACGTAATCCGACGACAGATAAGTGTTCTGACTCTTTTCGGATTCTCTTAATTCCGATTTTTCTCGCCAATCCTGAGCTTGACACTACTGGGGACATTTTGTTTCAAGTGTGGGGGAGGTAGCTACTGACGCACCGCTTTTGTTTCCTTAGAGTCAGTCCAAATTTTTTTTATTGAGTCAAAATTGAGTAGGAAACAAGGACTTTTGAGGAGATTACCACACTTGCAGGAACTTAAATGACCATTGGATGAGTTGCAGATGATCTATGACTATTAGAAAACCCAACACATACCAGCCTACTGAGGACACCCATATCACTTCAGGTATTCAGAGAATCCATTACTTGACTTCACCTTTAACTTGACTTAATTTTCTCTCATATGGGCTTGGTATACTTCAAGTCGGATTCCTCTGTTGGTTCTGGCACAGCTTGTAAACCTGTCTGATTATGGTTCCCTTCTCTCCTTCCTTGAAAGTAAAAAAAAAAGAGATAAACTAAGGATAGGCTAGTAGCTTCGAAGTGGTCACGGGAGTGGTAGAGACCCTTATTACCTCCTGTGCATCCATGGAAACATGTCCAAAGTATGCCCCAGTAAGGGAAGATCACTGATAGAAAAAATAAAATGATACCCAGTGGGGAAAAATCAGTGCTAAGGAAGGGAAAAGAGAAGAAAGGAACCAAAAGCAACAATTGAGTGGTCAGATGCTAACAGAGTAAGAGTCCATGTATTCTTTGATCGATACCCCATAGGTGAGACCGCACTTAATAGCTTATAGAAGTCAGTATGGTGAATTTGAATGCTCTGAATATGATTGTGGAGTTTACTCAGGATAGTTGCTAAGTGTGGGGGAAGTACATGTTGGTCTTGATGTTTGCAGGTTCATTTTCATGTGGCTTACTAAGGGGAATCTGAGTGTTGTGCTTCTAAGATGAAAAGAGTTTCTAAAAGTTTTCAAACCTCTTCACCACATTCAAGTTCTCTGTTTTGCTTGAGGGCAATCAAAAGCTAAGTGTGGGGGAGTTGATATATCATGGTTTTTACCTGTTTTAGGCCATGATATAAGTATTTTTTAGAGTCTTTTGTCGTGTCTTTAGAGTCATTTCAGGTGTTTACTAGGTACATGCATGTTTGAGAGATTATTAGAGATAATGGAGCATTTTGGACATGTTTTGGAGCTTAAGCCGAGAGATCTGACTTCACCAAGTCTGGACGATCTATGCATCGATCGATGCATCATTTGCATCGATCGACACACCTCTGCGCCAGCTCATTAATGAAGACTTTGGAGATTTGTAGTTTTGCCCCAAGAAGTTCCAGTATTTGCAAAAAGACCCCAAGCGTGATTAGGACTTTATAATTAGGTTTTTGGTGTTTTGTTTTAGATATGCATTCATACTATTAGCTTTTTAGAGAGAGAGACCGAGAGGCTGATCGTTCTTGTACTCCTGAGAGAAGATTTCGAACCTCTTTTACTCTTACTCTTTTGATTTTATGATATCTATTTATTCATTGATTTGTGTTTCATTGATCATGTCTGAGTAGATTCATAGTTAGGTTTAGGGATTCTCGTTAGGGTTTTCATGACTTGTTAGATTGATTTATCAGTTAAGGATTCATATCTTATTTGTTCTTCAACCTGAATTGTGCTTAATACTAGTTTCTAACCTGATCACTTAGAATCTTGACTTTAGGTTATTAAATTGACACGAAAGTGTGGTTTAGAATCTCTGAACTATTTAGGTTGAGCAATTTAATTATCCGCAAAGAAATTTGGTTTAATTGAATGTGAACAAATCAAACTTACACTTAAGGCTAGTTTAATCTGTTAGGAATTGCAAAGAAATTTGGGTTTCTGCTAATTAGACTTAGAGAATTCTCTCAACGAAAGTTGGTTAGTTCTATATCTATGTTTGAGTTCTAGAACCGAACTTAATTTGATCATGACTGATAGTTAATCTGCTTGTCTGATTTCCTGAGAACTCCCTAGACTTGACGCTTTTAGTACCTGCTTACAAAACACTCATGCTTCTGATTTACTTTCTGTTCTGATTTATTGCTTATTCTCTGTTTCACCTAGCTTAACTTGACATTCCATAATCTATCGTAAGGTCTAGAGTCTCTGTGGATTCGATACCCTATATACTACTAGTTCACGTCTGTGCACTTGCACTGTAGATCTAGGGATTAAAACTCTGATCGTATCAGTAATCTGAATCTTCCGCTTCTGATGAAATGATTTGATTAGGAGTAGTGTGATTTCTGAGCTTGGTTACTTTCTTTTCCTTCGGTTCAAGATGAACTTGAGATGAAAAATAAAAGAAAGATAAACACTACAAGCTAAAATAAAATCAATTAAGAAGATTTCTCAGAGAATCTAAAGAAATTGAAGGTCAAATGAAAGAATGAGTGCAGAGTACGAAGGAAATCGAAGCTTTTCCTGGAAAATCTCTGAGATTTTACCAAGAAATTGTCGAAGATGAGAGAGAAACAGTTTCAGAACTCTGATACCATACTAAAATTCTGTTAAATCTGTTTTTCTCATTAATGAAAACGGTTGTGTTCTTTACATATTTATACAGCTTATAAACTTAAGTGAATGAGCTATACAATAAGAGTGAGCTATACAATGATTATTTATACTCTGGTAATATCATTAATAATGAAGTGGTTTTGTAATTAGAAAGTAGCTTGAGCAGCTTGTGTTTATCCTTGTCACACAAAAAAACAAGAACAAGGAGAATATGTGTGAAATAATTTAACTCCTAGCTAGCCAAAGTGGCATAATCTCACACAAATGCTTTTGGGAATCGGTACTTGCATGATAAGAGAAGGTCACGAATGAGTCGGGTCATATGATGATGATACATGTGTGTGCAAGCGACCTGTTGATCCAAGAGATCACTAATTACGTTTTAATGTGGATTAAGCAGAGATTTCCTATTTAATAGAGAGATTGATTTTGACGAGAATGTTGACTATGAGAACATGTTGGAAATTATGTGAAGAACATATCGGGAATTGTGTTTATATTGATGTAACTGAGAAAAGATTTAAATTGTTTAGACTTTCGAACTGATACCAAAGAGAGATCAGTTAGGTCTTTTAAACAAGCTCCAAGAGAACATATCGAAAAATAAAAGAGAAGCAACAAGTAGTACTTGTGTGTAATAAATTTTGGATGCCTTCATAAAAGATCTCCAAAGAGTATTTTTAGAAAGAGTCGTGGAGTCAGATCTCCTCAAGCTTGGAGTGACGTGTCATCCTCTGCATCTTTCTAGGGCATGATGATATATCATGGTTTTTACCCATTTTAGACCATGATATAGATGTGTTTTTAGTGTCTTTTGTCTTTGTTTAGAGTCTTTTACAGGTTTAATCAGGTTTGGAGCTAATTGGAGATATTTGGAGCATTTTGGGACTTTTGGGACGTTTTGGCCGAGAGCTTAACTCACTGTCCGATTTATTGATCATGCATCGACCGACACACCTTGTGCATCGGTCGACACACTAGCGAGATGGGCCGTACGCGTCGGTTTGATGAAGATATGAAGATTTGCAAAGAAGCCCAAGATAGTTCCAGTATTTACACAGAAGCCCCAGCCGAGATTAGGCCTATATATAGAGGATTTTGGTGTTTATTTTAATTACGCTTTCATAATTAAGAGCAGAGGATTTTTAGAGCTTTTGGGGCTGATCTGAACCTATTACTTCATCTGTATTTGGAGAAGATTTCGAACCCCTTTTACTATTATTCTTTTATGCAATTTATTCATTCTATGATTATGTTTTCATTATCTATGTCTGAGTAGATTCCTAGTTAGGTTTAGGGTTTCTCACATAGGATTTCATGACTTGCTAGACTTGTTGAAATTCAGTTAAGGATTCAAACTATATATGTTCTTCAATTTAATTGTGCTTAAAGCTAGTTCTAACCTGATCAATTAGAATCTAGATCTTAGGTTGCTAAATACGTCACGGAAGTGGGGTTTAGGAATCTGAACTAATTAAATTGGGCAATTAAACTTTGCGCAAACGGAAGTTTGGTTTAGGATAATTGTGAACATATCAAACTTGGGATTAATGCTAGTTTAATCTGTTAGTTCTCGCAAACGAAAGTTTGGTTAGCTGCACTTAGACTTAGAGAATTATCGCAAAGGAATTTGGTTAATTCTATATCTGTGTTTTGAGTTCTAGAACTGTGCTTAATTAGATCCTTGCTGAATGAACTGTCTGCTTGTCTGATTTCCTGAGAATACCCTAGGCTTGACGCTTTTAATTACTTGTTTCCACAACCGTTAATCTCTGCTACTGATTTACTTTCTCGCACCGCTTTTAATTCTCACATTGCTTATTTCTAGTATTAGTCTCTACTGTTCTGATCTATTGAGACCAAGTGTCCATGTGGATTCGATAACCCTATATACTACTTTGACATTGCTGTTCACTTGCAGTTTAGAATAGGGATTAATTCTTGACCTATCAAGTTTTTCGCGCCGTTGCCGGGGACTCTTAGAGTCTTCGATAGGACCGAACTTAGGGTTTTTACTAGAAATTTTTCTTTTTGTTTTTGCTTTTTTCGTTTTGTTTTTATTTTACTAATTTTTTCTCTAATTCTTTCTGTCGCAGGTACGAATTTCGCCTTGCGTCGATCGTTGCATCCCTTTGCGTCGATCGTCACTAGGCGATTCTGAGATTGAATCGATCGTTGCACTGATAGCATCGATCGTTGCTGGACGATTACAGACAGTTTATGCCAACGCAGAAAACTCGAAGTAATCCGAACTCGAGCTTGCTTAATCTCGGACTAGAGGAACTTGGACGTCTAGAGAGGACTATCAGAAGAGAAAAGAGAGAGAGAATGGTTCGAGAACGTCTGATCTTGATACCAGATGCTGAAGGTACCCTGAGGGACCAAGATAACAACCCGTACAATGCTGCTGGGCATCGGGTTGATGCTGAAGGGAATGTCATCCCTGATCCTCCTGAGAAACAGCAACAGGAGCTGAACCGAAACCAGGGTCAAGGACAGGCCCAAGGTAGAGAGATGGTGGTTCATGAGAGGACACTAGCTGATTACAACAGACCTGATGAGTTTCATGCAAACCGAGCAGCTCTAGTGCTTCCTGCTTTTGAGAGGAATGATTTTGAGGTAAAGACCATCTACTACCAGCTGATGAGACATATTGCTTTTCATGGTCTTCAAGCAGAGCAGCCTATGGATCACATTGACAAGTTTGAGGACATAGTCACTGGCATGAAGTATGAAGGAGTATGCCCGGACTATCTGTTCCTTTAGCTATTTCCGCACAGTCTTGCTGGAGACGCTAGTGCATGGCTGAGACAACTGGCACCTGGTCAGTATACTACTTGGGCAGCCTTAAAGAGTGAGTTCCTGCGTCACTTTTATGATGATGCGCGCTCGGATCAGTCCAGACAGGACATACTCACCTTTTCCCAAGGAGCTGTGGAGCCCTTGAAGTCTGCCTGGATGAGATTAAAGCAGTATCAGCGTGACTGTCCACACCATGGATTCACAGAAGTACAGCTGATTGGTATTTTCTTCAGAGGCATAGATCTCCCTTATCAGACTGCGCTGGATAATTCCAGTAATGCTAATTTCAACACCAGGACTCCTACACAAGCTAAGCAGTTGATTGGGAACCTTATTAACAGCTACAGTTGCAAGTCTATAGATGAAAAGAGAAAGAAATCCGGTGGAAGTATAGAGGATTCTAACATGACTGAGATTAGATCTAGGCTAGACACAGTGTACGATCTCCTAACGAGTAAGAAAGCTGTCCACTCTACCCAGGATGTAGAGGTAATTCAGACTGAGGAGGACACTCAGGAAGAAGAAGTGAATTACATGGGAGGTTCTGGTTTCCAAGGTAGTAGATTTAGAAGTCAACAGGGAAACAAATTCTCAAATGGAGTTCAGCAAGGTGGTTTTAAGAAAGCCAACGAGTCTGATAGTAAAGTAGAGATGATGCTAAGACAGCTAATGGAGAGTCAGACTAAGTACGCAGCAGATGCTGACGCGAAAATGGATACAATCTACAGGGAGCTGAATGGGAAGTTTGAGAGTTTGAACACACACATGAAAGAGCTTGATGCTAAGGTTGCAAGAACTGCTGGACATGCTCAAAGGGAAGAGGGATATCTCCCGGGAAGGACTGATGCCAATCCTAAGTACCAATGCAATGCCGTGACATTGAGAAGTGGTAAGGAGCTGTCATCTGGCCAGAAAAAGCAGTTGAGCGTTGAGGAACTCGTGGAAATTGAAGAGTTGGAAGATGAGATACGCGATATTCGCCGCGCATCGATCGATGCATCTAAGCAACGATCGTTGCCAAGCGAAATCAAGGAACCGGAGGTCGTAACAAAGTCGCCTAGCATCGATCGGTGCGATAAGAGCAACGATCGACACAAGGTGACTGCAGAAAGTTCGATTGCTGAAAACCCAAAACAGTCGGCTGAAAGGGTATACAAGCCTAAGATACCTTATCCCAAGAACCCCAGAAAAGCTAAGAATGATAGGCAGTATGCAAAATGGAAGGAGTTCATAAAGAAGGTAAAGGTTGAAGTACCTTTGCTGGATTCCATTGAAACTTCCCCCATGATGAAGAGATTGAAGGAATGTTTAGTGTTAATCCAGATTCAATTCTCAGATTCAACAGTCCTAAACATGCAGATCTAGGTTCTCTTGATTAGAAACTTAATGGATCTCACCTTATACCTGTTTATGCAGCGGAAAGGGAAGGTATGGTCAGAGATCAGCAGAACCACCAAGAGATGGATCCTCCAAAGGCTCACACACGCACGCTCGGGAATTGGCTGCTAGACCAGACAGAGAGGAGGCGCAGAGAGAGGCTGTTGGCGGCGCAGGGGAAAAAGAGTTTAGAGGAGAAAAGACCTGGTTTTAGTTTATAAAACCCTTCTTTAACTCTATTGGGCTTTCAGGCCCAATTCCCAGTCTGATTAAATCCCTTGGATTTAATCAGGCCCTTTAGTCTCTCTAAGCACAGTAAATGCCTAGCACTTTTACCGTACTTCTGCTAAACCGTTCTTTTCGTATTTTCCCGTTAGCTTAGGCGTGTGACCCATATGGGATCATATAATAAAGGCAATAAGTCCAAGACTTATAGATCATGAGCGGACTCTAGCAAGCCATCATGACCCCCAGTATTATATGACTTATGTCTGATCATTGACATACTCTTACTTTCTAGAGACAGTACCGAGATTACTGGACACAATTCCAACAATCTCCCACTTGTACTGGAATCTCTGTATTCATAATCCTTTTGTCTCAATATCTCGATTAGTCATAAGGCAAGATTAGTGTCATCCTTATAAAGCCTAATCTTGTTTATCGGACTCTGATTTGATACTGACAATCCAAACGACTCGGGAAAGTCCGTTTGAGCATGGCCATGCATTTTCCAGTATTCAAATCTCCGATTGGCCTAGAGATATTCACTCCATTTATATTGGAGGGACAAATCCCGTCTTGTTCCATCACTGTAAGCTACTCATTTCATAATACACCCAATCAAGGTCCTTATAACTATCGCTTAACGACATCATTAGACAATGATCAAAGCGCATTAGTTCATGTGCAGTCACATGCATGCGAACTCAGGTCTAAGGACTATACTCTATAGTCGTAGTAAGAATCTCTTATGACACAGATATAAATATCCTGAAGAGTTCTTATAATCGGGTCTTGTCCGGTCGTATGTACCCTACATACACCTATGTACTGACTTTGATGCCGCGCATCTATGACACACTGAGACTTTGTCATAAGTCACATACCAATCTAGTCTCACACGGTTGTTGGTGTTCCAATTTCAACAACCTTCGACTAGGGACAGGATGATATAAACCATCTATCAAATATAGGGTCTCATGATCAAGCTAAATGACTTTGATAACTCAAGATCAAGTCACTTACTTCGATGACCTATAAAATGGTTCATATCATTTTGGAACGATTATTTCATCACAGTTAAAATAATCTTGAAATAATAATTTCATTAAACATAAGAAAATGTTTTACAAGAACATATCAATAACTAAATAAAGCCCTCAAACTCCCACTGAAATTAAGACTGCATCTTAATTTCACTTATCCTACAGCAACAGTCCGCGACTCGTGCTTAGGTCTAAGGAGTGGCTTCGTTAATAGATTAGCAACGTTCTCATTCATTGAAACTTGCTGATCTACTTAACATCTCTGTCATTTATCTCACGGAATAGGTTATACCTACTCTCTAGGTGTTTGGACCTCTGATGTGCAGCTAGTCTCATCTATGCTGGGAATCACATCAAGTTCAGTGACGAACTCTTCTTTCCAAAAAACCTCTTTCGCCGCTTCTCAAGCTGCGAAATGTTCAGCTTAAGTCATGGAGTCAGCAACAGTGCCTTGCACCGCCATACAGACACAAGATATAACCGGACTGTGACCGGAAATCATCTTTGTCCGTTGGAAACTTGCCTTTCAGACTCTATCGACTTATAGCACCTCACTTTCTCCGTAAATCAAGAATTTTTCCTTAGTATTTCTCAAATACTTTAGGATATTCTTTACGGCAATCCAGTGATTCTTTGCTGGATTTGACTGGTCTATACTTGTCTTGCTTAACATTAAAGTAACATCAAAACAAGTGCGTGTCATGGCATACATGATAGATCCAATTGCTTACGCATATGGAATCTCATCCATGCATTCAAGCTCAGCAGTTATCGTAGGATACTGTATCTTGCTTAACTTAATGCCATGTGACATTGGCATAAAACCCTTCTTGGATTGCTCAAAACGTGTAGGACTTTGTCAATGTAAGAATCCTGACTTTGTCCTACCAGCTCTTGTGGATCTCTATCTTTAGATCCAGAATCCAAGAACTACGTGGCTTTACCCATGTCAATTACTAAACCAACTCCCAAGCCAGTCCTTTACCGACTGCTGCATTGGGACGTTATATCCGAGAATCAGTATGTCCTCGACATACAATATGAGAAATGCAATATCGCTCCCACTTATCTATCAACAAAACGCACAGTTCCACTTCGTTCCTGTTCAAGTCAAAACCTTGACTACTTCAACAGAACGAAGATTCCAACTCTGATATGTTTGCTTCCATCCATGAATGGATCAATAAAGCTAACTTACACATAGTGTAATTTTTCGGAGTCCGGGCTCACTTTCGCTTCTTTGAGTTTCGCAGATTCGTCGCTTTCAATGATCATCAGATCATGCGAACTTTCAATGATCATCAGGCTCAACTAATGACGAGAATTCACTCTCGGATTAGTGACTGATTCTTTCATATCTGCGAACTTTAGGCTCCACAGGTGCAGATTCTACAGAAATCTGTAAATCCTTCCGCTGCTCCCCTTCAACAGGTTGAGCAGCCTCCTGTATTTTTTTCGAATTTCTTCGAGTTACGCTTTTACTCCCACTGTTCTTCTTGGAAAGTAACTTCCCCTCTTAGAAAACAGAATGGACGTAAAAAGTAACAAGCCTTGGTTTCCCTAGGACAACCAGCGAAGTAGCACAACTACAAATACTCAGTAAAGACGAATTTGGATCGATTCCAGTCCACATTTACGTGGTGTCTTTCAACTGATATTGATGGAACTATTTCAGCGTAAACATAGATAATTTTAGAGCGTTATTCTTAAAGAATATCATGGAAGATTCGTGCGACTCATCTTTAATCATTTCTAATAAGATCTGATTCTTTCTCACAGAAACACCTCAAGGTTTTCAGGAGAATTGAGCTGTGAAACGACTTCACACTCATTCAGATGATCACACCATTAATGACTCAAGTATTCTCACTCGTGATTTAATTCAGAGTCTTAATACTTCTGTCACTTAGATTCTATACCTCATTCTGGAACTCTTTGACCATGTCAAAGAATTCCGACTTGTGTCTCATCAAATGAACACAGTCTTACTCACTGAATTAATCAGTAGAGACAATGAAGTGCAGGAAATTTTCTCTGGCATTACTGCTCATCGGACCACATACATGAGTATGTTCAATCTCCAATAAGCCTTTGGGCCTTTCTCTAGGTCGGCTAAGATAGGCCCCTTTGTCTTTTGGTCCAGTAAACAGAATTCAAGTCTCATAAGATATCCGATCAAATGAGCCCAATAGTGCATAACTATGGGATTTCTGAATCCGACTTACTCTATGTGACCAAGACTTTTATGCCAAGAAAAATCAGGTTTAATTCATCAGATTTAAACCGATTTGGTATTTATGTTACATTTAGGCACTCTTTTGGTTTAAGATATAAAACCCATTCCTTGAATAGGGTGCTACAAATAATATTTCATTAAGATCAAAAGAACAAAACTTGTCTTTTATCAAAATGAAAAACATTCAAATTCTTACAAGAAAATGAAAGACAACTCTGCTTAAAGCAGGTACATTGTAGCAATTACTTAACACAAAACCAAGCCTCAAAGGGATCTATAAGTGAAAACCCTACGGCTGAGGCAGCATCCCAAGCTCCTTCCAGACATGTAGTTTCACTTGCCCTTCCTTCAAAGTTCTACTGTTGCCCAGGCTCTGCATATTATAACAAATATCAGTGCCACAACCAGTATCCAATACCTATAAGGTAGAACTTGAAGTAATAACATGAATACCTGAGGAAGTAGTCTCATACATCAACTTCAACTCCTCATCATCTTCCATGAATTTAATGCAATTTCTCTTCCAATGCCCAATCTCTTTACAGTAGCAGCACTTACCAACGTAAGAGGTATCTGACTCGGGCTCAGAAGACACACGCTTGCCATGATTCAAATCTGGACAACTTTGTCTTCACCCTTGTCAGCATTAGGTTTAGTAAACCTACCCTTCTCATTCATGAGATTGTTCAGGGTACTCTTCACGTTTGGCTCAACTGTCTTGAGCATATCATGCAGTTCAGTCAGCGTCTTCGTTAAGCCTTTCTTGATATAGTTCCTTCTGAACTTATCATAGCTTGACGGCAGTGACTGTAGAATGATCTCTGTTGCCAATTCTTGGCTAACTGGATAATCCAGTTTCCTCAGGTTATTAATGTAACCCATCATTTTACTGACATGAGGACTCACTGGATTATCATTTGGTAGCTTGCAGCTAGTGAGAGACTTAACCAACCGGTATCTCTCCACTCTTATCTGCTCCTGAAATTTCAATTTCAGGCTGCTGATCATCTCTATTGGCGACTCCATGTTCTCATATTGCTTCCGCAAGTCTGAGTCCATGGTAGCCAATATCAGACCACGCACATCTACCGCATCATTATAATGCTTATTCCAAGCATCATATACTGCATGAGAAGCATTGGACCCGATCCTCACGGGGAGAGCTCTCTCAAGGACATAGTCCTTTCTCTCCTGTCTGAGAACTAGCCTCAGGTTCCGCGACCAAGTCAAGAAATTTGATCCGTTCAGCTTGTCCATCTTAAGGACAGACCGGATCGAGAAAGTGTTTTGATTGTTTGTGCTAGTCATAACTGAAAACTAAGATAAAAGGATTTTAGTTAATATGTTCAATATGATTAATCTTGTATTATACTTAATATGATTAATCACGCATTATATTCAATAACATAAGTTACCCTCAATAGAATATAATGATTCCAAGATCCACATATAACTAAGATCAAAGTGGGCCACTGGCCATCACCCAACCTTAGCTTATATCGGTAAGCCCTATGTCGGCTAATTATATCCGTGATATAACTCTTGGTTGTGAATCTGGGCCCGAGGCCCAATCCACTCTGATGTCTCAAGGCCCGAGACTCCCGATGGCCTAGTCAAGAAAACCAGACTATACAGTCATGTAATCATTAATGTCTGGGACTCCCAATGACATTTATGAATCACAAACCGTCTTATCCACGCAAAAGTAGACACCCTCACACTGTAAGGCCATGAATACAATTGAATGGGCTTCGACAGCTGACATAGACTGGACAAGACATCCAACGCTTGATATTATTTGAGGTTTGTAGGTTTATTAAAATTTCATCCCAAAATAGAAGATTACTATTTTGGGAAACTTTCCATTTTGGGAAACCTACTAATTTTGGAAACTTTCTAAAATTGGAAACTTTCTAAAACCGGAAACTTTCTAACTTTAGAAATTTCTTAAAATCCAAAACATGCAAATCTAGAAACTACTATTTTAAGAAACTTTCTAATTTCAAAATTTCGGAAACTTTAATTTAAAATCGATTTATAATTTTATAAAATAAATTTTAAATTAAATCTGAAGAAAGACTCAAATAATTGGCCCAATTGTTTTAACTTCTTGGCCCGAGGCCCAAGAATTGGTCCATGTCCAAGACATAACCCAATTGCCCAATTAAATGACATAACCGGTCTGGTTCATTAAAATTGGTCTTAACCAAAATTAATTACTACGATGACCACAATTGTCAACCGGTTATTTACTAAACCGGATTTTCTCAATTTATTTGGTCCAACCAAATCAAATTAGAAAACCACTGGTTTAGGCACTAAATCCAATAATTATTTCGACATTGGATTTCTTATCCCGGTTTAACCAGAACTTAATAAATTTATTAAGTCTGTTTATTAAACCGTGACGATTAATTTTAATTAAAATTTTAAACCGAGCCTTAAACCGAACCGAACCATTACATGCCAAAACCCTAACCGGTCGGGACAGTCGCAGCCGTAAGCATCACGCGATGCAAGCATCACGCAATCGCACGAACGACGTGGGACGGGACGATGTTCGGGTCGATGCTCGGCCTTGATCACGCGGGACAGTGCTGGACGATGCACGGCTCTCGGTCACAACGGGACGGGCAGGACGCGACGCAAGCATCGATCCATACCATCGATCCGCGATCGATGTATGCGATCATCTCGGTCACGCAACCTGCGATCGTCTCAGCCGAGCATCTCACGGTCCTCGCGCGCAAGTGATCGATCGGCCATGATCACGCGATCGATCCATGATCGATCCGTGCATCAAAACCATCCGATCGGCCAACTCTCGGTCGCATACCGATCCATTAGTGATCGGTCCATGCGATTTAGTTTAGGTTTTAAACTTGTTTCTTAAGTGTTTTACAAATCAGATTCAAGCAATGATTGATTCAAAACACTTCTAAACAATCCTAAACATGATTCTAAACAAGAAAAACCACAGAACCAATAGCTCTGATACCACTGAAGGAATGTTTAGTGTTAATCCAGATTCAATTCTCAGATTCAACAGTCCTAAACATGCAGATCTAGGTTCTCTTGATTAGAAACTTAATGGATCTCACCTTATACCTGTTTATGCAGCGGAAAGGGAAGGTATGGTCAGAGATCAGCAGAACCACCAAGAGATGGATCCTCCAAAGGCTCACACACGCACGCTCGGGAATTGGCTGCTAGACCAGACAGAGAGGAGGCGCAGAGAGAGGCTGTTGGCGGCGCAGGGGAAAAAGAGTTTAGAGGAGAAAAGACCTGGTTTTAGTTTATAAAACCCTTCTTTAACTCTATTGGGCTTTCAGGCCCAATTCCCAGTCTGATTAAATCCCTTGGATTTAATCAGGCCCTTTAGTCTCTCTAAGCACAGTAAATGCCTAGCACTTTTACCGTACTTCTGCTAAACCGTTCTTTTCGTATTTTCCCGTTAGCTTAGGCGTGTGACCCATATGGGATCATATAATAAAGGCAATAAGTCCAAGACTTATAGATCATGAGCGGACTCTAGCAAGCCATCATGACCCCCAGTATTATATGACTTATGTCTGATCATTGACATACTCTTACTTTCTAGAGACAGTACCGAGATTACTGGACACAATTCCAACAGAGATGCCTTAAGGATGCAATTTCTGGAAAATGGTCTGATGAAGAAAGTATAATGATGCTCAATGAAGTATGTAGTGCAGTGGTTCAAGGCAGAATTCCAGAGAAATTAAAAGATCCAGGCAGCTTTGTATTGGATTGTGCTATCTACAAGGAGAGGTTCGAAAGGTCCCTATGTGATCTTGGCTCCAGTGTAAATCTGATGCCCCTTTCAGTTGCTAAAAGACTAGGGATGACAGATTTTATACCAACTAGGATATCACTGGTTTTGGCAGACAGATCAGTCAGGATTCCCGAAGGAGTAATAGAGGATGTGCCTATAACAGTTGGCAAGTGCGTAATCCCAACTGATTTTGTGGTTCTACAATATGGACAGGAGCCAAAAGACCCATTGATTCTAGGCAGATCTTTTTTAGCAACAGCTGGTGCGATGATTGACTATCAAGGAGGCAAAATAGTTCTAAATGTGGGAGATCTGAAGATGAGTTTTGACATGAACAAACTGGTAAAGAGACCAACCATCGACGGGCAAACCTTTTATGTGGACACATTGGGTGATTTAGCTGCAGAGTACTTCCATCAATCACATGCTGAGGACCCACTAGAAAGGGCTTTACTGAGTTCGATTTTGGAGTTGGAATACCTACAGGACGAGCCTGCGATGTGCTATACAAGATTGATGGATTCTGTCGAGGTTGCAATGCAAGTAGAAGTGTCTGACGCGGGACTGCAACGATCGACACCATCTAAGCATCGATCGTTGCAAGACGACAGAGACTGGGCAGAAGAAAAGGCTCTGAAAATATATCTTAAACAACTTCCATCCGGGCTAAGGTACGCTTTTCTTGGACCTAATTCAACATACCCAGTGATTGTTAATGCTAGCCTGAACAACGCAGAGCTCACCTTACTGCTAAGCAAGCTGCGCAAGCATCGCAAAGCTCTTGGCTATTCCCTTAATGATATTTCAGGTATCTCACCCGAGCTGTGTATGCACCGGATACATCTTGAGGATGAGTCCAAGACATCAATCGAACATCAGAGGAGACTTAATCCTAATCTGCAGGAAGTAGTCAAAAAGGAGATTATGAAACTCCTTGACGCTGGAATTATATATCCTATCTCTGATAGTGATTGGGTGAGTCCAGTCCATGTAGTACCAAAGAAGGGCCGTGTTACAGTCGTGAAGAATGAGAAGAACGAGCTGATACCTACTAGGACTGTGACAGGACACAGGATGTGCATAGACTACAGGAAGCTTAATGCTGCTACTAGGAAAGATCATTTTCCTTTACCTTTTATTGATCAGATGCTCGAAAGGTTAGCAAATCATCCTTACTACTGCTTCTTAGATGGCTACTCAGGTTTCTTTCAGATTCCCATCCATCCAGAGGATCAGGGAAAGACCACTTTTACTTGTCCATATGGGACTTTTGCTTACCGTAGGATGCCTTTTGGACTCTGCAATGCACCAGCCACTTTCCAGAGATGCATGATGTCCATATTCACAGATATGATTGAGGATTTTATGGAAGTATTCATGGATGATTTCTCAGTATATGGATCATCCTATAATGAATGTTTAGATAATCTGTGTAAGGTTCTGAAAAGATGTGAAGAGAAGCACTTAGTTCTTAACTGGGAGAAGTGTCATTTCATGGTCAGAGATGGCATTGTGCTTGGACATAAAGTGTCCGAAGCAGGAATAGAGGTGGACCGCGCTAAAATCGAGGTGATGACCAACCTGCAGGCACCTGATTCTGTTAAGTCTATTAGAAGCTTTCTTGGACATGCTGGCTTCTATAGACGGTTCATCAAGGATTTTAGTAGGATTGCTAGGCCACTAACTGCTTTGATGTGCAAAGACACCAAATTTGAGTTCACTGCAGATTGTCAAACTGCATTTGAACAGATCAAGCAGGCATTAGTGAGTGCTCCCATAGTTCAGCCACCGGATTGGGATTTGCCTTTCGAAGTAATGTGTGATGCAAGTGATTATGCTGTAGGAGCTGTTCTTGGACAAAAGAAAGATAGAAAGCTTCATGCTATCTATTATGCCAGTAGGACACTGGATGATGCACAAAGAAACTATGCCACTACAGAGAAGGAGTTGCTGGCAGTTGTCTTTGCATTTGAGAAATTTCGCTCTTATCTTGTTGGCTCCAAGGTGATTGTCCACACTGATCATTCAGCCCTGAAGTATCTGATGCAGAAGAAAGATGCTAAGCCAAGATTGTTGAGATGGATCCTGTTGCTTTAGGAATTTGATATTGAAGTGAGAGATAAGAAAGGGGTTGAGAATGGAGTTGCTGACCATCTTTCGAGGATGCTAGTTGAGGAGGACGTGCCAATTAATGACTATTTGCCTGAAGAAAACGTCAATATGGTTGGGACAATCTGTGAGACAGATTTGGACAGAAATCTGCAGAACTGTCGGATTAATCGCGTTGCGTCGATCGATGCTACGTCAGCGTCGATCGATGCATCTATCGGGACAGCGACGATCGATACATCCGACTGTGACGATCGTTGCAGCGCGGATACAGACGCAGAAACTTTCACGATACATATTGGAAGGCATGAGTTCGAGATTAATGCTGTCGCAACAAATGATCGACCATGGTATGCAGACATAGCCAATTATCTAGCTGCAGAAACTGAACCAGATAATCTGAAAGGATATGAAAAGAAGAGGTTCTTCAGAGAACTTAGGAGGTACTATTGGGATGAACCTTACCTCTATAAGCATTGTTCAGATGGCCTTTATAGAAGATGTGTTGCTGAGTCGGAGGTTCCAGATATCCTTTTCCACTGTCACGGATCAGATTATGCAGGACATTTTGCTACATTTAAGACTGTGTCTAAGGTTTTGCAAGCAGGTTTCTGGTGGCCTACAATGTTCGCTGATACTCACTCCTTTATTTCTCATTGTGATGCCTGCCAGAGGAGAGGGAAAATCAGCAGGAAGCATGAGATGCCTCAGAATTTCATTCTTGAGGTTGAGGTTTTTGATTGCTGGGGCATAGACTTTATGGGTCCCTTTCCCTCATCTTATGGGAATAAATTCATATTAGTTGCTGTGGATTATGTTTCTAAATGGGTAGAAGCAATAGCTAGTCCAACCAATGACTCTTCAGTAGTCATTAAGCTATTTAAATCCATCATATTCCCTAGATTTGGAGTACCTCGGATAGTTATTAGTGATGGAGGATCTCACTTTATTAATAAGGTTTTTGAGAAGCTCCTGAAGAAGCATGGAGTGCATCACCGAGTTGCTACTCCTTATCACCCACAGACTAGTGGACAGGTAGAGGTTTCTAACAGATAAATCAAGGAGATCCTGGAGAAGACAGTTGGGAAGACAAGGAAAGATTGGGCAGCTAAGCTTGATGATGCTTTATGGGCCTACATGACTGCATTTAAAACGCCATTGGGGACTACTCCATTCCATTTGCTGTATGGGAAAGCATGTCATCTGCCAGTAGAACTTGAGCACAAGGCAGCATGGGCTGTAAAACAGATGAACTTTGACCTCAAACCAGCTGCAGAGAGGAGATTGATACAGCTCAATGAGTTGGATGAGATTAGACATTTTGCCTATGAGAACTCAAAGTTGTACAAGGAAAGGACTAAGGCTTATCATGACAAAAAGATTGTCTCCAGACGATTTAAGCCTAACGATCAGGTACTGTTGTACAATTCTCGCTTGCATTTGTTTCCAGGCAAGCTGAAATCAAGATGGTCTGGACCCTACACGATCAAAGAAGTGCGTCCATATGGAGCTGTCATTTTAATTGGCAAGGAAGGTAATGAGTTTGCTGTTAATGGGCAGAGGGTAAAAAACTATTGGGCTAAGGCCGAGATTCCAAGAGGTCAGATTTTGCCTCTGGATGCTGCACCCTCCACTTGAAAATTCCCATCCGTCCGGTCAAGCTATTGACCTTAAACAAGCGCTGGGTGGGAGGCAACCCACCATTAGGTACTGGTGTTTTTCTACTTAATTTTTGGTGTTTTGTTAGGATTTTACGTTTGTTTTTGTTTCTGGTGAGTTTATGTTTGCAGGTCTCGGTTAAATCGCAGTGCAACGATCGACGCACTTCTGTATCGATCGTCACAACACGAAAGGAATCGCATTGCAGCGATCATTGCGGTCCTGAGCAACGATCGACTATACACGAAAGTCGCCAAGTAACGGTCGATGCACTTAGTGCATCGGTCGATGCCTGAGCGACAGAGGTAACCCGACAGACATAATTTCACCTTTTCAATTTTTTTTTATTTTCTTTTTACCGATCCTTCGCTGGACACTACTGGGGACAGTGTGTCTTAAGTGTGGGGGAGGTGCTACTGACTTTTGTTTTCTGTTTTCTTAAGAGTCAGTCCGTTTTTCAAAAAAATTTTGTTTTATTGAGTCAAAATTGTTTAAGTAAGAAACTATGATTTTCTGAGAAGATTTACAAGACTTGCAGGAACTTAAGTAACCATTGGGATGAAGTTGCAGGATCTATCTCTGACTATTAGAAAACCCCATCACAGATCAACCTACTGGGAACACCCACATCACTTCAGGTATTAGAGGATCCTTTACTGACTTCAACCTTAATACTGACTTAGATTTCTCACCTAAGGGCTTGGTATACTTTGTGTCGGATTCCCTTGTTAGTTCTGACACAGCCTGTCAACCTATCCTATTTAGTTCCCTTCTCCCCTTCTGTAAAGTAAAAAAAAATAATAATAATAAACTGAGGATGAGTTAGTAACTCCGAAGTGGTCATGAGAATGGTAGCAAACACTATTTTCTCTCATGTGATCCATGGAATGTGTCCAAAGTACACCCCATAACGGGAAGAACACTAATAAAATAAAATAAAATGATACCCAGTGGGGAAAAATCAGTTGTTAAAGAAGGGAAAGAGAAGAAAGGGACTAGAGAAAGATAGTATGGTGGTCTAGAGCTGATAAGGTAAGAATCCATGTGCCCTTTGATCGATACTCCTTAGGTGAGACCGCACTTAAATACTTGCAGAAGTCAGTAGGGAGAATTTGAATGCTTGAATGTGATTGTGGAGTTTACCTAGGACAGTTGCTAAGTGTGGGGGAAGTACATTGTGGTCTTGATATCCTGTGATTGATTCTTTCAGTGGTTTACTAAGGGGAATCTGAGTATTGTAGCTTCTAGGATGAAATGAGTTTCTGAAGAGTTTTCAAACCTCTTCACCATGTTTTAGTTCTATGTTTTGCTTGAGGGCAAGCAAAGGCTAAGTGTGGGGGAGTTGATATATCATGGTTTTTACCCATTTTAGACCATGATATAGATGTGTTTTTAGTGTCTTTTGTCTTTGTTTAGAGTCTTTTACAGGTTTAATCAGGTTTGGAGCTAATTGGAGATATTTGGAGCATTTTGGGACTTTTGGGACGTTTTGGCCGAGAGCTTAACTCACTGTCCGATTTATTGATCATGCATCGACCGACACACCTTGTGCATCGGTCGACACACTAGCGAGATGGGCCGTACGCGTCGGTTTGATGAAGATATGAAGATTTGCAAAGAAGCCCAAGATAGTTCCAGTATTTACACAGAAGCCCCAGCCGAGATTAGGCCTATATATAGAGGATTTTGGTGTTTATTTTAATTACGCTTTCATAATTAAGAGCAGAGGATTTTTAGAGCTTTTGGGGCTGATCTGAACCTATTACTTCATCTGTATTTGGAGAAGATTTCGAACCCCTTTTACTATTATTCTTTTATGCAATTTATTCATTCTATGATTATGTTTTCATTATCTATGTCTGAGTAGATTCCTAGTTAGGTTTAGGGTTTCTCACATAGGATTTCATGACTTGCTAGACTTGTTCAAATTCAGTTAAGGATTCAAACTATATCTGTTCTTCAATTTAATTGTGCTTAAAGCTAGTTCTAACCTGATCAATTAGAATCTAGATCTTAGGTTGCTAAATACGTCACGGAAGTGGGGTTTAGGAATCTGAACTAATTAAATTGGGCAATTAAACTTTGCGCAAACGGAAGTTTGGTTTAGGATAATTGTGAACATATCAAACTTGGGATTAATGCTAGTTTAATCTGTTAGTTCTCGCAAACGAAAGTTTGGTTAGCTGCACTTAGACTTAGAGAATTATCGCAAAGGAATTTGGTTAATTCTATATCTGTGTTTTGAGTTCTAGAACTGTGCTTAATTAGATCCTTGCTGAATGAACTGTCTGCTTGTCTGATTTTCTGAGAATACCCTAGGCTTGACGCTTTTAATTACTTGTTTCCACAACCGTTAATCTCTGCTACTGATTTACTTTCTCGCACCGCTTTTAATTCAATCACATTGCTTATTTCTAGTATTAGTCTCTACTGTTCTAATCTATTGAGACCAAGTGTCCCTGTGGATTCGATAACCCTATATACTACTTTGACATTGCTGTTCACTTGCAGTTTAGAATAGGGATTAATTCTTGACCTATCACATGACGTCCTCTCCGTCTTTCTAGGGCATGGAGTGATGTGTCGTCCTTTGAGTTTAAGTATCTTGCACTCAAGCTGCACCACGACGCACTGCAAAGGTGATCATTGTACAACGCCGGGTTACTTTTAAGTAAAGTCACTGTTTTTTGTTCCATTATGCCACGCGTCATTCCTCAATTGATCCTGACACTGTAGATCAGGGCTGTAATGATGACAAGCCGGTTTGCCCACATGGACTAGACATGGGATGACTTTCGCTAAATCTTGAGAAACGGGGTTACATTTTCAAGATGAACTTAACGAATTGGGGGTGATAAGCCCACCTCCAAAAATAATCCTCCTAGTTCAGTGGAGGGATCCCTTGGTGAATGCATAGAAAATTAGCTTCATGTTTTTGATGAGCGCATCTTGGCTTGGTCTTAGAAAATGAAGCATCAAAGGCGATTAGGCTTGTGGAATTATTTGCGGTTGGTTTCCTTCTGCGGATACTGAACCGACATCGTTATAAAATCCCCGTAAAGTTTTCTTGCCCTTTTTCTCGTAAACAGAGATTGAAAAGAAATAACCATTAGTTTTCTGGGTCTTCGCTTATCGGTCACGCGTCAGTTTGGACTTCTCCACTTCCCTTCCTTTTCCTATTTAAGTGTCACCCTAAATTTTCCTTCAAACTCTTTTGCGCATAAAACGGTACATTTTATCCTCTCCTGCATTTTTATTATGATTTCTCACTTTCTGTTTTCGTCACGATTTGTCCAGGATTTTATTTATAGTCTCTGATTGGCGTTTTTCTGTTGATTTCTTGTATTCAAGATTTTTCCGATTGCTCTATGATTCAAATACGTGCTCTATCCGTTGGGATGTTTTATTTTTGTTCATCTTTGTTTTCTCTTTTTTTTGACATGGCTTCGCTGCTTTGAGGAATTGATGCTGAATCTAAATTGGATTCTACTTCTCTCTCTATTTCCAATCACGAGGACCCAGAAAACTCATCTAACAGGAACCGTTCGGGCCACGCGTCTTCTCCTTGATGTGATGAAGAAGACGAGGAAGACTTGGTTCCTTTCATTAAGAGGAATCAAAGAGATAAATCGAAGGTTGGGACTTCCTCCTCAGGTAGAGGCCAATTTGATCGAGAGATCCGAGGGGGCCGAGGTGGCCAATGTACTAAAACCAAAACGATTCATACTCCCCGACCTTTGAAGGTTCCGCACGCAGCTGGGGGAGCCCAACGTAGTGTACCCAAAAGTGTGTTGCAAGGATGGGGACCACATATAGATTTCCTCTAGGAGTCGAGCCCAGGTTTCACTGATTGTCTGATCGCCCCTGGAATCCTCCGAATGGGTTTGTCTGTCTTTGTGATGGTTATTTCTCGGGCTACCGGTTATAGTTTAACCTTCCCGAGCTGTTTGTGACTTACTGTTAAATGCTTTAGCTGGCCTTCTCGCAGATTTTTCTGACCACAGTCCACAACATGGTCGTAATGTTAAAGTTAGGGGGTGTTATTCAATCAGAGAATTTAATGGAATTAGATGTATTTTCAATTCTGTGTGAAATCCACAGTTATTTGATTATGCATTTGGTTGCTAGAATTTAAAATGCATTACAAACACTTGTTATTCAATATCAATATGATTTTATTGGATTTCATTTGTCATAAATTTTGAAGTATTCTCTCATCCCAAACATGAGAAAACAAATCCTACAATTTTTTGAGTGATTTAACCACATTCTGCAACTATCATCTCTTCCAACAAAATCCAATTCCAAGTTGAAGAGAGAGTCGGACTCGAACTCTGGTATCTGGGTAAATTGATATAAGAGGTGCTCTCCTCGGTTTCCCTGGTGCAACATGTGACATTTTGCGGATCCAATGTCTGCGTACTTAAGTTGCTGGAATCCTCCAGAAGCCCAAGAAGGTTCACATTGCACTAATTCTTTGAATTATGCGATTTGGAGACTGAATCTTATCTTTTGTATTACAGTGAAGAAGGAAGGAGAATTAAAAGTCGAATCGAGAAAAGAAGTTACAGTTCTCCTGATTTGAATGTTCGCTACGGTTCCAAAGCAAGCATTTACGTTATCTCGGCTAAGCATTTACGTTACTATGTATTGAATCCGCTTCCAACAGTTTGGAAAGTGAGGTAAATATTTATGGTCAAGACTTTATACACAGAGCATTTTGCTTCTATTGTGTGATGTTTCCATTCATTGTACTCTAATGTAGGCTGTAAGATTGGATTAGAGGCTCATCCAGCCATGGACAAGCTTGCTTCTAAAATCAGTAGCCTCAACTTGGAGCGGGTTCAACAGATTAAAAGTAGGTTGGTTGCAATAACTGAGCATGTTCAGAAGGTGTTATAATGCTTTCCATAACGCTTGTTATCTTATGAATGAAAAAGGGTTCAAAGTCTAGAGCTTCAACAAAATGTGGTGCATGTAAGGGAACTGGAATGAAGTTCTCTATCAGGCAGTTGGGACCTTGAATAATTCAGCAGATGCAGCATGTTTGATAAGCTCCAGTCGCTTTTTGTAGAGAAGTGCGAAGACCACAAGATCTAATGTAAGTTCTTGAAAACATTCCCAGAATATAAGAAATTTTGATTTTTGAAAAGCTCTTAACTGTATTTTCTGGAGACACGGTCAATCTGATATGTCCTTGAGTGCGAAGTTCATTTCTTAATTGAGAAATTATGTCTCATAGCTATAAATGAGATCAAAATTCAGTAAATAAAAAGCAACTTTTTGAAAGGATGGAAAGTTCAATATTGCCCATCACCATATCATTGTCACACATTGAAAACTTTTTCATTTAATCTGACATTGTACTTTATTCTTTAAAGAAACAATTTTTATATTATTGTACTTTCTTCTTTAAAGAAACAAATTTTAAAATTTTATCCTCTCATCCTCTCATCTCTCTCTCGTTTCAAATTAAAAATTTCATCCTCTCATCTCACCTCTCATCTCTTTCTCCTTACTCTTCTCCAAGTTACCGATCGTGAAATTGCGAATCTTCTCAGGAACCGTAGTACCATGGACAGTCACCGCGACATTCGAATCTCCAAGCTTGGTGAAGTTTTCAGAAACATCGAACTTAACTTCGATTAGAGAGTGTTCAATTGTTTCGTTAACAGGAAACACGACAAATCCGTGTCTCCCACCACGATTAGGAGGAATCGAGAAAGAGATGAAAGTAGAGAATCCCACCACCGTGACTCGCTGAGTCATTCAGCTGAATCGAAGAACAGCCGTCGACGAACTTTGCGTCTCCGTACAAAACAATGCTGTTAGACTCAAAGCTCGCGTTTTTACAAAAGTTGTGAATGAGAAGTATGATTTAGCTTCCGATATGGAGATTGTGGAGAAGAGTGAGAGTAAAGCCAGGAGTAGAACGAGAAGTGACCTGGAGAGAATGAAGGTCGCCATTAATGGAGCAAGAACGAGAAGTGACCTGGAGAGAATGAAGGTCGCCATTAATGGAGCAAGATTTAGAGATTGGGTTGCGGTTACTGAATTTGATTCCAAGTCGACTCAGTGAGTCTCGGAGTGGTGCAGCTTGTTTCCGGCGGTTGATTTTCTTCTCCGATTAGTCTTTCTCGGGTTCAATTTTTCGTTACTGAATTTGTATAAACTATTTTACAAATAGTTAACTACTTATAGTTGACTATTTTACAAATAGTTAACTAATCCGGTTACTGAATTTGTATAAACTATTTTACAAATAGTTAACTACTTATAGTTGACTATAAAGTTTAGACTATTTTACAGAATATTTAACTACTTATAGTTGATTTTCTTCTCCGGTTACTGAATTTGTATAAACTATTTTACAAATAGTTAACTACCTATAGTTGAATATAAAGTTTAGACTATTTTACAGAATAGTTAACTAAATAATAAAAATAATATGTCCCCATATGATGTAATTTATCTTATGTAAATAGTTAACTATGTATGTTATAAAAAGTAGTTGACTATCTTTTCAAAGTATTCAATATAAATTATAAAATAGTTGAAAAAATAGTTGGTTATGTATATCCAGTATAAAGTAGACAACTATTCTGGTCGAAACAGACAAAAGTACCTGTCACTTTCCATCAGTACTTTATATTCTTTTTTAAAATATTATTTTTTTGCAGGTCTGAAAAGTGTTTTTTGCAGGTCTGAAAAAACACTATCTATGGAAAAAGCAAGGGTAAAATTGTCCAACTTTGTGTGTCATTTTAGTTGTGTTCTGCTATAAACCTAATTTCAAGTAAAAACTTTTCATAGACCTAATTTTTGGTTCAAAACATAATATTGATGCAAATAACCCTTCTTACTTAAGGTTTAAAATAATAAAAAAGAAAATGCTCCCTAACTAGAACATCTGTATATCTTGATTTTCTGCAGCCTATTAGCATATGTGTCATGTGTGACAAATCAAACTAAATATATTACAAAAATTTCTATTAAAATCCATCATATCTATTCAATTCTATTATAGAATTCATCCAAATCCACTAAAATGCTTTCAATTCTAATTGCAGTAAATTCCAATAAATTCAGTGACTAAATAACACCTCCTTAGTATCGGAGTGTAGCAAACAGGTAGATTGTCGTGTTTTTGACGATACCCCCCCCCTCCCCCTCCAAAACAACAACGAGTCGTATAAGGGGAATTTCTATGCTTTATTAAAGCTCAGCGTAGGAATCATTTATGACAAGCCGACCAAATTTGATCGGTTGGAAAGCAATTCCTTCTTCATGCGGATCAACGAGGCGGCTAGTATCGATCCTAATGAAGTTTACGGAACTAGCTGGAAATTTTCTCATGGTAGATGATTTTATAATGGCTTTGGAATCCTCTTTTGTTTGTCTTTGATTCTTGTTCTTTTTATTCCAATTTTGCATCTCGATTGCATAGGTCTGAAGGTTTATTCCAAACTCCTTACAGCACTCGCGTCAGTGGAGCAGCGCTCGTGGAATTCCTTTACTTCGGAGGGAGTAGCGGCAGCTCTTGAGAGAACAATGTCTGGTAAGTTGGATTTTGTGCATTCATTTATTGTGGTCATTTCGCCTCTTGTATGAGATATAACGGGGTTTTCGAAACCCATATATTCAGCCGATCTGGCGGTCGCTTCAATGGATCTGACTGCTGATCTTCCCAGTTCCCGACCCAAAATGCGGGAGGACACGATTTAAGAGGATTATCAGGAAATCGAGGTGGACAATGTCAAAGAGGACCTTGCTGGTAACAACGTTATACTGATCTCAGGGATCGCGGAGCCCATGCTGGAGAATATGCGCTCGAAGAACGTACAATCAGGACCGACTAGGGGTCCTGACGATGCTAAAACTTCTGAGGAACGCAACCTAGTGTTACTAGGTCATAGCCTTTTCGAGAGAGACAATTCGGAGATGAGACTGACGCTTGAGTCGCAATAAAAAAATATGTTGCGGAGAAGGGGAAGAGTGTTGTCAGATCGTCCTCAAGGAAAAGGAGGATGGCCGGAGATGAGTCTTCGAGGGGGAGGGCCAGCTCAGAATCGTCTTCTGCGGTAGGACCGGATGAGGTGGTGGGGTAGACCGAAGTGGCTACTCAGGAGAGACCTGAGGAGGCAGCGGATTAACTGTACATTGGGCCTTATGATCGCAGTTTTGAGTTGAAGTACCTGCAACTGGTATGGAGATCGTCGAGCCTATTGAAAAGGATAAGAGAGTATGTGCCAATTTTATTCATGCTCTCTGGTATGGCAGCATGTCTCCTTGGTCTGTCGAGGAGATGGTCGAACTCGAGGCCTTTTTATTTTCTTTGCGACATATAGTTTGAGTATATTTTCCGAACATATTATATATATATAGATTATGATTTGTGACATCTTATACGCAGACGATCCGTGGGCTGGATGTCTATTTCGAGAGGGCGGAATACCGGTTAAGGGAAACTCGTGCCAAAGCCAACTCGTAAAGTGTGAGAAATAATGTTTGGTACGGATCTGCGAGATGAGGAAACAACTCAATGAGGAGGAAACATGATCCACTGAGCTGGCGAAAGAGCTTGAGCAGGAGAAGAAATGATCCTCTAATATGGAGAAGCAGATAGGCCGAGCTTTTTAGGTGGACAGACTCTACGAGGATCTGGAGAAACAAGGGGATAAATCTATGGCATTTGAACGTTAGCTGGATGATTATAAAGAGAACGCGGCTAGACTGTAGGATGGGCTTGGTATTTCCAAGGGGGAAGTCACATGTGTATGCGCTGAGCGGGATGCACTGAGTGGGATGCACTTCGAGGTGAGACAAGGTTCCCCTAGATTGGGAGAGAACAGAAGTTACGGGGAAGTGGGACTCCATGAGGGGAACATGGGTGGGGCAGCTTGAAAATATATGTGCCCACCTCTCTGGTCGGGACAAGCGGTGGGCAAGCCCAAATGCCTCAAGGTAATGGAGGAGCAAGATGGTCTGGTCGTTCCTGCTCCGCGTATGGCACAACTCATAATGGACGAGGCCAAGTTTACCATCATACTGGCAAATATCCTTTACCCCTATCTCGTCGATGACGACCTCAAAGTTCTTTATGACTTGGTGTCATAGAATGTACAAGTTATACAGAAGATCACTCTTCCCAATCATCAAGTCCTGATTACACGCCTGGAGAAAGCATGAATCATGTTAAACATGAGATGAACATTGATTGTCATGTAAAATTGTACTTAACACTAATCATATTAAAATGAACCTTTGTGTCATTCGGTAATGTAACCATTATATATGTTGCTAATACGATTTCTTTAAACATAGAAAATAAGAACAAACATGACTTATTGTGCTACTGTCTATTATCCAAGCATATTTTGGTAAAGAAAAGGAAAGGGATGATGAGAATTGATGGTTAAAAGTGAGAGTATGATTCTCAAATCGAAGATTAGTGGAGATAGGATAAGAAATACCATAAGAGGATTGACAAGCTATAACATCATCTTCAAAGTAGAACAAGGAGGCAAGCGCTCTGTAATGTGAACATGAGTGTACAATTGTTGAATATGATATTGTAGCTGATCCTTAGATAGCAGAGACACATTCAGGTTTGTTGTCATATAAACCGGAGGAAGAATGTAAGGAGTAGCTACTCCAAATGCAAGCCTAAAGTGCCTACTCCTAGTCCTAAACAACTCTAGACTCTAGATGTGACAATGACTCGACAAAATGGTATGAATGATGGAGAAAAGAAGTCAAAACAAGAACTATATACAAGCCTAAATGCATGAAAATGTATGAATATCAATTCCCCCAAACTTGAATCTTGCTTGTCCACAAGCAAGCATAAGTCAATCACAACAGGTTGGGGAAAAGGTTTGAAAGCGGGAGCTCATATCCAAAGACAAAATCGAGATCAACAAGTTCCAATCCGAGTCAACGTCACCAAGATGCAATCAAGTTAGGCTTACCCCAAAAATTTAGCCATGCTCATCAAGACAAACTCTTAGCTCAATTCTCAACCTAGACAAGCATTCCTATCAACTAGCTCTTTAACATTCATTAGGTTTTCAAGCGGATCATACTCAATACAAGGTGACCAAACTGATTTGGCAAAGGGACAAGGTTTTTGAGATTAAAGTGATCTCAATCAAAAGAGGGGTTCATTCCAAAAGCATGAAGGTTCTCTCATAAAGAAGTGAATGAGCTATAGTAAAATGCTAAGAGTTAGAGGCAATTGGTGCATACTAGGTTGATTTCCATCTACCCATGCCCCAATTACTTCTTCTCCTAATCTAGCCCACCTAAATGGATACTACCCTTGATCAAGGCTATTGTTGCCTCATCCCCTTTTTTTAATCAGACACTTTTCAAAGAAACACCCCAAGGATCAATAAAGACTTTTCAAAACAGTGGCAAATCTCTTCTTTTTACTAAGCTCAAATTTTTCTTTAGCAATGGTCTCTTTTCTTTCTTAAAGGTGAGCCTTTGGCTTCTTTTCATTTCAAAATATGAGACACTTTTCTTTTCTTTAAACACATAAGAGCTTTTCTTCTTTTAAAATACTTTGCCAATAAGGATAAGATCCCAACCAAAATCCCTTTTCATTCTTCCTTTTCTTTACTCTCTCTCTCTCTCTCCTTTCCCAACTCATCCCCCAAACTTCGATCCTAGCCTATTGCAAAGCCAAAGATGTTGAGGTTGCATCTATATGGAAATTTCTCCTAGTCGTCTCATACTCAACACTTTTTACCTAGCTCATTCAAGAAAATAGGCCTACCTCTCAACAAGAGTGTTTATGGTTTGAAAGAAGGGTGGTAAAAGGTGTGGAGTCTATTCAAGCAAGCGAGAGTGGTAGAAGGGACAAGAATGTTTGAATATTTTCAGAGTATCCATGAGTTTAGCACGCAAGCATGAGTAAGATAATTAGATGTCATCATTAAAGTTCTCACTTAGGTAGAGCCAGTGTCAATTCAAAGCCTATTTCAGTTTCAAATCAAGTTTCAAAGCAAGCAATCCTAGCATGGTTCGTCTTAACTCTCTAGCCCTTCTTGAATTACAATCTTATGACAATCAACTAGCTTAAACAACTAGCATAAAGAACAAGTCATCACTCAATCAATGTTACAAGGAAATTCAATCATTGCTCCCTATGCATGCGTCCTATATGATGCAACTAGACTCAATCCTATTATGCTATTGCAACTACATGTTTTTCTTTTTGAAATTTTTTTGAAATTTTTCAATTTTTTTGGATTTTCTATGCCTTAGATGAATGCATGAGACTCAAGTGTAAAAATCAAAAATAAGAAACAAAACAAACCAAATTAGCAACTGGTCTCTCCCCCAAACTTAAATCACACGGTCCCTTGTGTGATCTAGGCAAGGAAGAAAGACCGAAAACACACAAAAAGCAAAAGAAAGAAAGAAGAAAAACTATATACAAAGGTGGAGTGTAACCTGGCTAGTAGTGGAGGTACGGAGGTGATGAGTCCCCCATGGAGTAAGTCGGGTTAGAGGAGGAGCAGGAAGGTGTCCTCATGGCTCTCCTCTTCTTCCTTCTGTCCTCGCGAGTAGAGTGGCGGTGAGGATCCTCATAGTAGGAGTCGTGAGCCATGCGTGCAGATCCTGATGTCTCGTGTCCAGCAACCGAGTACCTGCCCTGCTCCAATTCAGCCTGCTCAACCAGAACATCGGCTTCAGCTATCACCTCCTCAGTCGCTGCCTGAATCTCCTCATCTAGACCAGCCTGAGCCTCTCGGTATGTGGAGGTCTGTCCCGCAGCGCTACTCTTGTCTTTCTTCCCCACAATCATCTTAAGAACCTTGGTCACTTTCTTCAAGCAGGAAGCCATCTTCTTAATGTTCCTCCCGTTCCATTTGCTCTGCTTCTGGAGGTCCCGGTTCTGGTCTCTCAGTGATCTTACTGTCTTGTTCACGATAGGATCATCTAGAGGCTCGATAAGGTATCTGTGCAGCCCATACACCCCAGCAGGTGCATCGGAAGTATCAGGCTCTGCTGCAGTCGCTCTCTGAGACCCGTGAGGTCCAAACACATGCTCTACCCCCGGTAAAAATCTGATATGAGCTCTGTTGGCAAAGCTTGTAATGTCGGGGTTTGGGAGGAGATACCCTTCTTCGTGGGAAGTACCCGAGCACATCCGGTAGATATGGCGCTCTGGAGGCGGCTTGGAGGCGAGGTAGTGAGTTCGGACAAGCTGTGGAACATCCAGCCATGCTACTGGTGTAGGCTCCCCAAATGTCTTCTCATCCAGACTTCCTTCCAGTTTTACCTTCTTCTTCACAAGCAACGGCGTGATCAAGCCACCCATGCTGAACTTCAGACTAGAGTCCCTCACTGACATTGCCCAATCTCGGTGGACAGCAAACTGCTCTATCAAAATGGAGGTGTAGCTTGGGAGGCGCTCAACTGGTGGTATGGGCTGACCGTTGGGATATGTGAGCAGGAGAGGCTGCAACCCAATGTACAGTATCTTCATCTCCAGTTCGTGGACTTGGTTTGCCTCCTTCCTATCAAAGAAAATGTGAGCTAATGCCTTGTGCACGTATCTAATAGCTGGGTGTCTGATCCTTGCAGCTTTCATAGCTCCCAGCTTAAAGGGCCCATCAGCTATCATCCGCCAAACACCCTCGAGGTCGTCCTTATCAATGGGGATAAAAGTTCCCAGCTGAGCACCATTCTCTGGAAAATCAAAAACTGCAGCTATATCTTCATACGTCATACTGAACTTCTTCTTACCCATTTGGAAATCAATCTTCCCTCGACTTACTTCCCCTGCCAAAGCGGCTCTCCTCATGTTGACTGTTGCTTTCATGGATGAGAGGAATTGGCATGCTGAGCTCTGGTAGGAGTCACTGGCAAGGTTGAAGAACTCCTTAAGGCCCATGTTCTCTACAATCTCGTTGTAGTCATCCAGTAGCCCAAGTGCAGTAAGTGTCGGGGTGTGAGGGTATCGGGTTGGCCAAAATGGTATCCCCTCCAGCTTGTCATATATCTCACAGGTGGAGTACTTATGTGGCACCTGGATCATCCTTACTCGGGCCTCTTGCACCTCTTCCTCAACTGCTACCCCTTTTCCTTTTGATGAAGTTCCCACATCTTGTACCGGCTCTTGTGCCTTTGGGTTTGGTTTCGGGTTGGCGCGCTTCCTTGTCATTGTCCTACAAAAGACAACTCAAAGAACGAATAAGCACATCGTATAATCTACCAACACAATCAATAGGAGCTTAAAGCATTGATGATCAACAATTGTGGGAGCTTAACAATTGCATACTTTTTCAATTTCAATGGAGTAAACAAGCTTAAGCCTCCTAACCAAACTCAATTCTATCTCAGCATAAGCGCAATGAACGAACAAATCAATCACATTCTTGAGCAATTCACAATCTCATCAACCAAAGGTCCTTAACGCACATTTTTGAAACTTTTGTGAAACAAAACTCATCCAAATCAAGTAGTATCACAAAATTAAGCCTTTAACAATCCAATGCATCATTAGAAACCATCCAATTAGAAAACCCCCAAAAATTTTCGGATTCCAAATTTCTCAAGAACCCTAAATCACCAAAGATCAAATTCAAACAATCCTAGGGTGCAATTGAGTTGGGAAATCATCTAGAAACAGTCTAGCAAAGGTTTCTAACCATATTCATCAAGCAAAAAGCAACAATTTCGAGTTCTAAAAATCTGAAAATTTTGAGCAATCCGAAATTGAGAGAGAGTGAATTATACCTTGCTGTTCTGATGAGAGATGATGGTAGAGAGTGATTGCAAGTGATAGAGCTTTGAAAACCTTGAATTTAGCACTTGAAAATTCGAAATTTGGTGAAGATTTGAGAGAGGAAAAAGGGAGTTGGAATCGCAAGAGGAGCAAAGAGAGAGAGAGAGAGAAACGCGTGTGAGGAGGAGAAAAGAAGGGGAAGAAATCGATTTTTGAGTTGAAATCCGGTCAGAACCGGTTTGAAATCGGTTTAGAATCGAGATGACTTACCCGGGCGAAGGGGCGTATCGGCTTGGCCAACCGATACGCCAGCCGATATTGGCTCTCGGATTAAATTTTTGCAATCTGTATCGGCCTGGCCAACCGATACGGGGACCGATATTGGCTCTCGGTTTTTTTTTGCATCTCGTATGGGCCTGGCCAACCGATACGGGGACCGATATCGATCTTCCTGGGAAATCCGTATCGGCCTGGCCAACCGATACGGAACCCGATATTGAGCCTCGGATTATTTTTACCAGAACCGTATCGGCCTGGCCAGCCGATACGGAACCCGATATTGGCTCATGCACCATTTTTCTTCATTTCCGCGGCCTTTGCTCAACTCCAACTGATCTACAACCTCATCCTTAAGCCAAAACCTGAAAAAACTCAAAGCAAAACATCAAAAATAACAAGCAAAAGACGTATGTACAAGGATAAACATGGGAATGTCTCCCAAGTGAGCTTTTATTTAAAGTCGTTAAGCTCGACTTTGCAAACCGTGATCTCAAGCTGAGGGAGGGCTAGAGAGTGGAATCGAAGTCCCCTCCTCTATTGCTTCTGAGACGGAGTAATGCTTGAGTCTTTGGCCATTGACCGTGAACTCTTCATCTGATTTTCCCAAAAGTACCACCGCTCCATATGGTCTCACCTCCTTCACTCTAAACAGTCCCGACCATCTAGACTTGAGCTTCCCGGGAAAGAGTTTCAACCGGGAGTTAAAGAGCAACACAAGATCTCCTTCCTTGAACTTCTTCTTGTGGATCAGCTTATCATGGAAAAGCTTGGTCCTCTCCTTATAGATCTTCGAGCTCTCAAAAGCCTCAAGCCGTATCTCGTCAAGTTCATTCAGCTGAATCAACCTCCTCTCAGTTGCGGTCTTGATGTCAAAGTTCAGCAACTTGACAGCCCACATGGCCTTGTATTCCACCTCCACCGGTAAGTGACATGACTTACCATACAGCATGGTGAATGGTGTAGTGCCCAATGAAGTCTTGAAAGCAGTCCTATACGCCCACAGTGCGTCATCAAGTTTCTTAGCCCAATCTTTCCTTGAGGCTCCAACAGTCTTCTCTAGGATAACCTTGATTTGCCTATTGGACACTTTAACTTGGCCGCTTGTCTGAGGATGATATGGTGTTGCAACCTTATGCTTCACTCCATACTTCTTCAAAAGGCTTTCAAATAGCTTGTTGATGAAGTGTGAGCCTCCATCACTGATCACAATCCTCGGGATTCCAAATCTTGGGAAGATGATGCTCTTGAATAGATTTATTACAACCTTGGCGTCATTAGTTGGACTCGCCACTGCTTCTACCCACTTGGAAACATAATCCACAGCTACTAAGATGTAGCTATTCCCGTAAGAGGATGGGAAGGGTCCCATGAAATCAATGCCCCACACATCAAATACTTCAACTTCAAGGATGGGGTTTTGAGGCATCTCATTTCTTCTACTGATATTCCCCTTTCTCTGACAAGGATCACACTTAGTAATGAACTCTTGGGCATCTTTGAACATTGTAGGCCACCAAAACCCATCTTGTAGAGCCTTTTGAACCGTCTTGAAAGTGGCAAAGTGACCACCATAATCTGACCCATGGCAATGTAGGAGAATGCCTCCCACTTCTTCATCAGCTATGCACCTTCTATAGAGCTGATCCTTGCACAAAGTGAAGAGGTAAGGCTCATCCCAATAGTACCTATTGACATCTCTAAAGAACTTTTTTCTTTGGTAGCTATCGAGGCTCGGTGGTTCTTTCCCAACAGCTAGGAAATTGACTATATCAGCATACCACGGTTCCTTGTCTTCAATAGAATTGACCTCCTCAATCCTCATTCTTGTATCATGAGCATCCTTAACAACCTTGCAAGCCATTAGCTGCTCCTCAGGGAGAGAGTCATCTAGAGGAATTCCATCCTCAATTCTCAGTCTTGACAAATGGTTTGCTACTCCATTCTCAATGCCTTTCTTGTCCTTAATCTCCAAGTCAAATTCCTGTAGCAGCAGTATCCACCTCAGAAGCCTTGGCTTGGCATCTTTCTTGGCAAGTAGATACCTCAACGCAGCATGATCCGTGTACACCACAACTTTTGATCCAACCAAGTATGATCTGAACTTCTCAAAGGCAAACACCACAGCAAGAAGCTCTTTCTCAGTTGTTGCATACCTCACTTGAGCATCGTCCAATGTCCTACTAGCATAGTATATGACATGGAGTTTCTTGTCTTTCCTCTGTCCAAGGACTGCTCCTACTGCGTAGTCACTTGCATCACACATGATCTCAAAAGGCAACTCCCAGTCGGGAGCTTGGACTATCGGGGCGCTAATCAAGGCCTCCTTAATCATGTGGAACGCTGCCAAACACTCATCATCAAACACAAAATCTGTCTCCTTACACAGCAGACGTGTAAGTGGTCTAGCAATCTTGGAGAAATCCTTAATAAACCGCCGGTAGAACCCTGCATGACCCAAAAAGCTTCGGATTCCCTTCACTGAGTTTGGTGGCTGAAGACTTGTCATCACCTCTATCTTAGCCTTATCCACTTCAATGCCATTCTCTGAGATCTTGTAACCCAACACAATCCCCTCTGTTACCATGAAGTGGCACTTCTCCCAATTTAGCACGAGGTTCGTCTCTTCACATCTCTTTAAGACCCTGCACAGATTCAGCAAACAGGAGGAGAAAGAAGAACCATACACAGAGAAATCATCCATAAAGACTTCTACAATATCCTCAATAAGATCTGAGAAAATAGACATCATGCACCGCTGAAAGGTAGCCGGTGCATTGCACAAACCAAATGGCATCCTTCGATAAGCAAAGGTACCATAAGGACAAGTGAATGTCGTTTTCTCCTGATCATTAGGATGTATCGGGATCTGAAAGAATCCACTGTATCCATCAAGAAAGCAATATAAAGGATGATTAGCAAGGCGTTCTAGAATTTGATCAATGAACGGTAATGGAAAATGATCCTTCCTAGATGCGGCATTTAGTTTTCTATAATCAATACACATCCTATGCCCAGTGATAGTTCTAGTAGGAATCAATTCATTACTGTCATTTTTAACCACAGTAGTCCCCCCTTTCTTCGGAACACAGTGCACGGGAGAAACCCAAGTGCTATCCGAGATAGGGTAGATTATCCCTGCATCAAGCAATTTTAAAATCTCTTTCTTGACTACTTCCTTAAGATTAGGATTCAATCTTCTTTGGTGCTCAATAGAAGACATGGATTCATTTTCAAGGTGGATCCTATGAGTACACAAGCTAGGTGACAATCCTTTTATATCATCAAGTGAGTATCCTATTGCTTTTCTAAACTTTTTCAACTCAGTGGTCAAAGCAATCAATTCATCATCATTCAGCAACTCATTCACAATGACAGGATAGGTAGAGTTAGGGCCAAGAAATGCATACCGAAGCCCCCGCGGAAGGGGCTTTAACTCAACCTTTGGCGCCTTAAGCTCGCTCCAATCATCAGCTACAAGCTGCTCCTTGCACAGCTCTACTCCCTTGGCGCCATCAGCACCCACGTCTACAGCAAACACCTCCAGCTCCTTACACACTGAATCTGATCCCAGCTCAATGAACTCAACCTCTTCTAGCAAAGGCTTGTGCGAATCAAGCGCTCTCATATAAGCCCATCTATCTTCTTGAAGATACCCATACTCCCCACATTCCTTGGTCAAGGTAACCTCTAATGGATCATCCATGTTCAACTCCTCAAGGAGTTCATCAGCTAGCTCATCCATAGTCTCAATATAAAACATTTGACCTTGAATGGTTGGCTTCTTCATCACCTTGTTGATGTCAAATTTGAGCACTATGTCCTTGCTAAGGTTGAGGTCTATCTTCCCTTTTCTGACATCTATAATCGCACCATCTGTGGCAAGAAAAGGTCTCCCAAGGATTAGAGGATCCTTTGGTTCTTCATCCATCTCCAATACAATGAAATCTGTTGGTACTTCAAATCCTCCTACTTTCATCGGAAGATCTTCTAGGAGACCAATTGGGTATCTCACTGATCTATCTGCAAGAACCAAGGAGATCCTACATGCCTTGTAGGTAGAGAAACCTAGCCTCTTGGCTACTGAGAAGGGCATAAAACTTGCGCTTTCTCCAAGATCAAACAAACAACCCTCAAACCGATTTGGACCGATAGCACATGGAAGAGTAAAACTGCCCGGATCTTCAAGTTTTCTTGGAACAATATTCCTCTGGATGATCGCACTAGACTCATGAGACAACACAACCATCCCTTGCACTTCCTTGGTTCTTTCCTTGATTGCGTCCTTGAGAAACTTGCTATACTGAGGAACTAGCAAGAAGGCGTCAATCAAAGGCATGGTCAACTCAACATTCTTCATCTGCTTTTCAAAAAGAGCTTTGTACTTCTCTAGGAGTTGCTTCTTGAATCTTCCCGGAAAGGGTAGCTTGGGCTCATAAGGTGGTGGCACAAACACACTATTCTTCTTCTTGAGTGTATCATTCACTACTTCTTCAACTACAGCCTTTCCTTTCCTCTTGGCCATATCACTATCACTCTCTTTGTTGAGAGCAGAATTTTCAGAATTCTCCTCCCCTTCTTGAACTTCAATGTCCTCATTGAGTGAAGATGTCAGCTTAGGCTTGGGCACTTGACTTTGTTGCAGCTCCTTTCCACTTCTCAGGGTGATAGCGCTGATGTATTCTTTTGGGTTTTGCTCAGATTTTCCGGGTAAAGTACCTTGAGTGCGGGATGTAGAGGCATTCTTGTTTTCCATGTTTGTGACCCTTGAAGTAAAACTCTGAAGCTCATTCTTAAGGTCCTGTACTTCCATAGCTCCTGAGGCTTGCCCTTGAAGTAGTTGCTGCATCATATTTTTCAGCTCATTCTCAGCTCCCGAAGAAGAAGAAGTTTGTTGTTGTTGTCCAAAACCGGGTGGGTAGTGTTGCTTTGGTGCATAGCCTTGTTGACCCTGAAACTGAGGCTTATTTCCAAACCCTTGTTGGTTGGTGTAAGGGACAAATGGCTTTTGCTGTTGAGGTTGTTGAAAGCCTTTTTGCCCTTGTTGTTGAGCTTGTCCTTGAGATGGAGCTTGAGGATAGACTTGGTCCTGAGGATTGGCTACATTGGTGCTGCGGTATGAGAAGTTTGGGTGGTTTCTATAGTTTTGGTTGAAGCCTTTGTTTAAACCACCTTGTCCAGCAATGAAGTTAATCTCCTCTTGTGTCAAATCCTCATCATCATCATAAAATTGTGGCTTAGAATCCTCCTGGTGTCCCACAAAGCTGATGTTCTTTTGGCCAATGGAGATCATCTTGTCTAACTTCTCATTCAAAGCTTTTATCTCTTTCTCATACTTCTCATCTGAAGATGATGATCCTCGATTAGTCCTCTCATAATCCTCATTGTAGTTGCCATCACTCGTTGCCAGATTTTCAATCAGCTCCATAGCTGCATCTACTCCCTTGCCTAGGAAGTGTCCATTGCTGCATGAATCTAGCATTGCCCTCATTCTAGGAAGCACTCCGCGGTAGAGGTTGCTGAGTAGTGTTTCCTTGGTGACACCATGGTGTGGGCACTGAGTGGTGAGCTTATTGAACCTCTCCCAAGCTTCAGTGAAGCTCTCATTGTTGTGCTGCACAAACCCGGATAGCTCACTGCGAAAACGGGCAGTCCTAGTAGGTGAGAAGAATTTCTTCAGGAAAGCTTTCTTCAGGTCTCCCCATGTAGTAATGGATCCTGGGGGGATAGTGCTTTCCCAATCCTTGGCTCTGTCTGCCAAAGAGAAGACGAAGAGACGCATTTTCAACCCATCGTCAGTCACACCATTCAGCCTCGTGGTGGCACAAATCTTGTCAAAGGTGTCCAAGTGCTGCAGCGGGTCCTCAGATGCTAACCCATGGAACTGATTGTTCTGCACCATGTTCATCACCATAGCGCGGATCTCAAAGTTATTATTGTTCACCGCTGGTGGAATGATTCCATGCCGGTTAGCATTTGTGTCAGGTGTATCTCCATCACCAATGGCCCTAACCGGCCTTTGTTGCTGCTGCTGTTGCTGCTGTTGTTGCTCTTGATCCTCGTGGTTATCCATAACTGTTTGCTCAACACTTTCAACTTGAACAGCTCGTTCTTGTGCTCGTCGTTCCCTTTCTAATCTCCTCTCGTGTGCTTTGATGTCGTAAACTCTTGCAACTAAGTTTGTAGTCCCTTTGCTGTGCAAGTTCATACACCTAGCATCAAAAAGAGAGAAAGTAGCAAATTAGTGACAATAACTTGAACTAAAAAGGAATAGAAAACGAAATGATATATCCAGAATCCCAAAATGGCAACGGCGCCAAATTGATAACAAGGATTTTGCAATCCTTTGAGGTACCAATTCTTCAAGCTTATCGTAGTAGCTTTGAGGTATCGAACCTATTCTGGGATGGATAAAACCAATAAGCAAACACTAAACCTTCAGAGTCAAATCAAACAATTTGGTTTTTAGTTTCTAACAATCCTAATAAAATCAAATCAAACCGAAGTAAACAAAAGAAAATAAACAAACGATTCAATCAATGACAAGAATAAGGCCCAAGGGTTAAGGTCAACGGATAGGTGACTCAGGATGATCAAGGAATCCTAATTCAAACTTCTAAAAGCTAATCTCCTAGCAAGGAACACACCAAGTAAATCAGTTTAATCTCTTAATACCAATTCTTCACTTAATCTTAACTCAAGAACAAATCATCATTTGTGAATTAAAATCAAACGAGCATTCAAACAGGTTCCAATCAGCAAACAATCACTCTAGACATACATTTTCATGTGCTAGAATGTGAAAGTCCTAACAAAGCTAAATACTGGAATTTCATCGAACATGTTGTGAACAAGAAATTCTAAACATCCTAACCAATGTGATCAAGATTAATTAGGCATTAAGCACACTTTGCTAGATGAGATCTTAAACAATTAACCACTAGAAATCCATTGATCACCCCAAATCAACCTAATCCTACCTAACCCATAAGTCTATGGAGAACTACTCACTAATCATAACTAAATCAACAAAACTCATAGGAATAGAGTTGATCATGGAGATTGGTGAGGGATCGAGAGATTTGTAGAAGGAATAACAAAGAAAATACTAGATTAATCTCAAGAATCAAATTTGTTCTTACAAAAGAGTTTAGAACATCAAAAACAGCTTAAGGAACAAAAAGAAATAGGTTTTTGGCTTAAATAGTCTAAAGGGTGCGAGCCGGGTCAACCCGGAACAAACCGGGTGTTGACCCGGATCCGGTACATCTTCTGGGACGCGTATCGGCCCGGCCAGCCGATATCCGGGCCGATATCAAGTCTCGGATTTATTTGGCACAAAACGTATCGGTTTGCTGAACCGATATGCCAACCGATATTGAATCAACGAATTTAATCCGAGAGTTTCATATCGGTTGAGCCAACCGATATCGAACCCGATATGAACTCTTGGATTTTTGCCCGAACAAACGTATCGGCTCATCCACCCGATATCCCGGCCGATATGGCTCCTGCTGCCTCTTTCTTGGTCCTTCAAGCTCCAAACTCCCCATCCAACTCCAAATCATCTGCAAAAACACAAGGAAACACTCCAAATGCAAGCATAAAGTGCCTACTCCTAGTCCTAAACAACTCTAGACTCTAGATGTGACAATGACTCGACAAAATGGTATGAATGATGGAGAAAAGAAGTCAAAACAAGAACTATATACAAGCCTAAATGCATGAAAATGTATGAATATCACCAGAAACCATAGTCGTAATAGTCTTTTGTTGGGGATTAGACTGAGTGTTGTATGAAGGTATGGATCCAATGTAACCAGAATAATTTGATCCCCTCGCAACAAAATATGACTTGTTCTGATAGTTGGTGGATGAATGTGGTTTATAACCTAGAGGATATCCATGCAGACGATAGCATTTCTGAATCACATGACCCAACTGATCACAATGTGTACAAAGTGGCATGTTGTTTCTAGGTAGAATGCGTTATATGTAGTTGTATATTCATATTGTTCATAGGAAGCTATAGGTGAAGAAATGGATGTCTGAAAAACAACGTTATCAGTCTTGACAACAGTCTTAACCATTATTTACCTCTCATCTTGAGCTACCATTTAAAGACTTCTTCAATGGTTAAAATAGATTTTAACATGAGGATATGACGATGAGTTTTCTCATACGTTTCATTTAATCCCATGAGAAACTTTGTGACTCTACTATGTTGTTGCAACTACTCCCATAAACAGCTATGTTACACTCACAATGACAACAAGTGCAAACATGAACATCAATACAACTCTTATATTCTTTCCGTAGAGTGATAAGTTATGTATAGTGATATATCATGGTTTTTCTAGGTTTTCAACCATGATATAGTTGTGTATATTGAGTCTTTAACCTGGTTTTTCAAGTCTATTGAGTCTTCTAAAGGTAGGCTTGCATTTGGAGCAAAAAGTGGGATTAAAGGACGTTTCTGGTGATCTGTGCAAGAAGCTGAAGTTGGTGTCTCGGCCACGACTGGATGTCAACCGACACTGACCTTGGTGTCGGTCGACACTGAGCGCGAGAGAAGCTATACGCCGAGTTGAGACAAGTTTTGAAGAACTGCAAAAAGACCCCGAAGTTTCCCCTAATTCTAATCTAGCCCTAAAACGAGTTAAGGAGTTCAAATTAGGTTTCCAGACTCATTATTCAGTTTATCTTGTTCTTAACTTTGTTCTTGCTTGGAGATTGCGAGATTTTGCTAAGGGGCTGATTCTTGCTACTTGTAACCTTTGAGAGAAGGATTTTGAACCCCTTTATCTTATCTATTCAGTCTTTCGGTTTTCTATTCATGATGTGTTGTTTATCTGATAATATGTCTTAGTAGTAACCTAGTTAGATTTAGGAATTCTCATAAGGGTTTTATGCATGTTTAGATAACTGATTTATTAGGATTCACAATCTGTTCGTTCATCACCTAAGTTGCGTTTGATACTAAATTTTGGACTGAGGGTTTAAATCTGAGATTATTATTTTTGAACGAGGGTGTGAGTTATAATCTGAATAAACTTAGTGTGAGCAATTTGACTAGATACAAAGAGATTTGGTTTAGGAGAATTGTGAACCGATAGAACCTGTTCTTAATGCTTGTTTAGAACTCTATGATCACAAAGAGATTTGGAACGCTAGGTTGCTAGATATAGAAACAATCTCAGCGAGAGTTGGATTGTTAAGCATTGTGTTTCTAGTTCTTGAACCTGTGTTAAATCCGAATCCGGTAAGTTAAGTGTCTCACATTGCATAATTCCCGAGAACTTTCTAAGTCTGACGCCTTTCTTCCTATTGAAAACAAACCTTGTTTACTTGCTTTCGTTTATTGCTTTCTTCTGATTGATTTAACTTAACTTTAGAACTTATAATATATCGTGTGAGACGTGAGTCCTTGTGGATACGATACCCTAAGTACTACAATAGCATAACTGTGCACTTGCAGTAGAATAGGGATAAATCTTGCTCTATCAAGTTTTTGGCGCCCTTGTCGGGGACTCAACTGAGTTCGCCGATAGATTTTGTTTTAAATTTTTGTCTAAGTCGTTTTTTTATTTCTTTGTTACTGATTTTTCCGACATCGACCTCGAGACCAGTGTTTTGAGTTCAGTGTATGCCTAATCGACACAACCGAAGCAACCAGAGCAAAGAACTTCTGAACCTCAGACTTGAGGAGCTTTCTAAACTTGAGAGAACGAACAGAAAATGTCAAAGAACAAGAATGATGAACAATCGTTTGATTTTGAGTCCAAATACTGAGGGAGTTCTGAGAGACTCATAGAACAACCCATACAATGATCATGGGCAAAGGATTGATGCCCATGGACGGGTGATCCCTGAACCTGAGCAGCCTCAAGGTGAGGGGCAGATGGTCAATGCTGGAGGTAATGGACAGCCTCCTAATCCTCCTACTTTTGAGAGGATTCTTGCTGACTACAACCGACCAGATGAGTTTTATTCTAACCGGTCAGCAATTGTACGTCCTCCTTTTGAAAGTAATGAGTTTGAGCTCAAGACTGTCTATTATTCGATTCTGAGGCAGCATCCTTTCCATGGTCTTCCACATGAAAAACCCATGGACCACATTGAGGATTTTGAAGCCTTCGTCACTGGGATGAAGCACAATGGAGTGGGTTATGATTTATTATACCTTAAGCTTTTCCCATATTCTCTTGCTGGAGAAGCTGCAGCTTGGCTTAAGAAACTTCCACCTGGGAAGTTAACTACTTGGGATGCAGTGAAGAGAGAGTTCTTGCGACGCTTTTATGATGATGCTCGTTCAGATCAGCTCAGACAGGATCTTCTGACATTCACTCAGGGACCTATAGAGCCACTTAAGTCAGCTTGGGTAAGGTTCAAGATGTACCAACGAGACTGTCCCCATCATGGATTCTCTGAAGTTCACCTGCTGGGCATTTTCTTCAGAGGTGTGGATCTCTGGTACCAGTCTGCGTTAGATGATGCCAGCAATGGCAACTTCAACAGAAAGAATCCTGAACAAGCTAGATTGTTGATTGATAAGTTGGTGAGTAGCAATAGCACCAAGACTGCAGATCAAAGAAGGAAGGAGTCTGGTGGAAAGGTTGATCATTTGCAAATAGCTGAGAAGAAGAACAAGTTGGATTCTGTTCACAGCTTGTTGACTAGTAAGAAGCATGTCCACTTTGCTCAGGATGTTGAAGAGTGTGGACCTGAAGAAGGCTGCACATAATAAGATGTGAACTACATTAGTGGTTCTGGATTTCAAGGAAACAGGTTTGGAAATCAGCAGAACAACAAGTTCATTAATGGTGGACAGAAAGAGTGCTTTCACAAGCAATCAAAACTCTTATAGATATGGTCAGAATGCTGGTTACCAGAAGCCTTTTCAACAGAACAACTCCTATCAGAGGACCTATGGATCATCTTCCTATCAGACACCTTCTGCTCAAAATGCTCATGAGAGCAAGCTGGAAGCTATGATGGAGCAGTTGCTAGAGGGTCAGACAAAGACTGCTGCGAATTTCAACAAGAAGATAGATGTTTTCTATGCTGATTTGAATGAGAAGTTTGAATCCTTGAGTACACATATGAAGCAATTGGATTCTCAAGTTGCTCAACTGCTGTAGCTATTAGAAGGCAAGCCGGATTCCTTCCTGGAAGCACAGATACTAAGCCCAAGCATCACTGCAATATCACTGTGGAGTGGGAAGGAGCTGCACACCATCCCTATTAGGCATATCAGTTATAAGGAGATCAAAGAGATAGAAGAATTTGAAGAAGAGTACGAAGCTGGGAAACGAGCGTCGACCAACACTACCTCTGCACGTCGGGCGACACCAACTTCTTCGAGTCCTCAAGATGAACGGAAATCAACCGAGATCGATTGTGAGGACGATGACAGATTAAAATCGAGCAATGTCGACCTACACCAAACTGATGTCGGTCGACACCAGCAGCGTACAGACTCTGATGCTACGCAGAAACCCCTATAGCTGGTGGGAAAGTGTATAAACCCAAAGTACCTTTCCTGAGAAACCCTAAGAAGTCTAAGTTTGAACGGTTCAAGGCTAAATAAATGGCTATGCTGAGCAAGCTATCTCTCCCAATGCCATTGATGGATGCTATCAACAACAACCCAGTTCTTAAGAGGTGTTTGAAACAGATGTTGACTTCTGACATGGGAGATGAAGAGAGTGTGATGATGATCACTGAAGTCTGTAGTGCCGTCATTCTAAACAGAGTTCCAGAGAAGCAAAAGGACCCAGGGAGCTTTGTCTTGGACTGTGCAATTTTCAGCAACAAATTTGAGAGGTCACTGTGTGATTTGGGTTCAAGTGTCAATCTAATGCCATATTCAGTTGCTATGCAGATGGGGATGACAGACTTCACACCTGCTAGGATCTCCTTGATTCTAGCTGATCGCTCCATGAGAATTCCTGAAGGTCTCTTAGAAGATGTACCGGTAAAGATTGGTGAATGTGTTATCCCAACTGACTTCGTAGTCCTGCAGTACAATGATGAGCCTAAGGACCCTCTTATCTTGGCTACAGTTGGTGCCATCATTGATGTGAAAAGAGGAAAGATTAGACTGAATGTGGGTGATCTGGTGATGGATTTTGACATGGACAAGTTGATGAGACACCCCACCAATGATGGACAGACCTTCTATGTTGACACGATTGAGAATTGATAGGTCGAGTTTTAATCCCTATACTAACAGCAAGTGCACAGTGATGTCAATGTAGTATATAGGGTATCGAAATCCACAGAGACTCTGGTCTCGATAGAATAAGAACCGTAGAGATTAATACTAAGAATAAAGCAGGTGGTGAATGAAATAAAAGCAAGGCAAGAAAATAAATCAGTAGCAGGGAGTTGTTGTGAAAGCAATAAACTAAAAGCGCTAAGTCTAGGGAATTCTCAGGAAATAAGACAAGCAGACAAGTTAATCAGTCAGAATCAAATTAAACTCAGTTCTAGAACTCAAATCACGGAATTAGAATTAACCAAATCTCTTTGCGAAAATCCTCTAAGTCTAAGTGCAGTAATCCAAATCTCTTTGCAATTACTAACAGATTAAACCAGCATTAATTTCAAGTTCGATATGTTCACAATTAAACTAAGCCAAATCTCTTTGCCAATAATTTAATTGCTCAACCTAAATAGTTCTGATTCTAAACCACACTCTCGTGTCGTATTTAGAAACCTAAGATCTAGATTCTAATTGATCAGGTTAGAACTAGCATTAAGCACAATTTAGTTTGAAGAACATTCTAATCATGTGAATCCTTAACTGAATTAAACAAGTCTAGCAAGTCATAAAAATCCTTAATGAGAAACCCTAAACTTAACTATGAATCTACTCAGACATGATTAATGGAACAAAAATCATAGAATAAATAAATTGCATATAAGAAATTAAATAGATAAAGGGGTTCGAAATCTTCTCCAAAATAGATGAAGTACATGATTAGATTAGCCCCAAAAACTCTAAAAATCTCTTAGCTCTAAGTATGAAAGCGTATCTAAATTAAACACCAAAATCCTATATATATAAGCATAATCTCGGCTGGGGCTTCTGTGTAAATACTAGAACTTTTATGGGCTTTTCTGTAAATCTTCATAACTTCATTAAACCGCCGCATTCGGCCCATCTCGCTAGTGTGTCGATCGACACCAAAGGTGTGTCGATCGATGCATGATCATCAGATCGGACAGTGAGTTAAAACTCTCGGCCAAAATGCTCCAAAACTCCCAGAATGCTCCAAAATCTCCACATTAGCTCCAAACCTTATTAAACCTGTAAAAGACTCTAAAATAACACCAAAGACACTAAAAACACAACTATATCATGGCATAAAACAGGTAAAAACCATGATATATCAACTCCCCCACACTTAGACTTTGCTTGCCCTCAAGCAAAACAGAGAACTAAAATGCAGTGAAGAGGTTTGAAAACTCTTCAGAAACTCTTTTCATCTTAGAAGCAGTAACACTCAGATTCTCCTTAGTAAACCACATGAAAGAATCAACCTGCAGACATCAAGACCAACATATACTTCCCCCCACACTTAGCAACTGTCCTAAGTAAACTCCACAATCACATTCACACATTCAAATTCTCCCTACTGACTTCTGCAAGTATTTAAGTGCGGTCTAAACTAAGGAATATCAATCAAAGGCACATGGATTCTTACCTTGTCAGCTCTAGACCACCAAACTATCTTTCTCTAGTCCCTTTCTTCTCTTTTCCCTTCCTTAACAACTGATTTTTCCCCATTGGGTATCATTTTATTTTTTTTATCAGTGTTCTTCCCGTTTTGGGGTGTACTTTGGACACATTCCATGGATGAACAGGATATGAAAGTTGTAGCTACCATTCCCATGACCACTTCGGAGTTACTAACTCATCCTCAGTTTATTACTTTTTTTTTACTTTATGGAAGGGGAGAAGGGAACCAAATAGGACAGGTTTACAGGCTGTGTCAGAACTAACAAAGGAATCCGACTCTAAGTATTCCAAGCCCTTAAGTGAGAAATCTAAGTCAGTATTAAGGTGAAGTCAGTAAAAGATCCTTTGATACCTGAAGTGATGTGGATGTTCTCAGTAGGCTGATCTGTGTCTGGGTTTTCTAATAGTCAGAGATCATCTGCAGCTTCATCTCAATGGTTACTTAAGTTCCTGCAAGTGCTACTAATCTTCTCAAAAAATCATTGTTTCTTACTTAAACAAATTTTGACTCAATAAAACAAAAATTTTTGAAAACTTTTAAATGACTCTAAGAAAACAAAAGAAAGAAGTTAGTAGAACCTCCCCCACACTTAAGACACACTTTCCCCAGTAGTGTCAAGCGAAGGATTGGCAAAAAGAAAATAAAAATTTGTTTAAAGTATGGTTAAGTTCTCTCGGGTATTACCTATGTCGCAATCAGGCATCGATCGTTGCACTAGGTGCATCGACCGTTGCTGTGCGATTTTCCATTGTAACGATCGACACAAAAGGTGTGTCGATCGACGCACTGCGTAATCATCGAACAGTCAGCAAGTTAGCAGGTTAGTCCGTCGGTTTTTTTCAATTTCGAATCCTGCAAGCTGAAAACACTAGAAACAGAGTAAAACCGAAGCAACAAATGTATCTAATCAAGCATAACCATCCAAACATAGTAGCAAAATAAAGAAAAAGTGCAAAAGAAAAGAAAAAGAAAAATCAGAATACAGAACCGAATGTCAAGAGATGACAGCTACACTCACTCACTATCATCATCTATATCACCATATCTCTCAGCATCACTGGCATCCTCAGGAGATCGCTGTCGACGACGTCTGTCAGGTACGGGCTGATGAATCTATGGCTGTCTCCTGCAGCTGCAAGTGCACATGAAGTTCCAAACAGCTCGTAGAATACCATATGATCTCTCTCTCTCCACTCGGCCTCAGAATATTCACCGTAAGGAATCGTAGGCTCGGGAAAGGCACCCACATCGTCAACCGGGGCAGGCGCAGGCGCAGGGGCAGCAGAAGTCGAAGCTCGGGTGGAAGGCTATCCCAGCGGATAAGCCATAGAAGGAATCCCACGCTGCTCAGTCTCAGGAGGCTGAAATCTCAGAGTCTCCAATGTATCAATCCGTGTCCACCTAGCAGCAGGAAGCTCTATACCACACCTCCCAGTAGTCGGGTCCTGATAAACCCAAATGCGCCCCTCCTTGAGCCTGGTAGCGCTCTGCAAATGGCTGAAGTCCAGGAACTCCTTGGCTGTATCACACTCAGTGCCCTGTAGAGGAATCCCGCAATGCATAAAAATGGGAGTAAGCAAGCTCCCTACCGTCTCAGTACTGACTCCATCAAAAGGCTTCGTCTTCAGATCACACAAATGCAAGGCAAAGACAGCTCCCAAGTTGAGACCCCTAGTAGGATCTCTCACACCAGACTCTGCAAACTGGTCTCTCAGCCCCATAAACAGCATCTCCATCTCATACTTGCGCATCTTGTTGGACTCATACTTGCAGAGCAAGCTCCAACACAAGATACGCGAGACATATCTCAGCACATGATGCCTCATCATCTTCACCGGTGTGGTCCTGGAGTTGTATCGACCACTGCCAATACACTCCCAGAATGATCGAGCCTCATCTGGATCCCACTCAAGTGGCATAGCTATGCGCCTCGGCTCAGTACTGAACCCGTAGATCCTGCAGAGATCTAGTAGAGGAATCCAATACCTGACTCCCCAACTCATGAAGGTAAAGATACCTCCTGTAGCGCTCCAGCTATCGGGATCTGGGTAAACCACTCTGCAAGTGGCTAGCAACTGCCTGACCAGCTCAGGATAGATATCATAAGGGTGCATTAGCATTGTCCCTAGACCAATGCCTCTACACACAGCAAGTACCTGCTCATCGATCCCCAGACTCTTGCAGGTAGAGTAGTCAGCGAACTTGGTTGGCTTGATGGTCATCCCACACCAACCACTGTAGAGAAGCGAATCATACTCATCCCACTGGTTAAGCAATGGCCTCTCTGTAAAGTCTGCAGTCTTGAGGAACGTGCGAATGTCCTCTGGCCACTGTCTGGCTGTAGGGATCTCCGTCGTGTCTTCTCGGGGCCAAGGCAGTGCTACTGCTGGACCCACTCTAACATATGGCTCAGGTGGCTGAGAATCTCTGTGGAACCACTCTGGTGGTGGAATGTACTGTCTTGTGGCTGTTGATGTTGTTGCTCGTTTCTTGCGGGGTTGTCTGCGAGATGCCATCTGCATAAGAAAGAAAAATCAAACAATTATAAGTCTCGACAAAATTCTCTGTGAAATCGCGAAGCAACGACCGTTGCATCTAAGGCATCGATCGTTGCAAGGCGATTTCATTTATCGAACATTTCCCAAAATCGCAAAGCAACGACCGTTGCGTAAATGCAACGACCGTTGCGTAAATGCAACGACCGTTGCAAAGCGATTTCGCCGCAAACAATCAACAAAAATCAGTCAAATTCGTGCCACATTATCGCAAATCAGTCTAGAATCATCACCTATTACCCTAAATTCGGTCTATTTACGCATGCAAACACCAATTTCGATCCAAAAATCTCAAACCCTAAAACCCTAAAGTTGAATCCAAAAATCGAAAATAGGGGCACATTACCTTGGATTCTTGTAGATATGAGCTATAGAAACGGATTTAGAGTGTAAAATAGGAAGTATTAGTGATTGAATCGAAGAAAATGATGAAGAATTTCGATTTTTAGGTGTGAAGCTCTCGGTGTACGGACGGCGGAAATGAGGAAGAAAAGAGAAGAGAATGGTTTAAGGCAACTTACCTCGGTCGTGGGTGCAACGATCGTTGCTTAGGGGCAACGACCGATGCTGGTCAAATCGAAATCGATTTTCGGTTTAGCGCATACCTTAATTTTGCAATTGAACCAATTGCAACGACCGTTGCTTGTGAGCAACGATCGTCACAATGCGATCACCCCTCTTCGTCAAATCTCCTTGCAACGACCGGTGCACAAGTGCATCGATCGTTACACATCTCCAGACTCGAGTTCTGTATCTGAAACTTAAAAACCAATAAAAACGTTAAATCCTAAGAAAAACACCAAAAATGAAAAGGAAAAACAACTAAACCTAACAGTGGGTTGCCTCCCACTCAGCGCTTGTTTAAGGTGATTAGCTTGACCGGACGAACAAGATCAGTTTGCTGAAGGTCCTGACAGAGACTTTGGTTGCCTCTGTGAAAGCCTCCTCATCCAAGGCGGAGAATAAGCTGTATCAGAATGGTCCTGTCCAAGAAAAGAAGGAGTAAACCGCTCTCCAGGATCCAAAACTGTAGTGTGACTTGATTGCTCGTCAGCTGCATCTATAATGGTGAAGGTCTGCCCATCTATCAGTGGCTTGCGCAGCTTGTCCATCTCAAAATGCAGCGGCTCGTCTCCCAGATGGAGGTCTATTAGACTGTGTCTAACATCTATCACTGCTCCCGCTGTAGCCAAAAATGGTCTTCCCAGTATCAACGCATCATCAGGATCACAATCATATTTCAACACCAAGAAGTCTGTTGGAACTAAATAGTCTCCAACTCTCACCGGGATGTCCATAAGGAGTCCTTCTGGAACTCGTATAGACTGATCATCTAGGACAAGAGAGGTCCTAGTAGGAGAAAAATCCAGCATACCCAGCTTCTCTGCCACAGAGTATGGTATAAGACTTCCAGCAGCTCCTAAATCACAAAGAGAGCACCTAAAAGTATCCTCGAAGATAGAACAACTCAGCACAAAAATCCCAGGATCAGGCAGCTTCTTAGGAATCTTGTTTAACAGCACACAACTTATCTGTGGAGGGACTATAATCACCCAATCTCTCAGCTCCTCCTCTAAAGGCAGCATCCTGTTCAGGTATCTCTGCACACATGGGTGATAAGGTGGATCATCAGAAGATGGAATTTCTTCCAATTCTTCACCAATCTCCTCTAGCTTCTTAAGCTCTTCACTCTATTGCTTAATCACTTCTGATATTGAGGGATATAGTCTGATGGATGTAGCATAAATTTCCTCCTGAGTGATCTCTGACACCCCAGGGAATAAGCGGGCAAGTTCCAAATCTGCATCAATAATGTTATCATCCGGCGAGTCTGTCTGTTCACGACCTTCATCGACCGACACTAGATGTGTGTCGATCGATGCAACATTGTTTTCACAGTTTTCACCCGAGAGATTTTCTCCAAAATCCGAGATTTCTTCATCTTCCACCAATTCAGCTGTACTTAGCTCAAATCTTTCACCTAGGTGAGACCCATCATCAATGTACACAGACCAGGCTTTAATATGAGTGTCTGCCACTCCTTTTCCTTTCATAGAGCTGGAAATCTGGTTCACCTGAGTATCCAACTGCTTCATATGAGTGTTCAGAGACTCAAACTTCCCATTGAGGTCCTCATAGACAGCATCTAGCTTCTTATTGCAGTCCACAGTACTCTTGGTCTGACTCTCCATTAGCTGTTCCATCATTGCTTCTATTCTACTCTCATGAGCTGTAGGTGCAGGAGGAGTCTGATAAGATGAAGATCCATAGGTTCTCTGAGCACCTTGTCCAAAAGGCTTCTGAAAACCACTAGTCTGTCCAAAAGGGTTTTGATTGCCTGTGAAGGCACTCTTTTGTCCTCCATTGAAGAATCTGTTACCCTGCTGATTACCAAATCTGTTGCCTTGAAAACCAGATCCTCCAATGTAATTCACATCTTCTTCCTGAGTGTCCTCCTCAGTCTGAATTACCTCAACATCTTGAGCAAAATGGACAGCCTTCTTACTAGCCAGGAGATTGCAGATTGTGTCCATCTTAGATCTCAATTCAGCCATCTCTGAATTCTATATACTTCCACCAGATTTCTTCCTCCTCTCATCCATAGTCTTGCAACTGTTGCTGCTCACTAAGTTCTCAATCAACTGCTTAGCTTGTGCAGGAGTCCTGGTGTTGAAGTTTGCATTACTGGAGTTATCCAGCGCAGACTGATATGGCAGATCAATACCTCTAAAGAAGATACCAAGCAACTGGACTTCAGTGAATCCATGGTGTGGGCAGTCACGCTGGTACTTCTTAAATCTCATCCAGGCAGCTTTAAGAGGCTCCACAGCTCCTTGGGAAAAAGTGAGTATGTCCTGTCTGGACTGATCTGAACGCGCATCATCATAGAAATGACGCAGGAAATCACTCTTCAGGGCTGCCCAAGTATCAAACTGCCCAGGTGGCAATTGCTTCAGCCATGCACCAGCGTCTCCAGCGAGACTGTGCGGAAAGAGCTTAAGGAACAGATAGTCCTGGCAAACTCCATCATACTTCATGCCAGTGACTATGTCCTCAAACGAATCAATGTGATCCATAGGCTGCCCTGTTGGGTGACCATGGAATGCATTCTGTCTCATCAGCGAGTAGTAGATGGTCTTGATCTCAAAATCATTCCTCTCAAAGCCAGGAATCACCAAAGCTGACCGGTTTGCATGAAACTCATCCGGTCTGTTGTAGTCAGCTAAGGTCCTCTCATGGACAACCATCTCTCTCCCTCGGGCCTGTCCTTGACCCTGGTTCTGCTCCTGTTGCGGTTGCTCAGGAGGATCAGGGATGACATTCCCTTCAGCATCAACCCTTTTCCAAGCAGCATTGTATGGGTTGTTATCTTGGTCCCTCAGAGTACCTTGAGCATCGCGTACCAAAATTGTTCTTTGTACTACCATTCTTGCTCTTCTTTCTCTTCTGTTAGTCCTCTCTAGACGTCCAAGTTCTTCAAGTTCGAGATTAACGAGGTTCAAGTTCGGATTACTTCGAGTTTCACACTTCTGCATAAACTGTCTGTAATCGTCAAGCAACGATCGATGCTATCAGTGCAACGATCGATTCAATCTCAAATCGCTTAGTGACGATCGACAAAAGAGGTGCAACGATCGACGCAAGGCGAAATCGGTACCTGCGACAGAGAGAAAACAGAGAAAAAGTTTAGTATAATAAAATAAAAAACGAAAAACAAAAAAGAAAAAGAAAAATTCCTAGTAAAAACCCTAAGTTCGGTCATATCGAAGACTCTAAGAGTCCCCGGCAACGGCGCCAAAAACTTGATAGGTCGAGTTTTAATCCCTATACTAACTGCAAGTGCACAGTGATGTCAATGTAGTAGAGATTAATGTTGGAACTTCGAGCCAATTCTACCAGATTCAGAATTGCTGTCAGGTTCCTTTTGCCTAGGATCTAGGGTCTAGTTAATTGAATCCTTACCGATCTAGTGTTTACCTTGTTCTAGCAGCGGAAGATGAATCAGATAAACGAGATCTTTGGAGCGCCTCAGATGCTGCGCCTCTACTTCAGTCCACACGCACACAAGCTGGAATCCGCCGGGATGCTAGTACCGGGAATCGGATCTCCTGGGAACTGAGTTTCTTGAGGTTTTGTGTTTTTCTCTCAGAGAAAAAGTGTCTCAGGCGGCTCTCTCTCTTTTAGGTCGAAATACATAATATCACTTATATATTACCAACCACAATGTAAACCGAAACATCAGTTTCGGTTTCGGCCTTGTGTCGACCGACACACTTAGTGGTGTCGATCGATACACATCTTGTGTCGACCGACGCACACCTCATTAAAACTTATATTCGATGTATATCCAATACACATCGACCAGAACATATGCCAATGATCAATCCCATACGAACTATGTCCAACTTGCTTAGGTGTGTGACCCTGTAGGTTCACACGATACTGGAAATGAGTTACAACTCATTTGTCATAAGCTGTTTCTAGCAAAACATTATGACTACCCAGTATCACATGAATTGTCCGATCTCGACAATACAAATATCTCTAGAGTGAGTACAATGTGATTTCAGGACATAATCCCAACAATCTCCCACTTGTACTGGAATCACCTATTCCCATAATCCCTTCGTCTCTATATCTCGATATGGCATAAGGCAAGAGACTGTGTCATCCTTTTTGTAGCCAACATCGTGTTCATCGAACTCCTGATCTATACTGATAAAAAAAACGACTGACAATCACCTCGTTTGAGCACGGCCATGCATTTTCTCAGTATCAAATCTTCGATGGGCCCTGAGATATTTATCTCCTGTTATACAGGAGGGACAAATCCCATCTTGTTCCATCCCTGTTTCTACACATACTTCATGATACGCATAAGCAATGCCGTTATAGCCGCCAGTTACGGAACGACGTTTGACAAGGTCAAAACGCACTAATTCATATGCTAGAAAGAATGATGAACTCAGGTCTAAGGACTATACTCTATAGTCGTAATGAGAACCTCCCATGACACTGATATAACTATCCTGTGGAGTTCTCATTAGGCGGGTCAAGTCCGATCATATGTTCACCAACATATATCTATGTGACTGACTGTGATAATCATATCATTGACTCCATGAAACTTCGTCCAACAGTCACCTCACATACTAGTCTCGCGCGGTTATTGGTGACCCACTTCAATAACCTCGACTAGGGACAATCATAATTTATGTCATCTTTTACTTATAGGGTTTCATGATCAAGTCCTCAACTTGATGACTAATATGATGACCGTAAAGTACTTTGGGACCTTTACTTGATTATCCAATAATCAAATAATACTGATGTCAGTTTAACTTACATAAACACTACCATAGCATGTCTATGTGAAGATTACAACATAACTAAAATAACTCCCACTAGAATCAAGATCATCTTTTCAGATATCTTATACCTACAGCAACAAAATAAATTTCGTGCTTAGGTTGTGGGAGAGACTGCAGTGTTTTGCTTGAAATAATTCCAACAAACCACACCGCCATTCAGATAAAAGCACTATTCTACGGTTCACTGCTTGGAGCCTTTCCAACAGATAGCACCGCTATTCAGACAAAGAGACATAACCAGGTGGGAACCGGGAATCGTCTTTGTCCGTCTAACTACTTTCAACTGGTTCGTCACTTCCTTAGTTCACCACGAACCTATCCTTAGTGTTTCTCAAACATTTGGGATATTTCTAGTAACTGTTCAGTGACTATTACCGGAATATATTGGTATTTTCTCGTCATGCTATATGCGTAAGCTGCATCTAGATGAGCACAAAATATGGCATTCATGATGGATTCTATTGCAGCAGCATTAGGAATCACACTCATTAATACTAGTTCAGCCAGTGTTCAAAAAACACTCCATCTTGCTAATATTGTTACCAGCTCAGCCAGTGTCCAAGACACTTCATCTTGCTTAGATTATTGCCATAAGACCTTTGGTATGAAGCCATTCTTGGAATCAAGCACATTTGAACTGTCCAATACCTTATTAACATAAGGATTTTGACACGATCCAATTAGTTTTTCTGATCCATTCCAATGGATCCTTATTCCAAAAACTTTCACGGCCTTCTCCCATGTCTATGATTAAATTTGACTTCCGACCCAAATCTTGACAAGACTTTAGCGTCGGAACGTCGTTTATGAGATTAAGTATGTTATCTACATACAATGTGAGAAATGCGGCTACGCTCCCACTAGTCTTCTTGTAAACGCACGGTTTCATTTATTTCTGATCAAGTCAAAACTATTGACCACATTATCAGAATGTTGATTCCAACTCCAAGATGTTTGCTTCAATCCAGAGATGGATCTGTGAAGCTAACATGCATACCCAGCCAATTTTTCGGAGTTGGGGCTCACCATCGCTTCTTTGAATTTTGCATGCTCGTCACTTTTCAATGATCAATAGATCACGACAATCGGCTACGAGAAATCACTCTCGAGTTAGTGACGGATCCTTTCGGATCTGCGAATTTCAGGCTCCACAGGTGTAGATCCTACATCACTTTGTAGATCTCACCGCTGCTCTCCCTCAACAGGTTGAGCAGCCTCCTGTGTTTATCGAATTTCTTCGATGTGTACTTTTACTCCCACTGTTCTTTTGGAAAGTATGATATTTCTTAAAAGACACAGTTCCGGACAACAATACTTTGTCCTTGGATTGGTTGCAAAATTAGCAAGCCTTGGTTTCCTTAGGACAACCAGCGAGGTAGAACTTATCAGATATGGGTTCAAGTTTGTTTGTTGACTACTGTCTTACACAAACCTTGCAATCCCAATTAATCAGAAAAACAAATTTGGAAATCACCCAGTCCACATCCAATGTGGCGTTTTTCACTGATTCTGATAGAAACTTATTTAGCGTAAACATAGACATTTTAGAACGTATTCTTAAATGATCATGGAAGATTCTTGTGATCCATCATTAATCGGAGCATATCTGATAAGATCCGATTCATTCTGTTAGATGATCACCCAATTCTTGACTCAAGTATTTTCCTCAGTGATTCAATCGAGGGTCTCAATACTTCTGTCAAATTGGTTCTATACTTCATTTTGGAACTCCTCAAGGGATTCCTGCTCGTGTCTCATCAAATGAACACAACCACACTTATTGATGACATCAATAAGGTAATGAAGTACAGAAAATTTCCTTTGGCACTAATGCTCATCGGGCCGCATACATCAGTATGTGTAAGGCCCAATAAGCTTCTGGCCCGTTTCCTTTAGCTCTGCTAAAAGGGGCCTTAGTCATTTGGTCCAGTGAGCAGAATTCATATCTCAAATGATTAATAATCAAATGAGTCCAAAACTATGGAACTTCTGAATCCGCTTCACTCTATGTGGTTAAACGACTATGCCAAAGAAAAGTCGAGTTTGAGTCATCAGACTTAAACCTTTAGTATTTGTGTTATATTCAAACTTTTGCTGGTTTAAGATATAAAACCCATTCCAAACGGGGTGCTACCATATGATATCTCATTAAGATCTAAAGAACAAAACTTGTCTTTTATCAAAATGAAAAGCATCCAAATTCTTACAAGAAAATGAAAGACATTTCTGCACAAGGCAGATACATAGTAGCAATTACTTATTTTCTAAAACCATGTATGAAAGGCTTCTACAAGTGGAGAATCTCTACGGCTCATGCAGCAACCATTGCTTCATACCAGACACACAGTTCCACTTGTCCTTTCTTCAACGTTCTACTGTTGCTTAGGTCCTGCATATTTCAAAAATATCAGTACCACAACTAGTATCCAATACATATGTAGAACTTGAATTAACAACACAATACCTGAAGAAGAAGTACCATACATCTCCTTCATCTCTTGTGAATCTTCCAGGAATTTAATGCAATCTCTCTTCCAATGCCCTGACTCATCGTAGTAGAAGCATTTTCTAACACCAGATGAGCCTGACTTGGGCTTATAAGATGACACATGCTTATCCTGATTCCAAATCTGGACTGCCCTGCCTCTACCCTTGCCAACACAAGATTTCTCAAATCTTTTACCCTTTATGATGTCTTGCTCTGCTGTTTTGAGCATGCCATGCAGCTCAGTCAACGTCTTCGTCAAGCCTTTCTTGATATAGTTCTTAATGAACTTATCATAACTTGACGGCAGTGACTGCAGAATGATGTCAGTGGCCAACTCTAAGCTGACAAGACATTCCAATTTCCTCAGGTTATCAATGTAACCCATCAGTTTAATGACATGAGGACCTACTGGAGCATCCTTTGGTAGCTTGGACCCAGTGAGAGACTTCACCATCTGGAATCTCTCAACTCGTGCCAGGTCCTGAAACTTCAGTTTCAGGCTCGTGACCATCTCTGTTGGCGACTCCATGTTCTCGTATTGACTCTTCAAGTCCGTGTTCATGGTAGCCAACATCAGACCATGCACATCTACCACCTCAATATAATGCTTATTCCAAGCATTATATGCTGCATGCGAGCGATTGGTCCCAAGCCTTTCTAGAAGAGCCTTTTCAAGAACATAGTCCTTGCTCTCCTGCTTGAGAATGAATTTCAAATTCCGATACCAATCCAGGAAGTTGGATCCATTTAACATGTCCTTCTCAAGGACGGATCGCAACGAGAAAGTAGTCATACACATAAGCTGAAATCCAAGAAAAACAAAGATTTAGTTATGTATATGATGAGAAATCTTATCTAATAAGAAAACTCGCATTATATTCAAACAGCGTTTCCTCTATGAATATAATGATCCAAGATCCATACTTCACCAAAATCTGAGTGGGCGACTCGCCATCACCCAAACTTTAGTTATCTAGGTAAGCAAATCATTGCTAATTGTACCCAGTACAACTCTTGGTTGTGGATGAGACAAACTATGTCTAATCCACTCTGATGTCTCTGGGCCCAGAACTTCTGATAGCCCAGTCAAGTAAAACAATCTCTTCTGTCTTGTGATCATTGACAGTTGCACTGCAAGTATATCAACGAACACCTGCCTTGCTCAGGCCACTGTGATACCAAGGACTCCAAGACTATCCAACAATGAACCGAGTCTTGACAGTAGACGAGATTGGGCAAGACATCAAGGTCACTTGATGTTTAGTTGAGGAAACTAAACTCTGAAAGGTTAGCAAATCAATCTATTAGGTCATGTAATTGTTGATGTCAAGGACCGCAAGTCCATCAACATAATTACCTGCCTTACTCACCTAATTGTGGACACCAAGCTCTTGGCTAGACCATCACACAACGAAATGAGTCTTGACAGTTGACCTTATTGAAGCTCAGCTTTGATCAAAGGTTTATGTCGAGTTTGGTTTCTGCAAATTTAAGGTTCAATAACCAGAATTTCGAGCACTGTATCGATCGACGCAGACTATGTCTGTCGATCGACACCACCAAACAAAACCGGATTTCAATAACCGGTTAATCCAATTAACCCGGTTCATCGAACCGGTCATGTCGATCGACACAACCCGTGTGTGACAGTCGACATAGACCTTAACCGAAGACAGTTTTGATAACCGGTTCAATCCAATTGAACCGACTTATCAGATCAAACTGATCTTAACCATTCAAATCGGTTTATACTAATTGAGAAAAACTGGTTCAATCCAATTGAATCAATTCATCCAATTTAAACCGTTTTAGCCAGTTTCAACTAATTGCAATAACCGGTCCAATTCAATTGAACCATGTTATCCATTCAAACTGATTTTACCAATCGGTTCATGCTAATTGATATAATCAGTTCAATCCAATTGAACCAATTCATCCAATTTAAACTGATCTATTCGGACTTAACCAAGCATGATAACCGGTTCAATCCAATTGAACCGATTAACCATTCGCGAGGTCTGTGTCGACCGACACTCAACCTGTGTCGATCGACACTGTACCGAATCTTCTCTGTGTCTACCGACACTAAACCTGTGTCGATCGACACAGTAGGCTTTCGGTTTTTCTTCGCGAAAAACCCTAGCCGCCGAGTCTGTCGAATTCGCCACTCTGTGTCGACCGACACACCTAGTGTGTCGATCGACACAGTGCGAAATCACAGACTCGGTTTTCGATCATAATCGATCTCACCTGTTCTAACCAAACAACCTAGTTTGCGAATCTAAATCATCAAATTCATTTAGACAGGTTGATTCAATGGAAAACCCTAAGGCTCTGATACCACTGTTGGAACTTCGAGCCAATTCTACCAGATTCAGAATTGCTGTCAGGTTCCTTTTGCCTAGGATCTAGGGTCTATTTAATTGAATCCTTACCGATCTAGCGTTTACCTTGTTCTGGCAGCGGAAGATGAATCAGATAAACGAGATCTCTGTAGCGCCTCAGATGATGCGCCTCTACTTCAGGCCACACGTACACAAGCTGGAATCCGCCGGGATGCTAGTACCGGGAATCGGATCTCCTGGGAACTGAGTTTCTTGAGGTTTTGTGTTTTTCTCTCAGAGAAAAAGTGTCTCAGGCGGCTCTCTCTCTTTTAGTTCGAAATACATAAGATCACTTATATATTACCAACCACGACGTAAACCGAAACATCAGTTTCGGTTTCGGCCTTGTGTCGACCGACACACTTAGTGGTGTCGATCGATACACATCTTGTGTCGACCGACGCACCCAATGGTGTCGATCGACACACCTCATGACGCACCCAATGGTGTCGATCGACACACCTCATTAAAACTTATATTCGATGTGTATCCAATACACATCGACCAGACCATATGCCAATGATCAATCCCATATGAACTATGTCCAACTTGCTTAGGTGTGGGACCCTGTAGGTTCACACGATACTGGAAATGAGTTACAACTCATTTGTCATAAGCGGTTTCTAGCAAAACATTATGACTACCCAGTATCACATGAATTGTCCGATCTCGACAATACAACTATCTCTAGAGTGAGTACAATGTGATTTCAGAACATAATCCCAACAATTAATACTAAGAATAAAGCAAGTGGTGAATGAAATAAAAGCAAGGCAAGAAAATAAATCAGTAGCAGGGAGTTGTTGTGAAAGCAATAAACTAAAAGCGCTAAGTCTAGGGAATTCTCAGGAAATCAGACAAGCAGACAAGTTTATCAGTCAGGATCAAATTAAACTCAGTTCTAGAACTCAAATCACGGAATTAGTATTAACCAAATCTCTTTGCGAAAATCCTCTAAGTCTAAGTGCAGTAATCCAAATCTCTTTGCAATTACTAACAGATTAAACCAGCATTACTTTCAAGTTCGATATGTTCACAATTAAACTAAGCCAAATCTCTTTGCGAATAATTTAATTGCTCAACCTAAATAGTTCTGATTCTAAACCACACTCTCGTGTCGTATTTAGCAACCTAAGATCTAGATTCTAATTGATCAGGTTAGAACTAGCATTAAGCACAATTTATTTTGAAGAACATGCTAATCATGTGAATCCTTAACTGAATTAAACAATTCTAGCAAGTCATAAAAATCCTTAATGAGAAACCCTAAACTTAACTATGAATCTACTCAGACATGATTAATGGAACAGAAATCATAGAACAAATAAATTGCATATAAGAAATTAAATAGATAAAGGGGTTCGAAATCTTCTCCAAAATAGATGAAGTACAGGATTAGATTAGCCCCAAAAAATCTAAAAATCTCTTAGCTATAAGTATGAAAGTGTATCTAAATTAAACACTAAAATCCTATATATATAAGCATAATCTCGGTTGGGGCTTATGTGTAAATACTGGAACTTTTCTGGGCTTTTCTGCAAATCTTCATAACTTTATTAAACCGCCGCGTTCGGCCCATCTCGCTAGTGTGTCGATCGACACCAAAGGTGTGTTGATCGATGCATGATCATCAAATCGGACAGTGAGTTAAAACTCTCGGCCAAAATGCTCCAAAACTCCCAGAATTCTCCAAAATCTCCACATTAGCTCTAAACCTGATTAAACCTGTAAAAGACTCTAAAATAACACCAAAGACACTAAAAACACAACTATATCATGGCATAAAACAGGTAAAAACCATGATATATCAAGAATCTGGCTGCAGAATTCTTAACTCGAATGTATCATGTCGACCCTTTGGAGAGAGCCTTGATGAGTTCTGAGCATGATTTGGAGCTGGAGGATGAAGCTGCTACTGGATATTTGAGGCTTATGGATGCTATTGAGCAAGTTATGAACTTGGAAGTGGCCGATGACATTCAGTGTCGACTGACACCACAAGCAAATCAGTCGACACCAGTTGCGAAGGATTGGAGCGAGGAGAAATCTCTGAAGATCGAGTTGAAGCAGCTACCTGCAGGCCTCAAATATGCATTCTTAGGTAAACACTCCACTTATCCTGTCATTGTCAATGCTGATTTGAATAACGCAGAGCTCACTTTACTACTAAGCAAGCTGCACAAGCATCACAAAGCTCTTGGCTATTCTCTTGATGATATTTCAGGTATCTCTCCGGACTTGTGCATGCATAGGATACACCTTGAATATGAGAGCATGTCGTCAATTGAGAACCAGAGGCGTTTGAATCCTAACCTGAAGGAGGTTGTGAAGAAAGAGATCATGAAACTGCTGCAAGCTGGGATCATCTACCCTATTTCAGACAGTGACTGGGTCAGCCCAGTTCATGTGGTTCCTAAGAAGGGAGGAGTCACAGTGGTGAAAAATGAGAAGAATGAGCTGATTCCTACGAGGACAATCACTGGTCACAGGATGTGCATAGACTACGCGAAGTTGAATGCAGCCACCAGAAAGGACCCCTTTCCACTCCCTTTCATTGATCAGATGTTGGAAAGGTTGGTGAATCATCCTTACTACTGCTTTTTGGATGGTTATTCTGGTTTCTTTCAGATACCTATCCACCCAGAGGACCAGGAGAAGACTACATTTACATGTCCCTATGGCACCTTTGCATACCGCAGAATGCCTTTCGGAATGTGTAATGCTCCTGCGACGTTTTAGAGATGAATGGTGTTTATCTTCACGGACATGATAGAGGAATTTATGGAGGTCTTCATGGATGATTTCTCTGTCTACGGACCATCTTACCATGCTTGTTTGGATAATCTATGCAAGGTGCTAGCTCGCTGTGAGGAAAAGCACCTGATTTTGAATTGGGAGAAATGCCATTTTATGGTCAAGAATGGCATTGTGCTTGGGCATAGAGCTTTTGAGGTAGGAATTGAGATGGGCAGGGCTAATATTGAAGTGATAACAGGACTGCAGGCAGCGGATTCAGTTAAAGGAATCAAGAGTTTTCTTGGGCATGCTGGTTTTTACAGGAGAGTTATTAAAGACTTCAGCAAGATAGCCAGACCACTTACTGCACTTCTTTGCAAGGATGTGAAGTTTGAGTTCACAGACGAGTGCCATGATGCATTCAAGGAGTTGAAACAAGCCTTGATCTCGGCTCCAATTGTGCAACCACCGGATTGGAATCTGCCTTTTGAGGTGATATGTGATGCCAGCGATTATGTGGTAGGGGCTGTGCTTGGGCAGAAGAAAGACAGGAAGCTCCATGCTATCTATTATGCCAATAGAACTCTCGATGACGCTCAAAGGAATTATGCAACCACTGAGAAGGAGTTGTTGGCAGTTGTGTTTGCATTCGAGAAGTTATGGCCATATCTGATTGGCTCCAAAGTAGTTGTACATACTGACCATTCTGCGCTTAAGTATCTGATGCAGAAGAAAGATGCTAAGCCAAGGTTGCTGAGATGGATTTTGTTGCTCCAAGAGTTTGACATAGAGGTGAGGGACAAGAAAGGAGTAGAGAATGGTGTTGCCGGTCACTTATCACGGATTAGGATCGATAAGGACGTCCATATAGATGATTTTCTACCAGAGGAGAACATCTACAAGGTTGAGACAGGATTTCAGGCAGTTCTGCGAGTTCACTGCCTTCTACACGGGTTGAAGAGAGAGTGTCGGTCGACACCCAGTTCATGTCGGTCGACACCCGACTCGAAAAAGCGGACGATAATCGATCAACCTCGACACCAATTGGCCGATTAAACATGATGTCAGTCGACATCAACACTGGTGTCGGTCGACACCAGTTGTGACTGCAGGCTGCTATTCTCGATGATGAAGCTGACATGTTCATAGCTGCAGTCACCCAAGTTTCTCTCTCCACTAGACCTTGGTACGCCGACATAGCCAACTACCTTGCTGCAGATGATGAGCCTGAAGTGTTTAACGGCTATGCTAAGGAGAAGTTCCTTAGGGAAATCAGGCGCTATTATTGGGATGAGCCCTACTTGTACAAGCATTGCTCTGATGGTATCTACAGACGTTGCATTGCTAGGTGTGAAATTGATGATGTGTTGTACCACTGCCATGGTTCTGAGTATGCTGGACACTTTGCTACATTCAAGACAGTGTCTAAGATTCTTCAAGCAGGCTTCTGGTGGCCTACGATGTTCAAGGATGCTCAGTTGTTCATCTCTCAGTGTGATGTGTGTCAGAGGAGAGGGAAGATCAGCAAGAGACATGAGATGCCACAAAACTTCATCCTCGAGGTTGAAGTCTTTGACTGCTGGGGCATCGATTCATGGGTCCGTTCCCATCTTCCTATGGGAACCGGTACATATTGGTTGTTGTGGACTATGTGTCCAAGTGGTTTTAAGCGATTGCAAGTCCGACCAATGACTCTTCAGTAGTTCTTAAGCTATTTAAGACTATCATCTTCCCCAGATTTGGAGTGCCTAGGATTGTGATAAGTGATTGTGGTTCCCACTTCATCAACAAGGTCTTTGAGAAGTTGCTTAAGAAGCATGGTGTTAATCATCGTGTGGCTACTCCATATCACCCTCAAACTAGTAGACAGGTTGATGTTTCAAACCGACAGATCAATGAGATTCTGGAGAATACAGTGGGAAAGACTAGAAAGGAATGGTCTGCTAAGCTGGATGATGCGTTGTGGGCTTACAGGACTGCGTTTAAGACGCCACTGGGGACTACACCATTCCATCTCCTCTATGGGAAAGCTTGTCACCTTCTTGTTGAGCTTGAGCACAAGGCCAGATGGCCTGTCAAACAAATGAACTATGACCTCAAGCCTGCAGTTGAGAGACATATGATACAGCTTAATGAGTTAGATGAGATTTTCCACCATGCCTTTGAGAACTCGAAGTTGTACAAGGAGCATACAAAGGCATATCATGATAAGAAGATCATCTCACGCAACTTCGAACGCAATGATCAGATACTTCTCTACAACTATCGTCTAACATTGTTTCCTGGGAAGTTGTGTTCTCGTTGGTCAGGTCCATTCACCGTTAAGGAGGCTAGACCGCACGGAGTCGTTACCTTGATGAATTCCAAAGGCGAGGAGTTCACAGTTAATGGGTAAAGGGTGAAACATTACTGGGCGAAGGCTGAGATTCCAGAAGGCAACATTGTCCATCTGGATAATCCACCCAATGCCTTATCGCATTACTATCAAGCTATTGACGTTAAACAAGCGCTGAGTGGGAGGCAACCCATTGTAGTTTAGTTTTCTTTTCTTTAGAGTCTTTGTCCTTGAGTCTTTTGATTTTTCTGCTTCTTTTATGCTAGGGCCGTGTAGGACAGGTCTGCTGATGTGAGATGCGGACGGATGGTAGAGAGAGATGGTGCGAGCGGCCGGTTGAAAACAATGGATCAGACGGTCGGGTTGGGTGGGACAAGAAGCTGGCCGATGGTACTCTCTTCTTATCAATGGATGATCGAGTAGACTACTCGACTTATATATTTAGAACAACAAGAATAAGCAAGCAACCAAAGAGATTCACTTCTCCAAGGGGGCAGTCGCGCCATGGAGAGAGGAAAATCGCTAATCTTAGGGGTTTTTCTTTGTCTAAACTTACTTAACTTTTTCATTAAACAAAAAAGTGTCTAAATAAGATTACAACTGAAGAAACTTGGGCCAAAACAAATGGGTCATCGAAAATAACATGGAAAAGGCAAAAGAATAGAAACAAGACAGAAAAGGAAAGTCTTGGTCGCAAGAAGAGAGAGAGGCCGGCATGTCTCTCTATTGAATGGGCCTCGGATCACCTCGTTAAAAACCTTGTGAGGAAAACCCATTTGGGACAAAAACCCACAAGGGAAAAAGAGTATGATCCTTAACCCAGAGATAGACCGGTCTAGGTATTGTCTGGCTCGATGCAGAAGATTATGGTCGGTCTGATCGTCCGGAGTAAGGGCCAGGGCGTGGTCTAGTCGAATGGGTCACCGTCTTGAGTCCGGATCATCCTATGGGCCAACTGGTTAAAAACAGATTGTCCTTGATCGAGCTGGCCTAGCTGGGTCGTGATGTCTTCTATGCTTATCCTCGAGATCAGCTGCTCCATGGCGTTGTTGAATTCAGCTTGTATTTGTCTCTGTCCCAAATGTGTCCTTGGTACGTCTCGCATGGTCGAGAACAGGTCAGCTAGCTTTGTGGTCGAGCCTGGTCCGTCTTGCTCGTCCAGCTCAGTGTCGGTCAAGCTGATGTCCTCATCATTCCCACCCTCTTGAAGAGGTTCTGGCCTCAGAACGGTGTCACCTGCACAATACGAAGACAAATCAGAAACATTAAAACTCGACGATATGCTTATCTCACCTGGGAGTTCCAATTAGTAGGAATTGCCGTTGATCTTCTTCAGGACCCGGAATGGTCCATCTCCACGTGGGGCAAGCTTGGAATTCCTCTTGTTTTTGAACCGCTCGGGTCGCATGTGAACCCAAACCCAGTCGCCTGGCCTAATGTCGACCTCATTACTATGTTTGTCGGCTTGCTTCTTGAAGGAATTTGTAGCAGTTCTAATCAGGATTAGCAACCCTAGTCTGAATTCCGAGCCTAGGATCTAAGGTTCATGTAATTGAATCTATTGGGATCTCAGATTTACCTGATGAATATGCAGCGGAAGTGTTTGCAGATAATCGAGATCACGAAGAGCCTCAAGTGCTGCGCCTCTACTGATATCCACACGCACACAGACTGGACCGCAGGGATGCTAGTGCCTTACAGAGATCTAATCTCCAGAGAGGTTTATTTCTGTGTTCTGGTGGCTGTGTATTAGGTTAGGGACGAGTTTAGGTCGACCATATATCTTATATATGTCGGCTTAAACCACAACGGAATAAACCAACGATTAAACCGAATTAATCTGATTAATCCGTGAGTGCATCGATCGATGCACTTTCTGCAACGATCGATGCTTCCCCAGAACATTGATATCGAATGCATATCACATATGCATTTACTGGATCATTACATTAATGATGAACCTCGTCTGTAACTCCCAGTTTGCTTAGGTGTGTGACCCTGTAGGATCATATAACACTAGCAATGAGTTCTCAACTCATTGATCATAAGTGGCTTCTAGCAAAGCGTTATGACTACCTAGTGTTATGTGATTGTCTCATCTCGACTATACGACTTTCACTTGGAGCAAGTACAGTAGATTTCAGGACATTCCCAACAATCTCCCACTTGTACTGGAATCATCTATTCCTTTAATCCCTTTGCAGCTATATCTCAATCTAGCATAAGGCAAGCACTGTGTCATCCTTATTCAACCAGATTACGTTTATCGAATCCCGATTTGTACTGATGAAAAACAAACGACTGACAATCACCTCGTTTGAGCGCGGCCACGCATTTCCAGTATCAAATCTTCGATAGGCCCAGAGATATTTAACTCCTGTTATATAGGAGGTACAAATCCCATCTTGTTCCATCCATGTCTCTTTTATATTTCATGATACGCCTAATCAGTGTCTTTATGATCACCAGTTACGGCTGACGTTTGACAAAGTCAAGACGAAACAATCCATATAAGAGAGGACATGATGAACTCAGGTCTAAGGACTACTCTCTTTAGTCGTAATGAGAAACTCTTATGACACTCATATAACATCTTGTAGAGTTCTCATTAACGGGTCAAGTCCGATCATGTGTTCTCTAACACACATCTATGTGAATGACTTTAATACACTTATTAATGACTCCATGAAACATGGTCATCAGTCACCTCACATACTAGTCTCACGTGGTTGTTAATGTCCCACGTTAACAACCTCGACCAGGGACCATTATAATTTATGTCATTTATTGCTTATAGGGTTTCATGATCAAGTCACATACTTGATGGCCTATAAAATGTCATAAATTACTTTGGGACTTTATATATATTTAATTAACACAATTAAATAATGCTGAAACAATTTCATTAAAATAACATAACTATTATGTCTTTGAGAACATCATGTCATAACTAAAACAAATACAACTCCCACTGAAATCAAGATCATATCTTAAGAAATCTAATGCCTACAACAGTTGTATGAAACTCATGCTTAGGCCTTGGGAGGGGCTTGGTCAGTGGATCAGCAACATTCTCATCCGTAGGGACTCTGCTGATCTTCACATCTCCTCTATTCACAATATCACGGATAAGGTGATATCGCTTTTCTATGTGTTTGGACTTCTGGTGTGATCTAGGTTCCTTTGCTTGCGCAATGGCTCCATTGTTGTCACAATACAAAGCCACTGGCTCAGAAATGCTAGGAATCACACCAAGTTCAGTGATGAACTTCTTGATCCAAACAGCCTCCTTTGCCGCTTCAGAAGCAGCGAGGTACTCAGCTTCAGTTGTGGAATCTGCTACAGTGTCCTGCTTGGAACTCTTCCAGCTTACTGCACCGCCATTCAGGCAGAAGATGTAACCAGATTGCGATCGGAAATCATCTTGGTCTGTCTGAAAACTTGCGTCTGTGTAACCACTTACTACCAGCTCATCACTTCCTCCATACACCAAGAATTTATCCTTAGTATTTCTCAAATACTTCAGAATATTCTTGACTGCTGTCCAGTGACTTTCACCTGGATCCGATTGGTATCTACTCGTCATGCTTAAAGCACAAGCAACATCTGGACGAGTACAGAGCATAGCATACATGATGGATCCCAACGCCGAGGCATAGGGAATCCGGCTCATGCGTTCTCTCTCAGCAGGTGTCTCAGGACACTGCTTCTTGCTGAGACTTATGCCATAAGACTTTGGTATGAAGCCCTTCTTGGAATCTTGCATTCTGAACCTGTGTAAAACCTTATCGATATAAGTGTCTTGACACAGTCCAATCAACTTGTTTAATCTATCTCTATAGATTCTTATTCCAAGAATATACGCGGCTTCTCCCATGTCTTTCATTGAAAAACAACTTCCGAGCCAAGTCTTAAAAGACTGTAACAACGGAACGTCATTTCCGAGAAGAAGTATGTCATCTACATACAACACGAGAAATGCAACTGCGCTCCCACTAGTCTTCTTGTATACACATGGTTCTTCTTCGCTTCTGATGAAATCAAACTTTTTGACTGCTTCATCAAAACGAAGATTCCAACTCCGAGATGCTTGCTTCAATCCATAAATGGATCGATGAAGTTTGCATACTTTCCTAGCTGCATTTGGATCGATGAAACCTTTGGGTTGTGTCATGTACACATCCTCTTCCAGAATTCCATTAAGGAAAGCTGTTTTCACGTCCATCTGCCAGATCTCATAATCATAATGAGCAGCTGTTGAAACCTTTTGCCACTAGCCTTGCTTTATATATCTGAATATTTCCATCCACATCAATTTTCTTCTTGAAAATCCATTTACACTCAATGGGTCTTGCACCATCGGGTAAATCAACCAAAGTCCATACTTGGTTCTGTGACATGGATCCCATTTCGGATTCAGCGGCTTTCAGCCACTTTTCGGAGTCAGGGCTCATCATTGCTTCTTCGAAATTCGCTGGTTCGTCACTGTCAATGATTAACAAATCATGACAATTGGTTACGAGAAATCCATATCTCTCGGGTTCATGACGGATCCTTTCGGATCGGCGAATTTCAGGCTCCACAGGCGCCGTCTCTACAACTCTTTGTAGATCCAACTGTTGCTCTTCCTCTACGGGTTGAGCATTTTCCTGCGGTTCTCGAACTTCTTCGAGTTGTACTTTACTCCCACTGTTTCTCTTCGAAAGAAACTCTCTCTCAAGAAAAACGCAGTTCCGAGCAACAAACACTTTGTTCTCGGATTGGTTGTAAAAGTAGTATGCCTTGGTTTCCTTAGGATAACCAACGAAGTAGCATTTATCAGATTTGGGCTCGAGCTTATCTGTAATTAATCTCTTAACATAAGCTTCACAACCCCAAATCTTCAGGAAAGACACATTTGGAACATTTCCAGTCCACATCTCATGTGGTGTCTTTGCAACTGATTTTGACGGAACCCTATTTAGTGTAAACGCAGACGTTTCTAGAGCGTATCCCCAAAAGGATAATGGAAGAGTTGAGAGACTCATCATTGATCGAACCATATCTAATAAAGTCCGATTCCTCCTCTCAGACACGCCATTCCATTGTGGTGTTCCAGGAGGAGTGAGCTGTGAAACAATTCCACAATCTCTCAAATGATCACTGAATTCTTGGCTTAAGTATTCTCCTCCACGATCTGATCGAAGAGCCTTAATACTTTTTCCAAGTTGATTCTGTACTTCATTTTGGAACTCCTTGAACTTTTCAAAGGATTCCGACTTGTGTCTCATTAAATAGACATAGCCATACCTGCTGAAATCATCAGTGAAGGTAATGAAGTATCGAAAATTTCCTCTGGCACTTGTGCTCATTGGGCCGCATACATCTGTATGTATAAGGCCCAACAGGTCACTGGCCCTTTCGTTTGATTTGTTGAAAGGGGCCTTAGTCATTTTGCCTAGTAAACAAGATTCACATTTCTCACATGATTCATAATCAAATGAGCCCAAAAGCCCATCACTATGGAGCTTTTGAATCCGTTTCTCGTTTATGTGGCCCAAACGACAATGCCATAGAAAAGTCTGATTCGTGTCATTTGATTTGAATCTCTTGGTGTTAATGTTATAGATTTCTGTGCTTTGGTTTAGAACATAAATCCCATTCTCTAATGGACTGCTACCATAATGCATATCATTGTAATCAAAAGAACAACATTTATTCTTAATTGAAAACTGATATCCTTCCAAATCCAAAACAGGAATAGAAATAATATTTCTGCTTATAGCAGGTACATAGTAGCAATTATGAAGTTCTAAAACCAAACCAGAAGGTAAAGACAAGTTAATGTTCCTACGGCTAATGCAGCAACTCTTGCTCCATTCCCCACACGCAGGTCCACTTGTCCCCTTTCCAACGTCCTACTGTTGCTTAGGCCCTGCATATTTGTACAAATATGAGCACCACAGCCGGTATCCAATACCCAAGAAGTAGAACCAGAAGTAGTAACATTTACTTCTATAACATAAATACCTGAAGATGAAGTCTCGAAAGTCTTCTTCTTCTTCTTCTTCTCTTCCAAGAATTTATTGCAATTTCTCTTCCAATACCCAGGCTCTTTACAGTAATGGCACTTATCAGTCTCAGATGGGCCCGGCTTGGGCTTTGGGGCTGGCGCCGGCGTGTCCTGGTTCTCAACCGGGACTGCCTTGCCCTTTCCCTTACCTTTGCCAAGTTTCTTAAACTTCTTACCCCCTTGTACCATAAGTACATTAGGAGTGCCCTTCTTGATATTTGGCTCAGCTGTCTTGAGCATGCCATGCAGCTCAGTCAATGTCTTTGTCAAGTTATTCATGTTATAGTTCATAACAAACTGATCATAACTTGACGGCAGTGACTGCAGAATGATGTCAGTAGCCAACTCTTGGCTAATGGGACAATCCAGCTTCCCCAGGTTATCAATATAACCCATAATCTTAATGACATGAGGACTGACTGGACTGTCCTTTGGTAGCTTGCATTCAATGAGAGATTTAACCGTCTGGTATCTCTCAGTTCGTGCTTGCTCCTGAAACATACTTTTCAGGCTAGTGATCATCTCCACGGGCGACTCCACGTTCTCGTATTGCTTCTGCAAATCCGAGTTCATGGTAGCCAACATGAGACAATTCACATCAACCACATCATTGGAATGCTTGTCCCAAGCACTCCTTTCTGCATGTGCAGCATTGGATCTCGGTTTTTCAGGGAGAACATTTTCAAGGACATAGTCCCGCTTCTCCTGCTTGAGAACAATTCTCAAGTTCCGATACCATTCGAGAAAATTCGATCCATTTAACTTGTCCTTCTCAAGGACGGATCGCAGGGAGAAAGAATTATTATGAGTAGTAGACATAGCTGAGAACATAGAAAAGAAAAAGGTTTAGTTATGATGTTCAAGAAATGAGAAATCTTAACCTTTAAGAAAACTCGCATTATATTCAATCAATGCTTCCTCAGATGAATATAATGATCCAAGACCCATATTTTACTAAATTCAAGTGAGCCACTGGCTATCACTCAACTTTAGCTATTTAGGTAAGCAATAACCTTGCTAGTTATATCCAATATAACTCTTGGTTGTGGATCGACATCTTATGTCCAATCCACCTGATGTCTCTGAGCCCAAAACGATTTTGATGGCCCAGTCAAGTAAACCAATCTCTTCAGTCACGTAATTGTCGATGTCTTGCACGGCAAGTCCATCAACACGATTACCTCTGCCTTACTCATGAAATTGTGGACATCTTGCACTGCAAGTCTATCACACAACTAAATGGGTCTTGACAGTTGACAAGATTGGAAAGACATCAAGTATCACTTGATATTTGGTTGAGGAACGGAACCATTTAAAACGTTCAGTTTTACTATGTTTTAATTCTTATAATTAATTAATCCGCGATAACCGATCAATCCAATTGATCCGGTTTTGAATACCGGTCAGCGTCGATCGATGCTACATTAGCATCGGTCGATGCCAACCTAATCAAAACAATCGCATTTAAACCATTCACAGTGTTCGACCATTATTAACCAAGCTCGATAACCGGTCCAATCCAATTGAACCGATCCAACAATCTCGCGAGGCTGTGTCGATCGATGCAACAGTTGCGTCGATCGACACTAGGCGAAAACTAGGTTTATTCGGGTTTTCGCCCTGCATCGATCGATGCCCGATTGGCAACGATCGACACCATGCAAAAAACCCTAAATTTATTCGGGTTTTCGCTCTGCGTCGATCGATGCCCGATTGGCAACGATCGACACTATGCGATAAACCTTAAAACGTTTTCGAACAAAAACCCTAAACTAGGTTACTTTGATCAAAACGAGTTTTAGCATGCTTGTATCAATTATACAAAGATCTAGATTCAACTAATCTAATCATCATGCTACAGATTCAATGGAACCCTAAAGCTCTGATACCATTGAAGGAATTTGTAGCAGTTCTAATCAGGATTAGCAACCATAGTCTGAATTCCGAGCCTAGGATCTAAGGTTCATGTAATTGAATCTATTGGGATCTCAGATTTACCTGATGAATATGCAGCGGAAGTGTTTGCAGATAATCGAGATCACGAAGCGCCTCAAGTGCTGCGCCTCTACTGGTATCCACACGCACACAGACTGGACCGCAGGGATGCTAGTGTCTTACAGAGATCTAATCTCCAGAGAGGTTTATTTCTGTGTTCTGGTGGCTGTGTATTAGGTTAGGGACGAGTTTAGGTCGACCATATATCTTATATATGTCGACTTAAACCACAACGGAATAAACCAACGATTAAACCGAATTAATCTGATTAATCCGTGAGTGCATCGATCGATGCACTCTCTGCAACGATCGATGCTTCCCCAGAACATTGATATCGAATGCATATCACATATGCATTTACTGGATCATTACATTAATGATGAACCTCGTCTTTAACGCCCAATTTGCTTAGGTGTGTGACCCTATAGGATCATATAACACTAGAAATGAGTTCTCAACTCATTGATCATAAGTGGCTTCTAGCAAAGCGTTATGACTACCTAGTGTTATGTGATTGTCTCATCTCGACTATACGACTTTCACTTGGAGCAAGTACAGTAGATTTCAGGACATTCCCAACACTTCTTGTACTGCTCCGTCCTCTTCTCGATGTTCTCCTTAACCGCCTGGTGCAGCTTGGCGATGGCCTCGACCTTGCGCTCTCCATCAAGATTGATGAACTCTAGTGCCGACAGTGGCTTCAGATCAAGTGGCGTATCTGGCTTAAATCCATACACAACCTCAAAAGGAGACATCTTAGTATCAGAGTGTTTGGCACCATTATACGCAAACTCAACAAAAGGAATGCAATCCAATCAATGTGACAATTTTTTAGCAACTGTGGCCCTTAAGAGGGCTGAGAGAGTCCGGTTCACGACCTCGGTCTGTCCATCTGTCTGTGGATGACAAGTGGTCGAGAACAGTAGCTTGGTACAAAGCTTCCTCCACAACGTCCTCTAGAAGTGTCCTAGGAAGGTCGGATCACGATCTGAGACGATAGTCCGGGGCAGTTCGTGCAATCTGACCACTTATTTGAAGAAGAGGTCGGCTGTCTGCGTCGCATCATTCGTCTTAGAACACGGTATAAAGTGAGCCATCTTTAAAACCGGTCGACCACAATGAAGATTGCATCCTTGTTCCTGACCTTAGGCAAACCAAGTACAAAAGCCATAGAAATATCGACCCATGGTCGGTGATGTATAAGCAAGGGTAAGTAGAGACCGTGAGGATGTGACTTGGATTTAGACTTAAGGCAAGTGATGCACTTAGAGCAGAAACGCTCCGTATCTCGTTTCTGATGTGGCTAGTAGAAGTGCTCGACAAGGACACTCAGCGTCTTGTCCACGCCAAAGTGTCCCATTAGTCCTCCTCCATGGGATTCTCGGATCAGAAGCTCCCTCATCGATCCTTGAGGGATGCACAGTTATTTTCCTCTGAACAGGAATCCGTTGTGCAAGTAGAAAGCTTCCTTTGGTCGATTGCGACATTCCTGAAAAGTCTAACCAAAATCAGGATCAGTATCATAATCTTCCTTAATAAGTTCAAACCCCAAGACTTTGGCCTCCATGGTGCTGATCAGTGTGTATCTCTTGGACAGTGCATCAGCTACCACGTTCTCCTTTCCCTTCTTGTACTTGATGATGTACGGAAAGGTTTCAACGAACTTAAGCCACTTGGCGTGCCTCCTCTTCAGATTCGTCTGTCCTCTCAGATGCTTGAGCGTCTCGTGGTCGGTATGAATAACAAACTCCTTGGCCAGCAAGTAATGCTGCTAAGTCTCCAAGGATCTAACCAACGCATAGCTCATTGTCATATGTAGGATAGTTGAGCGTGGCTCCACTCAACTTCTCGCTAAATTAGGCGACCGGCCGCCCTCCTTGCGTCAGGACGGATCCAATCCCTAAACCTGAGGCATTACACTCAATTTCAAACATCTTATCAAAATTAGGCAAAACCAAAATAGGAGTGTGGGTTAGCAAATCCTTGAGCTTCTGAAATGCGGTTTCCTGCGACTGGCCCCATTTGAACGGGACGTCCTTCTTGATCACGGCTGTGAGTGGGGCGGCCACAGTGCTAAAGTCCTTCACAAACCGTCTATAGAAACTGGCCAAACCGTAGAAACTCCTGGCATGGCCGATCGTGGTCGGGGTCGGCCACTCCTCAATCGCTTTGATCTGTTCTTGGTCAACCTGTAAGCCCTGCGAACTCACAACAAAACCTAAAAAGACAAGCTCATCAGTGCAGAAGGGGGACTTCTTGAGGTTCGCGTAAAGACCCTCCTGTCGAAGAGTATCTATCACTTGCTCAAGGTGCACCAGATGGTCAGCAAAACATTGACTATAAATCAAAATATCGTCAAAATAAACAACAACGAACTTACTGATGTAGGCCCTTAAGACCTGGTTCATGAGACGCATGAACGTACTGGGTGCGTTTGTAAGGCCGAATGGCATGACCAGCCACTCATACAGGCCTTGCTTGGTCTTGAAGGCCGTTTTCCATTCGTCGCCTTCCTCCATTCGGACCTGATGGTATCCACTTCGTAGATCGATCTTAGAGAACACGGACGCTCCATGCTCGTCTAACATGTCGTCCAGTCATGGTATAGGATGACGGTACTTGATGGTGATATTGTTGTTGGCTCGACAGTCGACACACATCCTCCAAGATCCGTCTTTCTTAGGAACCAGTAAGACAGGAACAACACATGGACTGAGGCTCTCGCGAATGTAGCCCTTGGGCATGAGGTCCTGTACTTGTTTCTCCAGTTCCTTGGACTCGGTCGGATTCACCCGGTACGCAGGTCGGTTGGGCAGGGCCGCTCCTGGCACGAGATCGATCTGATGCTCAATGCCTCTGATGGGAGGTAGGCCGGCTGGTATGTCGTCCAGAAATACATCCTTAAACCTGTCCAACAAAGAAACAACTTCCCGGGGCAGCTCAACATCATTTGAACACGAGTGTAAGGCCTCCCTAAAGATCATCAGTAGCACCTGCATGTTCTGAACAATAGCTCTAGATACGGAATGAGAAGAGATAAGTAGATTGGTATTACGGTTCTTCTTGTCCTTGGCAAGATGCAGTTGCATCTCATGCACTTCCTGCGGTGTGAGCGGTGCAAGCTGGTACTTACGCTTGTCATGGACGAATGAGTAATGATTGGTACATCCATTATGCAAGGACTCCTTATCGAACTGCTACGGTCGGCCGAGCAATAGGTTTCTAACCTGCATAGGAACCACATCGCATACTACCTGATCGTGATATCGTCCAATGCTGAAAGGTACGGTTACTTGGTCTGCGATCCGGATCTCCGTGTCATCATTCAGCCACCGAAGCCGGTACGGCCGCGGGTGCTTAGTCACTTGAAGGCCTAGTTTATCGACCATATTCCTGCTGGCCACGTTAGTACAAGATCCACCATCGATAATAAGACTACATACTTTGTTGTTCACAGTACAACGAGTGTGGAAGATGTTCTCTCGTTGCACCGTCTCGGGATCGATAAGCGCACTGAGAGCTCTTCTGATCAATAATAGCTCTCCAGAGTCGGGATACTCTATGAGCGTCCCTGTGTCAAGTTCCTCCATGTCTTCATCCACTTGTTCATCCTGAGATTCGTACTCACCGGCTTTGTTCAGGATCATGATCCTTCGGTTCAGACAGTCTCGAGCCATATGTCCTTTACCCTGACACTTAAAACATGTGATATCTCTAGAACGGGACATACTAGGGAACTTACCTGGATCTGTTCGGTTGGGGTTAGACGTCTCAACAGTCGGCTTCTTGAACCGAGACTCAACCTCAATCGTCTTACCTTTTCAATGGGGCGTGGAGTCGGTGCGGTCCAAGGTGTGTTGGTCCTAGGCCGGGTTGTGGCCATGGCCTTCCACTTGTTGTGATGCTCAACCTGTATAAACAAATGCAAAAATTTGGGCATATCGTGATAAGGTTGAATTTCTACCTTTCTAGCAATCCTCTCGTTCAGTCCGTCCACGAACTGGGCCATCAGGGTCTCTTCCGAATCCTCCAGTTCAAGTCGGTTCCATAGTTGTTCGAACTCTTCTAAGTATTCTTCGACCGTCTTGGTTCCCTGCATCAGTTTACGAAAACGTTTCTGCAAATCTCTGTGGAAATGGGTTGGAACATACCTCCGTCTTAGTTGGAACTTCATGTCTTCCCACGTAGTGATCGGTTTGCACCGATGGTGCCTTCGTTCCGCAACGTCTTGGTCCCACCATGATAGGGCGTGCCCTGTGAACTGGGCAACCGCAAGGGAGATCTTCCGGTGCTCGGGATATCCGTAATTATCGTAAATATGCTCCATCCTTCGTTCCCAATCTAGGTAAGCCTCCGGATCTACCTTACCTGCAAATGTAGGAGGCTTTAACTTAATATCATTTGAATACGGACGTTGTACCTCTTGTTCTCGTATGCGTCTTTGGTGATTAGGATCACGATGGTATGGTGGTCGCGGTCCATGACGCTCGTCCTCAAGCTCATCTGCATCGCCGTCCGTATCATCCAGTCGGAGGTCCTGGAAGTGTCCGGGTCATTCAACACGTCCGCGGTGCTGACCTGGCCGGCGCTACTGATCGAACCGAGGCGGTTGTGCCTCTGGTCTGTACGGATACTCTCCTGGCCGAGGCTGATAAGCTCCAGGTCGAGGATGTTGCTCATCCGGTCGAGGTCGCTGATCAACGAGACGCTCTAACCGGTCAAGCCGAGCCCCAAGCGTTTGGCCGATCGCTTGGATCGCGGCCATTAGCTGCTCAAGGTCAGCTGGTCCGGCTTGTGGGTTGGGCTGTTCTTGGGCCATTCATCCTGCACACTTGACAAACAAATCAAACGCACCAAAGAAGAAAGAAGAAAAAGGGAAAACGCGGTCGCAAGCAAAAAGGAAAAAGAACAAAACCGAAACTTAAATTTTTTTTTTATTGACTAAGAACTATAAAAGGAAACAAAGTAAACTAAACCGAGATTAAATGAAAAGAAATAGCCAGAACTAACTGAAACTAAGTAAGGGAGAAGAAATAACCGGGCTGGCAGGAGCTTTAAAGCGCTGATACCAGATGATGTGATATGCGGACGGATGGTAGAGAGAGATGGCGCGAGCGGCCGGTTGAAAACAATGGATCGGATGGTCGGGTTAGGCGGGACAAGAAGCTGGCCGATGGCACTCTCTTCTTGTCAATGGAAGATCGAGTGGACTACTGGACTTAGAGCTTTATAACAACAGGAACAAGCAAGCAAACAAAGAGATTCACTTCTCCAAGGGGGCAGCCGCGCAATGGAGAGAGGAAAATCGCCAATCTTAGGGTTTTTCTTTGTCTAAACTTACTTAGCTTTTTCATTAAACCAAAAAGTGTCTAAATAAGATTACAGCTGAAGAAACTTGGGCCAAAACAAAAATAACAAGGAAAAGGCAAAAGAATAGAAACAAGACAGAAAAGGAAAGTCTTGGTTGCAAGAAGAGAGAGAGGTCGGCCTGTCTCTCTATTGAACAAGCCTCGGATCACCTCGTTAAAAACCTTGTGAGGAAACCCCATTTGGGACAAAACCTCACAAGGGAAAGAGAGTATGATCCTTAACCCAAAGATAGACCGGTCTAGGGATCGTCTGGTTCGATGCAGAAGATCATGGTCGGTCCGATCATCCGTAGTAAGGGCCAGGGTGTGGTCGGGTCGAATGGGTCGCCGTCTTGAGTCTGGATCATTCTATGGGCCAACTGGTTAAGGAAAGATTGTCCTTGATCGAGCTGTCCTATATGGGTCGTGGTGTCTTCTATGCTTATCCTCGAGATCAGCTGCTCCATGGCGTTGTTGAATTCAGCTTGTATTTTTCTCTGTCCCGAACGTGTCCTTGGTACGTCTCGCATGGTCGGGAACAGATCATCTAGCTTTGTGGTCAAGCCTAGTCCGTCTTGCTCGTCCAGATCAGTGTCGGTCAAGCTGATGTCCTCATCATCTGTAGATATCAGTGTCGGTCGACATCGCCATTGATGTCGGTCGACATTCAACTCGAAAACACGGATGGAAATCGATCACGCTCGATTACGAGTAAATCGATGTCGACCAAAGGCTAATGTCGCCTGACGTAGTATGTGTGTCGGTTGACATCGACTGTGACCAAAGGTAAGATTCCAGTTTTCTCAAGTTCTTGGTTATTTATACCTTGTTCTCCCGATCTCATGCTACGATTGCACTGGGGATAGTGCAGTCTAAGTGTGGGGGAGGTGGCTACTTACATTGTGTTTTGTTTTCTTAGAGTCAGTCCCTTGTTCTCAAATTGTTTTATTGAGTCAAAATGTGTATGAAACTATGATTTTTCGAGGAAATGTTTTGCTGGAACAGGAACTAAGTGACCATTGGACAGACTTGCAGTAATTCTATGACTATTAGAAAACCCAAAACAGATCAACTTACCAAGGACACCCATGCCTAACCAGGTATTCAGAGAATCCATCACTAACTTCACCTGTAGACCTGACTTTATTTTCTTACTTAGGGGCTTGAGATCTCTGGATCGGATTCTTCTGATGTACTTGACACAGCCTGTGATCCTGTTTGAGTATGGTTTCTGATTTTCCCCTCCCTTGAAAGTAAAAAAAAAAAAGATTAAAACCGAGGATAAGCTAGTAGCTTCGAAGTGGTCATGGGAGTGGTAGAGACCCCTATTACTTACTGTGTTGTGTATCCATGGAAACATGTCCAAAGTTACAACCCGAATAAAAAGGGAAGAGCACTCATAGAAAAGATAAAATGATACCCAGTGGGGGAAAATCAGTTGCTAAGGGAGAAAGGGAAAAGAAAGGAACCAGAAACCGACAGTTTGTTGTCAGTATTGACTGAGTTGAGTCCATGTGTTCTCTGATCAACATTCCCTCTGTAAGACCGCACCTAATTGTATACAGAGGTTAGTGTGGTGAACTTGAATATCCTAATCTGATTGTGGAGTTTACTTGGGACAGTTGCTAAGTGTGGGGGAAGTATATTGTGGTGTTGACATCTGAAAGAAAGTTTTCAGTGGCTTACTAAGTGAATGTGAATGCGAACGTTCCTAGGACGAAATGAGTTTATTATTTTTCAAACCTCTTTGTTATGCTTTACTTCTTTTACTTGCTTGAGGGCAAGCAAGAGCTAAGTGTGGGGGAGTTGATATATCATGGTTTTTATAGGTTTTCAACCATGATATAGTTGTGTATATTGAGTCTTTAACCTGGTTTTTCAAGTCTATTGAGTCTTCTACAGGTAGGCTTGCGTTTGGAGCAAAGAGTGGGATTAAAGGACGTTTCTGGTGATCTGTGCAAGAAGCTGAAGTTGGTGTCTCGGCCACGACTGATGTCGACCGACACTGACCTTGGTGTCGGTCGATACTGAGCGCAAGAGAAGCTATACGCCGAGTTGAGACAAGTTTTGAAGAATTGCAAAAAGAGCCTGAAGTTTCCCCTAATTCTAATCTAGCCCCAAAATGAGTTTAGGAGTTTTAATTAGGTTTTCAGACTCATTATTCAGTTTATCTTGTTCTTAACTTTGTTCTTGTTTGGAGATTGAAAGATTTTGCTAAGGGGCTGATTCTTGCTACTTGTAACCTTTGAGAGAAGGATTTCGAACCCCTTTATCTTATCTATTCAGTCTTTCGGTTTTCTATTCATGATGTGTTGTTTATCCGATAATATGTCTGAGTAGTAACCTAGTTAGATTTAGGAATTATCATAAGGGTTTTATGCATGTTTAGATAATTGATTAATTAAGATTCACAATTTGTTCATTCATCACCTAAGTTGCGTTTAATACTAAATTCTGGACTGATCACCTAGGGTTTAGATATGAGATAATTAACTTAGCACGAGAATGTGAGTTATAATCTGAATAAACTTAGTGTGAGCAATTTGACTAGATACAAAGAGATTTGGTTTAGGATAATTGTGAACCGATGTAACCTGTTCTTAATGCTTGTTTAGAACTTTAGGATCACAAAGAGATTTTTATCGCTAGGTTGCTAGATATAGAAACAATCTCAGCGAGAGTTGTATTGTTTAGCATTATGTTTCTAGTTCTGGCACCTGTGTTAAATCCGAATCCGGTTAGTTAAGTATCTGACATTGCATAATTCCCGAGAACTTCCTAAGTCTGACGCCTTTCTTCCTATTGAAAACAAACCTTGTTTACTTGCTTTCGTTTATTGCTTTCTTCTGATTGATTTAACTTAACTTGAGAACTTATAGTCTATCGTGTGAGACGTGAGTCCTTGTAGATACGATATCCTGAGTACTACAATAGCATAACTGTGCACTTGCAGTAGAATAGGGATAAATCTTGCTCTATCATATAGTAGGCACTAACATCATGAGAACCTTGTTGAACATTGCTAAGTCTTTGTTCAATCTCATATACACGAGGAGCATCATCTATCTTAAATCTTGACATCAAATTGTTCCAAATACTTTTAGCCATAAAGATATAACGCAAACTTGACCAATTTGTTTTGATACACAAGTCATCATCTAAGTTGCTACAAGATCATTGCATCTAGACCAAGAACCAGAGTTTCTATATTATCAGGGGGTTTTCGAATAGTACGAATACATGCTTGTTACAAATATTCAAGGCCATTCGCACTGACCTTCTCTAAGAATTCAACTCCGCACCAGAAATAAGTCTATCCGTAACCAATTGCAAGCCATCATGATCAGTACTTTGAAGGAAATGGGGATTGTCGTAGTGGTCTAGAGGATGTGTGACGGAAGGACGATTATTCGATCTGCCATTTGGTGGAATCGTCGAAGAATTCGATTGTGATCCAATGAATCGAAGAAACAAGAAATTGAGAGGATGAAAAAGAAGATTATTGTGCTAATTTCAGAGATTAGCAACAACGAGATCAAAGAACGAAGGAAAGAAAAAATAGAATCGTAAGAACGAGAGATCAATATACGAGTCAAATCACTGAGAGAAAGTGAATGAGAATGTAAAAATTAAAAGGAGAACTCATAACGACATTCAGAATCCACTTTTGTCATGAGAGGTTCTTGTTCTACTTCTCTACCACAACACTTTCTTCTTCTTCTTGTTCATCCCATTCTCAGCTTGGTACAAAGGTTTATGGTTTGCCTTGGCAACACCGTAGTTATCCACTGTGGTCTGGCTGGCGACTCTCAACAGATTATCAACAAGAGACTGCATGATACACTGGAACATTCAAGCTGATTCCTCATGTGTCTCTGCAACTGCGAGGATTAAAACCGCATCCATTTGTTCAAATGCTCATTTTCGGAAGAGATTTGGAGAAAGCTTGGCCACAAATTGTTTGGAAACTCTTATTCACTTGACTGGGCTTGTGTTCTGGACAGCATCTCGACAACACATACGCCAACACTCAAGCTCTTCTTGTGCCGTACATTGTTTCAAACTGTAGTATATGCGCTTTGGCGAGAACGAAACTCAGGGATACATGGTGAGGATGCTCTGCCTCAAACCACTCTAACTCAAAGAATAGATCATCAAATTCGAAACAAAATATCATCTCTCACGTTGGCTGGACATACGAAGTTCACTGGAGCCTTGAAGCTCTGGTTTACTTATTTCTCAAGCTAGATTGATTTCAGATTGTCTCTAAATCGATTTCAGATGGTCTCTAAATCGATTTTCTATCAGGCTTAAATGAAGCTACATCGATTGTAAAGTGGATTTTTTTTTTTGAATCAATTTAACATTTATTCAAAAAAAAATTTGTTCTGTCTAGGAATTCCATTCACACTCTTCATCTCCATTCCCACAAAGCAACTTTTCCAAAAACCTTAACAGTCTTGTCTCTTCAATCCCTTCTCTCGATTCCAACACCTACAACTAGGGATGTTAAAATGGGTAAAATAACGCAACCCGAACCCAACCCACAAAAACCCAACTATTAAAAACCCAATCATAATGAACCCAAATACTTTTTTTTGTCAATGGGTAATACCCATGTATAGCTTATTGAGTTTTGGGTATACCCATGGGTACCCATCCATACTTTGATACTAATATTGTTTTGTACTAAATGTTAATATAAACGGACCTAAACGGGCCTAAATGGGCTAACTAGACGGGCCTAAACGGGTCTAAATATAAACAGACCTAAATGGGCCTAAACGAGTCTAAATATAAATGGGTTTAACCGGACGGGCCTAAACGGGCCTAAATGGGCTAAATATAAACGGACCTAAACGGGTCTAAACGGGCCTAAATGGGCCTAACCAAACGGGCTTAACAAGACAGGCCTAAACGGGTCTAAATATAAACGGGTTTTTGCAGAAAATAGGATTTTACGTTTTTGGCGGGAAAACGAGATTTTGCGTTTTTGGCAGAAAAACATAATTTTACGTTTTTGGCGGGAAAACGAGATTTTATGTTTTTTTGCGGGAAAATAAAATTTTACGTTTTTGACGGGAAAACAAAATTTTACGTTTTTGCGTGAAAATAAAAATTTATATTTTGGCGGGAAAATAGAATTTTAAGTTTTTTTAAAGAAAATAAGATCATTGATGTAATTTAATAAATGATTAATTATAAAAATTATGATCATTGATGTAATTTAAAAACTCATGGGTACCCAAAACCCAATTAAGTGAACCCATTGTAAACCTATAAACAATGGGTACCTGCCCATTTTAAACCCTTTTCTTTTTTTGTTATAATAGTAGGGTTTTGGGTTTAAATTTTTCTTTGGGTTTTGGGTACCCATATGGGCAATTACCCATTTTAACATTCTTACCTACAACTTCTACAACCTCTTGGTTGGAGAAACCTAGGATCAAGAACGAGTATAAGCCATCGGAATCTGAACAGAGTAGTCACCCGAGTAGATTATATTAACTGTATCTTTTAAGCCGCACTGAATCTCACCACATCGTACTCTCCACAACGTAGACAAGCTTACGTACGGGCAACGAATTGTACGTTTCGTTGCTCTGATCCACTACATATAGCATCTCTATGTCTAGTTACATATAGTGATTGATCCAATCGTTTCAAAATAGTTCACAAAGATCTTAAAGCAAGCAATGTTCTACTGGACGATGCAATGTATCCGAAAATCTCGGATTTTGGGAATGGCTAAGCTGTTTGATACAGATCAACCAAGTCAGGCTAGGTTAACAAGCAAAGTTGCAGGAACCTAGTGAGGTGCCCTAAAGCAAAATAATACCATTTAACTTCTATCAGTTCAACTAACGAAATTTATTTTGCTTTGTTGCAGCGGTTACATGGCTCCAGAATATGTGATGAACAGGTAATTCTTGGTGAAAAACCGTTGTATTTAGCTTCGGTGTCCTATTCCTTGAATCAAAGCTCATTATTCCTCCTTATTTTTTTTTGAATGAATGTAAAATTTATTCAACCCAAAAAACGTTTTTATAAGAGTTTTCTTATATAATCCATTACATTTTATAAACTTTTGATGAAGAGAAAAACTTGTTCCTGCTTATGGTTGTCGAGATTCAAACCATTTCATCATAGCTCCCACATTGCGAGTGTCTCCTAGTTTACGAAGCGAGGTTAGTCTGTCACTGACTCCTCTGTCGATAATTCTTATCATGACTGTGGCTGATTTCGGTTTCTCCCCATGGATTATGTCATTTATTTCTTTCCATAAAAGGTATATGATTTGCTGAAATCTATATCTTAGGAGAAACGTGTCTAGTTTAGGCAGAGTTGAGTTTGTAAGGTTATGAAGCTGAGTATCCCAGTCCGTTGAGTATGTTATCCTAGAGATTCCTTTCGAAACATTCCTCTAAATCTCCTTAGAGTATTTGCACTGTAAAACGAGATGATTTTTGCTTTTATCCTCCCCACAGAATACACAGCTTACTCTTTCTCCAATGTCCCAGTTTTTTGTTCTATCTCCAGTACCCAATCTGTTTTTCGCCGCGAGCCATGTCATGAAGGAGTATTTCGGTGTTGAATGTGTGAACCAAATGCCCTTTGACCAAGCTACCGCAGGGTGCTCTGTTATTATCTGTCTCCAGATTTCCTTTGTAACAAACTTTTATTTGTATTTTCCCTCTGAACTTCGCTAGAGATTGATGTCCTCTGCATTTGTTTTTTTCTTTGAACATTTTTCAATTGCCTCGTCGATTTTACAGAGAATATCTGTTCTATGACGCCTGGGCGTGTGATTTTCCATAGCGAATGCCACTGTTCCAGTAGCATTAATTCCCATGTCAATGAAGCCTCTCGGACCCGTTAGATCGAACAGGATGCCAAGTTCTGACCAATTCTCAAACCAAAATGATGTTTATTGCCCATTTTGAATTTCAATTTTGTGAATCTGCCTCGCCATGTTTCGACATTGCAGAAGGTTTTTTAGCATCCAAGATCCTTTTGTTGACTTATTTTTTACAGCCCAGAATGTTTCTTCTTTTATAAATGTGCTATTAATCCATTGTACTCATAAAGTCTTTTGCTTCGAAACAATCCTCTAGATCAACTTTAAATAGGAAACCATATTCGTTTCTTTTAAGCTTTGAAATCCCAGACCTCCTTCTCCTTTTGTTTAGCACACGTCACTCCACGCCACTTTTGATTTCCTTGGGTTCATCTCTATCCCTGACCACAAGAAAGTTGCACAGATTTTCTTTAGTTGTTTGATGCAACCGGAAGGTAACCGACTCACAATGTTATCATGATGACGGATGGATGGATTGACGGAACCCATGAGACCCAAACTAAACCCGCTGCTACCCCATACCCTTCCCGAACTGTTGACTCGCTTTGACCCGACCTTGACTCGATCGTTGAACTTAGTGATTCCGATCTTATCTTCACTAGAGCTTTCAGACAATTCTCACTGTCTCTCCTCTTTCTCTCTCTCTCCTCCGGTTCTCCTCTTCTCTCTCTCCCCTCCGGTTTTTCCTACATCTCTCTCTTATTCTCCGGTTCTCCCCCATCTCTATCTCTTCTTCTTCTTCTTCTTCTTCTTCTCATGCTTCTTCTCTCTCACGCTTCTCTTCTTCTTCTTCTTCTTCTTCTTCTTCTCCAGTCTTCTTCTTCTCCTTTTTCTTTTTCTTCTTTTTCCTCCTCATGTCTTCTTCTTCCTCCTCCAGTCTTCTTCTTCTTCTTCTTCCCACGCTCCCTCTTCTTCTCCTTCTCTCTTTTCTCTTCTCTCTCTTTTTTTATGTTCTTGTTTTGTTGTGAGTGAAGAATGAGGAAGAAAGGGCCTTCTTTCGTAGCTGAAGCAACTCCATGGATTGAAGACACATGTATAGACACCTGTCCATCTCTTCCCCTCAGCACAGCCACGCCATCACTCCAAGAAGTAGCCAAATGTTTCTCCTCTCCTCATGACACCTTGCACCTTATCCACATTCAATGTATCAACTCATTCTTTGCATCAAGTAACAATATGTGGTGCCATTTTATAAATGCCATATGTCACTGAGAAGTGCTTTATGACCAATTAGATTTCTCCAAACATTCTATAGAAGCTCACATTCCCGATTTCTTCTGATGTTTTGGTTTAACCGGTTTTGCATTTAATATAATACTTTTATATTTATGTCATAACTATGAATAATTACCGAAAAGTTACTCTAACAATGTTACAAATAAACTATGTATATGAGTTCACTTTGTTTTATTTTTAGACATCGTAAATAAGTTAACTTAATTTATAAAATCATATTTTATTTTTTTATTGTTTTGCAAAAACGTTGATGCACTTCATTGGAAATTGCGGATATTGTTGTAGGTCATGATCACCTATGCAATCGGAAATCTAAAAAATCTACTAAAAAAATCATAGAAACATGTTCAAAATGAAGACAAACAATTTGTTAACAAAAACATAAACAAAGTTCCTAACGTACGTAAAAAACATGTAAATAAATAGCTCTTCTTAACATAAAGGAGGCTTAGGGTACCTGTAGGAAAAAAAATCATACCAACAATCAAAACATAAGATTACTGAAAAAGATAAACATCTATACAATCAAATTAAGAGGCGTTTTATAAATACCTCTGAACTAAGTCACATAATTCTTCAACTTACTACGCTTCAAAGCATATCTTAGAAACCCGTTGAATAGCCTGCAATCTTACCAACCCTAATCAAGAAATACTTATAATTATTTGTCATTTTACATTAACTGGAACAAATTTATAAACAGTTTAAAAATCCTCCATACCATCATTATATTTGACAATGTTAAAGCATTGGAATAAATAGAACAATATGCCATTCGGACTTTTCGCCCATGTCGTCACCAACCTAACAGCAAGATCACCATTCACCACACAATCCAATGCATTCTTTCTGCGAACAATATGTACAAATAAGCTTTTATGTATTCTAAGAATATTCTCTATCAAAATAAATGGAAGTTCTACATACTCCAAATCGTTATTGAGAATTTAACTTGAAGACACCTCCAAAAATAAGTTTCTCGATCATTTGTATGAAAAACTGGATTTCGTTTAAAGCCACCAATTCCAAGAACAACACCAGTCAAATCTATACCTCAAAAAAAAAAACAAATCAATAATCTACTCTAATAAATAATAGATTTTAATCCGCGTTGCAGGAGCGCGGGTATATGTTTCTTTTATATATATTCTAAATGCACGCTAAGTGATATTTCATAAATAATTTTTTATAAGATATAAATCAGTATTTGTTATTAATTATATGATATGATACAATGGTGATAACTACAACAAAGAACATGATCATATATTTTGTTTACTTTTTTATCTCAATATTGTTTTACGTGTGTGGAAGGTAGTTAATATGAGTTTTCTACAGACTTTATTTTATATGTTAATTATTTAAAGTAATATCGTGGTTGCGTTTGTTTTATATATCAATAATGTTATGATGAATTTATCAAGAAGGTAATTGAATTTGTCAAAAAAATTTATAGGCGATTTCTAGTTTCAAAAATCTTTACAAATAAAAAAAACTCGAAAAGTAATTTAAACCACAAAAATACAAACATAGAATTCAATAGTAATTTAAATACTTTCCATTGAAAGATGTCCTAACCAAAATAAAAATATAGTACAAATTCAACAAACAAACAAAAAAGAAAAGCACTAAACCTAAGTTTTTGACAAAAAAACAAACAACATTAAAACATAGGATTAATCGTGAGTTAGACCAGGTCAAACATTCTTGGAGGAGAGTTTGAGGAGAGGAGCAGTAACATTTTCCCAGAAAAGTTGAAGTACGATTGTTTGGTTGGCCTTGACATTGTTTGCCAACAAAAACTCTCAAGCCGCCACTCAAACGTATACATCGCCTGTCACTGTCAGAATGGAATGCAAGCTAGAAATACCATTTCTCTCCCGCATCATTTACCATCGATAAGGTGTTGTCCGCAACCTTCTCTAAATCGTTTGCATCCACAAAGTACTTAGGAAGATACTGCAAAATGAACAAATATGAATCGTGTGACAATATTTAAAGCCAAACTACAAAGGAACAACTTATGATTCTAATTCGTTTGATGCCGTCACTCGTGACGTTTATGGTAACAAACTTCTCCTCGGTTCCTTCAAAAATAATTTCCTTATTAGTCAAAATATTAGAAAGAGTGAAGAAAGTGTCTCGATAATAAGAGAAAAATACTTATTCGTGCTTGCTTCTCCAGTCTCCATCTAAGGGGTATTTTCATATTTGAGCTCAGAAAAGTCGGATCCATACTATTGTACCGTATGGAAATCGGCACCTCCACGATATTCAAAAACTAAAAGATCTAAGTCTTCTAATGCATGTGCCTTACAGAAATGTCTCCAGCCTTCTGTAAGCCTATCACCAACTCGTTTGATAGGAAACTCTTCTGGCTTCGCATCAAATGTGAGTTTACCGACTGTAACATTGGTTTTCCCAAGTATATACCTCCTAGAGAACTTTTTCGGGATAGTCTGCAAAACAAAGTTTAAAAAATAATTGCCACAAATAAAATCACTATAAAAAATAAACCTAATGAGAGAAAGAACTAAGATTACATACCACTCATTCTACATTTGTCTGGAATCATAGGTTCGAACAAATCGTAGGTTTATCATGTTCTAATTTGTCTTAATAAGCTAATATGTCTCCATATAAATAAAAAAATCATTACATGAATGTACCAAAAACAATATGAATTAAACCGCATCTAAAAGTAGAGAACCATTTTTAAAGGCACCATATAAACTCTAAAGTCTACTTAAAAATTCAAACTTGAATTTGTGTTGCAGAATCAATGAACGTATACGTCATTGGTCTTTCACAATCAGTTTATCTCCATATAAATCGGTAAATTCCATGAATACAAATCCTATTTTTAAATATTGTTCTACTGAAAAATTAAGGGTTACCTTGTTGAATGAGTTGTTGATTAACCACGATTCTCGAACTATATCCTCAATATATTTTCAGTGCCAAGGTTGACCTGATATTTTTCGTCGATCGTCTGTGCAATTTACCAATTTTTGGATTGATTAGAATGATTAAAATAAATTGGAATCGTTTCATCTTTATTCATCTTACAATGAGACTTAATTATTTGGGCTTTAATAGTATATATTATAAGATATCATTATGTTATTAGTAAATTAGCCCAAATGGAAGCTTATATTGAAAATAATTAAGCATTCTCTATAACTAAGGCTTCTCTATTTATACTAAGTTCTACTATTTGCAATATTGCAAATTATTAGGCTAAATTTCATTAGACAATCTATACCTTTAAACAAAAACAATATGAATTTTTCGGCATCTAAAAATAGAAAACCATTTTCCATAAGTTGACTTAACCCTAAAGTCTAGTTACAATTTTATTAAAATAATACTAATAACAGAATATGGTCTAGATTAAAAACTCAACAAATAATAAAATCAAGAATCCAAGAGATCATCATAAAATTCTGGGAGAAGAACAACCAAAAAAAACAAAAATAAAAAAACGAATGAGAAGAAGGATTTCATGTAAACACAAAGGTAAGGTAATCATTCACTATCCTCCTCGTCAAAAATAACTCTCGATCTTTTTGTTCTTGAACACTTATCATCTTCTTTTTTTATTACAACATCTCTTTTCTTAGACACTGTGAAAGTGAAAGATCTGAACTCTCAGATGAATTAGTAAGCATAAGGGGATGAGATCCAGAATTGACAGTTGAGTTCGCGAGCATGAACTGAGTAAGATAAAATCACAAAAGATAACATAAATAATAATTATCGATTATATCATATAAATAAACAATTAGTCAAATTAATACCTGATCAGTTTCAGACAATTACTGATTATCCCTATCTTGATCAGCCCAAGAATGTGTCACAACAAATAGTTGGTTCTTATTCTTTCTATTTTCTTCAGAAATTATGAATTTCAATAAAAAAAAATTTTACCGATCAAATCAGTAAGGCATTGAGATAAAATTGCTGAATCTCTAGACTACAATCATTATTTAAGAAAACAAATGATTATCTATACATATAAAACCAAACCGATACATAAGATTCAAAACAAAACATGTAAACATATACCTCATTAATTTCTTTAACCACAACATTTGCAGTGAGACGGAGAAGTTTTTCAACGGGTCGATCAAATATCAGAAACTGAGTTTCTATTTCAGAATTGTCTTTAAGTCAAAGAAGAACAAAGTACCTACACAATTTGATTCGAGAAAAAGTTTATATTAATAGTCAATATAAGTATATACATATATACCAATTTAAAAAAAAAATTAATGTATGTATTATACCTTGATTCATGTTTGTAACAATTTTGTCACATGTCGTACAATCAAACTTAACTGGTTTTCCACCATCATCATCTTCATTACTTGCATCATACTTGTTCTTGTTGCATTTAGCACATGCAGGGAAATACCAACTTTGACTCAAATCAATTGACTCCATGGTAGCACATGTAATGCATTTTCCAAGCTTCATCAATTAGAACGCATTGACATATCAACAAATCATATGGTCTAAATTTTTTCAAATAAGCCGTCTTATAGAAAGCATGTTTACCTCATAATCAACTACAATCTCAGATATTGTAAGTTTCTTGTTCTTTTTGCAAAAAAAAACTCATCATACAACGTCGTATTCAATCCAAGTAAAAGTTGACTGGATTCACAATTGGTAATCATAAGATTATCCAATGGTAATCTCTAAAAAAAACACACACATGTCCCGTTTAGTTAGAAAAATAAACATTTATAAAAACCTACATATTTTAAAGATAAAACTCTTACCTCTTATGAAACTTGTTGACGTAAGAACTGTTTGGATTTAGAAGAACTTTGGTTGAATTAAATCCACTGGATATGGACCACCCATCTTCGTTTTAAAAGAAGACATGATTAGTATACCAAATTATTTAGATCTAAATTAAATAAATATAAACAAAAATAGAAATGTCAAACCTAGGATAATTGACCTTGATAAGATTTGCAGCTTGCAAACCTCATGACAAAGATGATTTCACCTCCTTCATATTTGCATTGAAATCGAACACTTCTTGAGCATATTCACCCCACAGTGTATACTTTAAACGAAAATCTCTGCAAATCAATGAGATACATTACATGAATAAATTTTTAAAAAATAATATAAAACATAAGATATGTACACTTACGAATCGTTTCTCAGCTAATGGTTTAATGTTTTTGTGCTCATTCCATTTTGTTTCTTGAATTATCTAGTGACCCCAAAGCAACGATTTAACCAATCATGTCTGCAAACAATTGTTAAAAATAATGTATAAATAGAGAAATATAAATTAAAAAAAAAGCAGGTTAAAGATAACAAACAGATCAAGACATTTTTCTCAAAATCTCCAGCAAGAATCTCATCAAAACTAACAAAATACTTCTCTTCCACCTCTTCAGGAAAGTCCTCATATAATGTGATATTCGTCTGATTTGTAAACATCATTTTAAAAGGCAGAGGATTAGTCTTATATTCATTTGAATATGTGGAAAATCTAAATCTTTTAATACAAATTTCCTCATCTTCTAACAACGTTTGGCCTAATTTCCTTGTCATGTCCTGATCAAGAGTTTCATGTATTCCTGAACCCTGATTATCGAGGTTTAAAAAACTAAAGTTAGTATATCATATATATGAATATAAATGTGTAACAATTTCTAAATGTTCAATCGTTACAAAAAAACTTGATGTTTAAAATCAATTTTAGTAACTAAGAATAATACCTCAGAGTCAACTAAAACCATCTCAATCGCTTTCAAAACATTGGAAAAACAACCCTCCATGAAGAAAGTATTTTCACATTAGTCTTATATTTCTCCAAAGAAGTGAGACAATTTCTTTGATCGTAACCTGGTTTGTTTTCATTTTGCTAAAAATCGACATTTTTGCTGTAGAAATTTTAATATTGTTATACCCTGTCTCACTAAATTGGCCAACGGGCAGCAGAAAAGTCAACAAGGGGCATTTTCGTAATAATTGGAAGATGAGGGGGATTTTGATAATTTTACCAAAATGTGAGCCGGAAGCTAAGACGGGACAAATGTTATTATTTTTAAGTAAAGAAAACATTTAGAAGACAAGAAGTGGGAAGAACGGACGTTAAACAAGTTTTCCGGACTTATCATTTGAATTAAACAAAAATGTTTAAATCAGTTAGATATTAAATTGATTATTTAAACAGATTTAAATTAAATATCCCGGATCACAACTATTAGATACGGTATTTATACATAACAAAATTGTTACAGACCTTTTGTTAAGTTCACACATCAAAAATCAAAATAAGTAATATATATTAATATTTTGTCACCTTCCAATTTTATTAGGTAATTTATATACAGTAATTTTGCTGAAAACCCTTTTGTCCTCTATAATTCTTTATATACACAATTGTAGAATACCCTAATGTGCATATGCCCTAAAAGAATATAAAAAAAAAAAAACTTATTGCTTCTCGATTTGTGAGATATCTTCTTAATGGCATATTTCGTTCCATTAAGAGAATTATCCTTTCAAAAGGTTAACCCTACTATATTTGTTACTACTGTGTATAAATGGATTACATACGTTGCTGGAAAGCAAACCTATTTCTTGATTTTCGCAGATAAATCCGTAAGTTATTTCAACATGATAAGAGTATTTGATAATAGTTATAAATATTCTTATGACACATACTATTTTACAAGGGTTAAGCCAAATAATTATAATATCTTATTGTTATCATTGTGTTAACTTTCGATTCAATTTTTCTTTCTCAGGGCTGTAAGATGGAAGCTAAGATTGAATACCCAACCAAACTACAATATGAAATGTTGTTCACCAAAAGCACCGCATCATTCTACCTTACAAAGTTTTTTGCTCAAGCCGCAAATGGTTATTAATCGTACAATTAAACATCTACTAAAAGTTGTGTTCAAACATGAAACTTTGATGACCCCGACTGATAGCTTGACCGAAAAATTATTTTTTGAATTCACAAAATTTGATGATATTCAATCAAAGGATAACACATACTTAATCGGTGAGCCATTCATAGCATTTTAAGAATATATATTTGATACAATATGATTTGCTATAAAAATAATGTTTAATATCGCATAGATTTATATGGCTTAATCCAAGGAGTTGAAGATTTGGAAGTCAATCATAAAATCGGTCCTAATCTATTTAAGATTAAATTCCAACTTATTGATGAAAGATATTTATTAATCTATAATCATGTAAGATACTCTTTTTTAACGTATGGATTAGACAAATGTTTTGATTGTTTTTTTTTTGTGCAGTGGCAATATCATTCCATGTATTTTGTTTGGTAACCATGCAAAGCAATTGTACATGACAATCAAACTTGGATCCGATTCTATCCAGTGTTGCGTTATGCGTTTCTGTAAGATTGACGAGATCCCATGTTCTTTTACCTAATCTATGTGGTTATTATGTACTGTATGTATCAATTACTGGCAACTCACCACTAATTATATTTAACTATACACTTTAACAATAGGTAAAAAGTTTGTCATCTCTGTTGACGCAGTAACTGAAGTGATGATGGACAATGATATTTCGGACATTAAGAAGTGAGACTATTTTATGTAAGTTTTAAATTGTATCAACCTTACATAATATTAATTATCAGGGTATAAATTTCTAACTAATTGTTTTTTCGATCAATTGTAGGTGCAAGTGGCATCTATAAAGAACTTAGAACGATGATAAAGATCATTATCAGAGAAGGGAATTATTTGTGATGGTTATTTCGTTGATTTATATTTTGTTTGGCTGTAACGACTATTTGATTTGATTTTTATCATTAAGTGTTTTTACTATTTTATTTGGTTTTAAATTTTCTAAAACAAAACTATACAACAAAATATCGTAATACAAATTTATTCATAATCGGGGTCATTGAAGAAATCAAATGTCAATATTACATGTTCTTAATAATATTTTGAAAATAATACATAACGATTACTGTATAACGATATATGTATAAATATCATTTACGTATTCATTTTTATAGTACATATAATTATATGTAATCGAATAATGTAACGTATAAGTTTATGTATTAATCAATTATTAGAAATATAAAAATATATGTAAAATATATATACCCATTAAAATCGCCTAGAATATATGTATAGTTATGGATCTAGATATTCATTTAGATACCTTAATATTTACTAAAAAAATGTATTTTTAAAATTTCTCAACAGACTTTCCTATATCAGATATTTGGTTAAATATTGATTTATAAACCAAAAAATTGTTTCTTATATATGAGGAAATATTCCATAATATATTAATATTCTAGTTGATTAACTTAAATCTAATTCAATGGAAAATATCTACATATATGTATGTATATATATATATATATATATATTTTGTAATTTGCAAATCACAACTATGATATGATGGATTCAAAAGGTCTGGATGTTTTTAATAACGGAGAATTAACAAATATTTCTGATATACAGTGTGTTTTAGATAAATGGGGAATCATAGCTCGAATTCTTAGAAAGTGGAACAAGTTTATTTCCCCATCTGTTCCAACCATCGATCTCATATTGGTAGACGAACAGGTTAGTGTTCAAATTTCGCTACTAATCAATATTCAGCTCTTAGAACTCAGTGGACGCTTATTTGTGTAACGTATATTTATTCTTATAAAATTTACTCGCAGGGTTCTAAAATTCATGCAATAATTCCTAAGAAATTATGGCAACCATCTTGGACGAGAATTATTATTGAGGATACTACAGTTATCATTCAAACGTTTAAGGCTCGCTTTTGTACGAATTATCTTCGTAAAACATCTCATCCTCGGAAAATTTTGTTTACTGAGGAAATATACCTAGCGAGGGTTTCCGGTGGGGTTGATAGTTTTTTCTTTCATTTTTCCCATTCACTAAAATTTTCATGGGCAAACACAAAATTAATACAAGTCTTGGTAAGTTTTCAATGTTTATTTTTATAAATATCATTCTTTTATTAATTCATACCGAATTATAAATGTTTTTATTTTTGTAGGTTAGATGTCTTCGGAAGAGTTATTAATGTTGGTGCTACGATGGTACCTTCCATCAAGTTTTTCTTGGAAAAATATTCATTTGGATTTGATGGATAGCAGATTAGATACATAAGTGCTTATTTTATATGTTATAGAGTGATATATCATGGTTTTTACCGGTTTTAGACGATGATATGTATGTTTTAGAGTCTTTTGGTGTTTCTTTAGAGTCTTTTATAGGTATTATTAGGTACTAGCACGTTTGGAGTGGATTTGGAGTTATTGTAACTTTTTGGAGCATTTTGGTGTTTGACCCGAGAGATAGAGCTCACTGTCCGAAACAGAGTAATGCATCGATCAACACACTATGTGCATCGATCGACACACTAGCGAGATGGGCCAAACTCGGCGGTTTATGAAGAATGAATAAATTGCAATTGTGCCCAGAAGTTCCTGATAATTACAAAAAAATCCCCAAGACGTGATTAGCTTATATAATTAGGTTTTTACATCAGTTACGAGATACGCTTTCATACTTAGAGCATAGTGTTTTTAGAGCTTGGGGCTGATCTGATTCTTGTACTGCTTTCTGCTTATTTTGGAGAAGATTTCGAACCACTTTACTTTATTATTCTCTTTTATGCAATCTATTAATTCATTGATTATGTTTTCATATTCTATGTCTGAGTAGATTCATAGTTAGGTTTAGGGATTCTCATTAAGGATTTTATGACTTGCTAGATGTAATTAATTCATAAGGATTCATATCAATAGATGTTCTTCAAACTAAATTGTGTTTAATGCTAGTTCTAACTTGATCACTTAGAATCTAGATCTTAGGTTGCTAGATTGACCCGAAAGTGTGGTTTAGAATCTGAACTATTTAGGTTGAGCAATTGAATTACTCGCAAAGAAATTTGGTTTAATTGCATTGTGAACATATCGAACTTAATCTTAAAGCTGGTTTAATCTGTTAGGAATTACAAAGACATTTGGATTTCTGCAATTAGGCTTAGAGAGTTCTCACAACGAAAGTTGGTTAATTCTATATCTGTGTTTGAGTTCTAGAACTGTACTTAATTTGATCCTGACTGAATGATTTATCTGCTTGTCTGATTTCCAGAGAATTCCCTAGACTTAGCGCTTTTAGTTAATTGCTTTCAAACCAATCCTGCTATCGATTTACTTTCTTGTTTTGCTTTTAGTTCTAATCACATTTGCTTTCTCCTAGTTTAATCTTTTCTGTTCTAAATATATCGTTGCCCTGAGTCCTTGTGGATTCGATACCCTAAGTACTACATTGATATTAATGTGCACTTGTAGTTAGTATAGGGATTAAAACTTATGACCTATACCAGACCGCGTTGGATAATTCCAGCAATGCAAATTTCAACACTAGAACTCCTGAGCAAGCTAAGCAACTGATAGATAACTTAGTAAGCAGTAATAGCTGCAAGACTACTGATAGGAGAAGGAAAGAGGCTGGTGGGAAGATAGAGAACCTGGAGATTGCTGATATTAGGAGTAAGTTGGACACTGTTTGCAATCTTCTAGCTGGGAAGAAAGTTGTCCATTTTGCTCAAGATGTTGAAGTGATCAATGCTGAAGATGATGGTCAGGAAGAGGATGTGAATTACATTGGAGGATCTGGTTTCCAAAGAAACAGGTTTGGAGGACATCAAGGTAATAGATTCTTCAGTGGACAGAAGAATGCTTTCACAAGCAATCAAAACTCTTCTGGCTTTGGACAGAATGTTGGTTTCCAGAAGCCTTTTCAACAAGGTAATCAGATGACTTATGGATCTTCCTCTTACCAAGCACCTCCTATTGCTAATGCTCATGAGATCAAGATGGAGAGTATGATGGAGCAGCTGCTGGAAGGACAAACTAAGATTGATGTGGACTGCAATAGGAAGTTAGATGCTGTTTATGAGGATCGCAATGGGAATTTTGAGTCTCTAAGTACTCATGTGAAGCAATTGGACACTCAGGTGAGCCAAATTTCAAACTGTCAAGGGAAAGAGTGTCGTAGACACCCACATTAAGGCCTGGCCAGTGTACATTGATGACGGATCACACCAAGGTGAAAGATTTGAGCTAAATACAGCTGAACTAGTGGAAGAGGCTGAAAATTCTGAATTTGAAGAAAATCTCTCGGGTGGAATCTGTAAAAAATTATTTGCATCGATCGATGCACCTCTAGCGTCGATCGTTGCATGTCGTGGACAAACAGATTCACATGACTTTTATTGCATTGATGCAGAGGCAGATCAAGAGCTTAATCGTTTATTCCCTGAAGTGTCTGAGATAACTCAACAGGAGATTGATGAGGTCAGACAGTTAGGAGAGATGGAAGAGAAGTTGGAAGAAATTCCACAATCTGATGATCCACCTTATCACCCTTGTGTGCAAAGGTACTTGGAGAAGATGCTGCCAATGGACGAGATGCTGGAGGATTGGATTGTAGTGGTTCCTCAACAGATAAGTGATGTGCTATTAACTCGGATTCCTAAGAAGCTACCTGATCCTGTGATATTTGTGCTAAGTTGTTCTATTTTTTAGGATGGTTTCAAGCGCTCTCTGTGTGATTTGGGTGCTGCTAGAAGTCTCATGCCATACTCTGTGGCAGAAAAGTTGGGGATGATGGATTTTTCACCCACTAGGACCTCTCTTGTCCTAGCTGGTCAGTCAATATGGATTCCGGAAGGAGTTCTTGAGGACGTCCCTGTAAGATTTGGGAACTACTTGGTTCTGACAGACTTCTTGGTGCTTAAGTACGACAGTGAGAAGGATGATGCTTTGATATTGGGAAGACCATTCTTAGCCACAGTTGGAGCAGTGATTGATGTGAGGCACAATTTGATTGATCTCCATCTGGGAGATGAGCCTCTACACTTTGAGATGGACATGCTGCGCAAGCCGCTGATTGATTGGCAGACCTTCACTATTGAGGATGGATATGGAGCGCAGACAAGTAACACTTTGGTTTTGGATCCTGGAGAACATTTCACTCCTTCTTTTCTTGGACGAGCTCACACTGATGAAGCTTACTCTCCACCTTGGATGAGGAGACTTGCACAGAGGCAATCACAGTCTCTGTCGGGATCTCCAGCAATCTGATCTTGTTCGTCCGGTCAAGCTAATGACCTTAAACAAGCGCTGAGTGGGAGGCAACCCACTGTTAGGTTTTAGTATTTTTCTTGTTTATTTTTGGTGTTTTTCTTAGGATTTCACGTTTTTATTTTGTTTTTGCTAAGTTTTTAATACAGAACACTGTCTGGAGTTGTGTGACGATCGTTGCTATATGTGCAACGGTCGTTGCAGGGAGAAATAACGAAGAGATGGGATCGCCTTGTGACGATCGTTGCGGTCCTGTGCAACGGTCGTTGCATGTGGTTCAATTGCAAAATTAAGGTACGCGTGCTAAAACGGAATCAATTTGGTTCAACAGTGTCGATCGTTGCTTTAATGCATCGATCGTTGCACATACGATCCAGGTAAGTGCCTTAAGCCCTTTCTCTCTTCTCTTCTTCCCCCATTTCTCCGTCCGTACAACCGCGACTCCCCTACCCTAAATCTCTCAAATATTCATCATTTTCTCTTATTCAAAGCTTGATTCTACTTGTTTTCACACCCCCTATCTATTTCTCTAACCTATTTGAAGCGATTCCAAGGTAAAAGCTCTTAAATTTGTCATTTTCAGATTCGGTTCTAGGGTTTAAAAATTAGGGATTTTTTGCTTGAAATTGATGATTCCGTACTGTTTAGACTTGATTAGGGTTGATTGGTGATGGTATTAGGCTGTTTGTGAGATTTTGGAACGAATTTAGAAACGTTTTTGAGATTATTTGTCGGCTGTGAAATCGCCCTGCAAATGATCGATGCACTTGTGCAACGATCGTTGCATTGCGATTCCACAGGGAGCTTCTGCCGTGACTTATATGATTTATTTTCTTGCAGATGCCTCCTCGACAAGATCGTAAACGTAGAGCTACCACAGCAGCTGCAGCTACAGCTCATCATCCTCCGCCAATTGAGTGGTTCCCTCGAGACTCGCCATATCCTGAGCCTTATCAGAGAGATCAGGAAGTTATACAGCTGCCATGGCCTAGGGCGGATAAGGAGCTGATTCCGACAAATAAGGTCTGGGGTATGGAGATTGATCAGTTGCTCAAGACCGACACTTTTACAGAGAGGCCACTACTTGACCATTGGGACGAGTTTGATACATTGCTCTACAATGGTTGGTGTGGCATGATGCTTAAGCCGACCAAGTTTGCGGACTATTCGACTTGTAGGAGTCTAGGCATCGATGAGCAGGTGATGACATTGTGTAAGGGCATTGGTCTGGGGACAATTCCTATGCAGCATTACGAGTTGTATCCTGATCTGGTGAGACAGCTGCTGGCCACCTGGAGAGTGATTTACCCTGACCTAGAGTGCAGGAAGGCTTCAGGAGGTTTCTTTACCTTCATGTGCTTAGGAGCCAGGTATCGGATTCCCTTTCTTGATATTTGTCGGATTTATGGATTCAGCACTGAGCCTGCGCATATTGGTATGTCTCTTGAGTGGGATGTGCCAGAAGCTCAGTATTTCTGGGACTGTGTTGGCAACGGTCAATATTACTCGAGGACGACGAAGCTAATACAGGTTAGGCACCCTGTTGTCAGATATGTCTTGCGCATCTTGGGATGTACTCTGTTGTGCAAAGCTGAAGCCAACAAGATGCGTAAGAACGAGCTGGAGATGCTATTCATAGGGTTAAGGGAGCAGTTTTCTGAGACAGATTTGAGAGATCCCACCAGAGGACTCAACTTGGGAGCTATCTTTGCTTATCACTTGTGCGGTCTGCAGAAGAAGCCATTCGATGGGAAGGGCACTGAGACAGTAGGGAGTCTGCTTACTCCCATTTTCAGGCATTGCAGGATTCCCTTAGAGGGTACGGAGTGTGACGACAGCAAGGAGCTCCTTGGTTTTACCCACCTGCAGAGTGCTACATGGCTGAAGGAGGGACGTATTTGGGTCTATTATGACTCCGCTACTAAGCGGGGTATAGATCTTCCTGCTGCTGGTCTGACACAGATTGATACGCTGGAAGCCTTGAGATTCCAGCCTCCTACGCGAGATCAGCGCAGTGTGCCTACGATGGCTCATCCGCTGGGAGAGCCTTCTACACGCCCTTCTTCCTCAACTGCGCCTGCACCTGCTGCTCCTACTGATGATATTGGTCCTTATCCCGAGCCTTCAGTACCTTTTTCTGAGAGGTCTGAGGGAGAGTGGAGAGAGCGTGAGGATGGTATTCTGCGGAGCATCTGGAATTACATGCGTATCTGCACTTGCAGGAGACAGCCGCAGATTCATCACCCAGGACCTTTTTGTCGACGTAGACAGCGATCTTCGACTCCTGGTTCTTCGAGTGGTACCGATCGCTATGATGGCATAGATGACGAGTGAGAGTAGTGACTTCTCTAGACATCGGTTCTGTATTTTCATTTTCATCTTTTCTTTTGCATTTTCCTTTCGATTTTCTTAGGATTCTTATGTTCGGATGATGTTTTCATTATGAGATTATTTGTTGCTTTGATTTTACTTGTTTGCAGTGATTTTCAGCTTGCAGGTTTGAAATTTGATGATTTCTCACGGACTAACCTGCTAACTTGCTGACTGTCGATCGTCACAATACGCAAATTGCCTTGCAACGGTCGTTACATTTATGTATCGATCGATGCACGAGCGACAGAGGTAAAAATCAGACAGAACTAACACATCCTTAACATTTTTCTTTCTTTTTACCAATCCTTAGCTTGACACTACTGGGGACAGTGTGTTTCAAGTGTGGGGGAGGTGGTACTGACTACTATCTTTCTGTTTTCTTAGAGTCAGTCCGTTTTTCAAAAATTTTTGTTTTATTGAGTCAAAACAAGTTTAAGTAAGAAACAGTGAATTTTTTAGAAGTTAACAACATCTTGCAGGAACTTAAGTAACCATTGGGATGAAGTTGCAGGAACTATCTATGACTATTAGAAAACCCTACACGGATCAACCTACTGAGGACACCCATATCAATTCAGGTATTCAGAAGATCCTTTATTGGCTTCACCCTTAATTTGACTTAAAATTTCTCACCTAAGGGCTTGGTATACCTTGATTCGGACTCCTTTGTTAGTTCTGACACAGCTTGTAAACCTGTCCGAGTATGGTTCCCTTCTCCCCTTCCATAAAGTAAAAAAAAAGTAATAAACTGAGGATGAGCTAGTAGTTCCGAAGTGGTCACGAGAGTAGTAGCAAACACTATTACCTCCTGTGCGATCCATGGAATGTGTCCAAAGCACACCCCTTAACGGGAAGAGCACTGATAAAAAAATAAAATGATACCCAATGGGGAAAAATCAGAATGCTAAGGAAGGGAAAAGAGAAGAAAAGGAACCAGAAAAAGATAGTATGGTGGTCTAGAGCTGACAAAGCAAGAATCCATGTGCCCTTTGATCGATAATCCTTAGGTGAGATCGCACTTAATAGCTTATAGAAGTCAGTAGGGTGAATTTGAATTGCTTGGATTGATTGTGGAGTTTACTTAGGACAGTTGCTAAGTGTGGGGGAAGTACATGTTGGTCTTGATGTCTTGCAGGTGATTCTTTCAGTGGCTTACTAAGGGGAATTTGAGTGTTGTTGCTTCTAGGATAAAAAGAGTTCTTGAAAGTTTTCAAACCTCTTCACCATGTTTTAGTTCTCTGTTTTGCTTGAGGGCAAGCAAAGGCTAAGTGTGGGGGAGTTGATATATCATGGTTTTTACCGTTTTTAGACCATGATATAAGTATGTTTTAGAGTCTTTTGGTGTTTCTTTAGAGTCTTTTACATGTATTAGGTACTAGCATGTTTGGAGTTGATTTGGTGTTATTGGAGCTTTTTGGAGCATTTTGGTGTTTTGACCCGAGAGATAGAGCTCACTATCCGAAACAGAGTAATGCATCGATCGACACACTATGTGCATCGATCGACACACCAGCGAGATGGGCCAAACTCGGCGGTTTATGAAGAATGAAGAAATTGCAATTGTGCGCAGAAGTTCCTAATAATTACAGAGAAGCCCCAATACGTGATTAGCTTATATAATTAGGTTTTTACATCAGTTACGAGATACGCTTTCATACTTAGAGCATAGAGTTTTTAGAGCTTGGGGCTGATCTGATTCCTGTACTGCTTTCTGCTTATTTTGGAGAAGATTTCGAACCCCTTTACTTTATTATTCTATTTTATGCAATCTATTAATTCATTGATTATGTTTTCATATTCTATGTCTGAGTAGATTTATAGTTAGGTTTAGGGATTCTCATTAAGGATTTTTTGACTTGCTAGATATAATTAATCCAGTTAAGGATTCATATCAATAGATGTTCTTCAAACTAAATTGTGTTTAATGCTAGTTCTAACTTGATCACTTAGAATCTAGATCTTAGGTTGCTAGATTGACACGAAAGTGTGGTTTATAATCTGAACTATTTAGGTTGAGCAATTGAATTACTCGCAAATAAATTTGGTTTAATTGAATTGTGAACATATCGAACTTAATCTTAAAGCTGGTTTAATCAGTTAGGAATTACAAAGACATTTGGATTTCTGCAATTAGGCTTAGAGAGTTCTCACAACGAAAGTTGGTTAATTCTATATATGTGTTTGAGTTCTAGAACTGTACTTAGTTTGATCCTAACTGAATGATTTATCTGCTTGTCTGATTTCCTGAGAACTCTCCAGACTTAGCGCTTTTAGTTAATTGCTTTCAAACCAATCCTGCTATCGATTTACTTTCTCGTTTTGCTTTTAGTTCTAATCACATTTGCTTTCTCCTAGTTTAATCTTTTCTGTTCTAAATCTATCGTTGCCCTGAGTCCTTGTGGATTCGATACCCTAAGTACTACATTGATATTACTGTGCACTTGCAGTTAGTATAGGGATTAAAACTTACGACCTATCATAGTGTATACAACATTTTAATGGTGTAATGTAGATATTATGGAGGGTGTATTGAACTATGGGTTTTAAGAGAGTTTGAGATTTTCTTAAAATTCTCTGTTAGTCAACTAATGATTTTAAAATGTCTTCCCATGTCCGGTGTTATTGAACATGACATTTATTTAAAATCACTCAAAATCATTTATAATCCTCTGTTATTCAAATAAAAATTTCTTAAAACTATATCAAATCCACTGTTATTGAAAATGTTTTAAGTATTGGGATTTTAATGCTTGCAGAGGATTTCAGAAGATTTTAGAAGATTTTCTTTGTTAAAAATATAAAGATCCAAATCCCATGGTTTTAGGTGGGATTATAGGGGATTTTAATACAAAGGTGGGTGTATTGAACTAGACATTTTAAGAGAGTTTGAGATTTTCTTAAAATTCCTTGTTATTCAACTAATGATTTTAAAATGTCTTCCCAAATCCTGTGTTATTGAACATGAAATTTATTTAAAATCACTCAAAATCATTTCTAATCTTTTGTTATTCAAACAACAATTTGTTAAAATCATATCGAATCCATTGTTATTGAAAATGTTTTAAGTATTGAGATTTTAATGTCTGAAAAGGATTTCATAATATTTTAGAAGATTTTCTTAGTTAAAAATACAAAAACCAAATCTCATGGTTTTATATGGGATTGTAGAGAATTTTATTACAAAATCATAACAACTTCTTTAAAATCAACCAAAACCATTAAAATCATCAAAGTTCTTATTAAAATTCAAGTCATTCTAAATGACCAGTTCAATACACCCCCCCCCCCCCCCCCCCCCCCCCCCCCCCCCCCCCCCAAAATCATAAAAACTTCTTTAAAATCACCAAAACCATTAAAATCATCAAAATTCTTATTAAAACTCAAATCACTCTAAATGCCCAGTTTAATACACCCCCCCCCCCCCTATATTCTAATGTCTATATCATGACCTTGATTTTAGAGGTGATCTTTTATCGCGCAAACTGACTGATACTTATGCTTGTGATTTTGCTACCGAATTTTTGATCAATTGATCTAAGTGCAACTATGATTTTTCAGTAATGTGTGTCATACAATTTGGGCTTATTAGCTTGCATAAAGTTAATTACTCGATGAATTATTATAACAAATATTTTAAAATAACAAAGTTTAGAAGCCTCCATAACTCGGTTTATATATGTTGACATTTCTGTATAGGCGAGTACATTTGTGAACAAGCTCATTGGTCCAGAATATTTATAGGTCCTAAAGATGTTCATGTTCAAGGAATGAAGATAGCAATTATTAACAAGAATATTTAGTATTCTAAAATATATATTTACATATAGAATATTATTTTCTATAGTTCAAATTATTGGCTAAGTAAGTTAAGCGGTTTGTTAAGAATATTCTTAGCTATTGTCATATGTTTTATTCATCCACAAAAATTGATATTCAAGTCTGACAATATAAATTTTCTTAGCTATTATCCTTCGTTTAGATATTTCTTTGCTATTTTCCTGCGTTTTATTTATCCTAAAAATTGATATTACAAGTCGGACTAATCAATATTCTAAACATAAAATAATTTCTTCAAACAAGTTCGACCAAACCGAAGCTTGACTTGTGATATCAGTTTCTTTCCACCAGAAACCGAACCGCTTTCTCAATAGACGATTTGTAGTCTTTTCTTAGTCAGACATCGATGAGATAGAAGTTGTTATGAGATCAACACTGAAACCAATGTTCTCCTTAAAATTAAGGAACTCAGAGAAATCGATCTCAAATAATCATCTCGCCTCCGACTTGCCGTTCTTGAAAGACAATTTCGTTTGTCGTCCTCGCAAGACTTTTCCCAGATAGTCAGCTGCACAGATGGGAACCGTGATAAAATCAACACCGGTCAGAGGATCTTTATGGGGTAAAAAGATTTCTGAACCGGCGTGACAACGATTCCAAAACAGCCATCTCGCGACCAACCTAGCTCCGTTGAACAGCTTTCCTAAAGAGAAATATGTTCCACGTCTTCTAGGACGGGTCCACTCCAATTTACAATTGGTTGCTCTAAACAAAAAAGAAATATATATCAGGGTTCTTATAATCAAAGATCCACAATGAAAATATAAAAGGAAGGAAGTAAATTACGCGGAAAGCAACCGATCTTGGAATAGCGGACCACAACATGTTACTTAAATTAACGATGCATCATATCGATCCAAATGAATGATATGAACGTCGCCCTTAAGTTGGGAAGGGCGACAAACGGAAGGAACCATCAGGACAAATCTATTTAATGACGAGTTACCCCTTAGCAAAAAGACCATAATTTCATCGACGAACTCGATCATGCATGACTCCCGAGGTTGACACAGATTCGAACACAAGAAAAACGATGAACATGTTTGCATGTTTAATTTTGAAATAAGATAAAAGCCAAAACATAAATGGAAGTTTTGGTATAACCGAGGGAAAGGGAAGAAGTTAGTATGGTGAAGAGTGATGATAGTATAGGCTATATTTTAAGCAGAAAAGTGATGGTTATTGAAGAAACCCTCACGCATGTTAATTTTGATTTAAAGTGACACGACATTTTGTGTACGCAGAGCACATTCATTGGTTCAAGAAAATGTGGTTTAAATAAAAATTACATTCTGAAATATAAAAATATTAAACAAAAAGTGTAAAACAAAAACTGAATGTTTATATACGGCGTTTAGTTTTTTCATACATACAATGCTATAATGTTTTCATATCAGTATATACTTATTATTTTTTGCATCCAATCCGAACGTAATAATTCGGATATGTATATGAAACTATGAATTAAATCTTATACCATCTCGATATAGAAAAAAATTATATCACGTTTTATCTTGACACTAATCGAGAAATACATCTAAATTAATTAACAACAGAATAATGTATGTACATGCGTGTGGGTCGATCACCTAGTATCTGTTTTAAGTGGAATGATAATTTGTGTATGTCTTTAAATCATCATATATATAATGATTTAAAGACAAATTTACTCTCATTTGCGCGGATTCTCTCCTATTATATATAATAAGAGACAAATTTACTCTCATCTCAACCCTCCACCTTAGTACCTCCTTTTTTTGCTGATGTGGCACCTGCTTTTTAAAAAAAATCTTTCAAAACCATTGCAAATTGTTTTGATTTGGTCGTAGCAGACGGTGAGTAAATTTCTTTATTTTGCCCATTAACCTTCCGCTTTACGTAAACAAAAGGAGTCCATCTTCAAATATTCAACAAATGAACCTTAATCTCTCTAAAGCCTAACCCAAACAAAATTTACATAAACCTAATTTGTTTCCAGCCCATCCTGAAATTGTCTTCAACTTTTGGTATCGTTTCTTCCTTAGAAACCTTAAGCAGCCTCTTTCAGACAATGTTCTCAAAAGCGGTCTAGGCGGTCGTCTAGGCAGGGCTTAGGCGCTAGGCGATCTATGATCGTGGCGATTTTCTCTTATAATTAAATGGTTCTAGGCGGTCTTAGGCGGGTTTAGGCGGGTCTAGACGTTCCTAGGCAGCTCTACACATTTTTAACCAATTATCATTTGATTTTTAATTTTTGTGTTTGCTTGGGTATAATTTAAAATTTTTATTACATATAAATACATTTATAAGTTCTTACTTCATAAATTAATGGTTATCAATATAAAAAAATGTCGTAAATTTAACAGATTATGATAGCAAATGTCGTGTGGTGATAAATTTAATTGATTTTTTGTTATTTCGATGTAATTTGAGTTATAAATCTATAAGACTATGGGTGTAACTGGTGACCACAATTGGGGAAAGGAATGAGAAGGAGCATCACTTTCCCCTTTATTCCTAATTTTTTTTTACCATTTGCAAAGAATATTTGTTACATATAGTTCCTCTTCATTCCTTACCATTCCTTCTTTTTAAAGGGAATTAACGAACAAATATATTCCATATCAAATTTGTCAAAGAACAAAAAAGAAAATTAATTCCTTCTATTTTATTCCAGTACATTTCATTCTTTTTCTATATAGTTCCTTTTACTCCTAAAGTGGTTACCAGTTACATCCTATGAGTATTTGAATTCTATGATGTATATAGCACAATATATCTAATATATATTATTTTCTTTTATAAACGTTTATACCGTCTAAAATCACCTAGGTCGCCGCCTACTTGAACACTGCTTTCAGATCATGAATCCAAACGACAGCCGTTGCCAATACCTCCACTCACTCTCATTACCTCCTCCACTTATCTTATAAATTCATCTCTCATTACTTGCATCAAATCTGAAACGGTCAAAACCTCTCTGAAACGTTTCGTCGATCATGCTGGTGTCGCCTATAAATTCTGAAACTGCCTAAACAGCTACTCATCTCTACACTGTTCGTCTGTTCGCAATCCTCAGTTCCATAATTACTTTATCATTAACTCTCCATTTCATTGATCCCAAAATTTGTCAGGTAGACGTTTTCAGAGCAAGTTCTGATTGCTCTCTTGCTTGTGTAATTGAGATTTGAGTTAAGGATTTTTTTGTCTACCGAAGTGTAGGTTCTGTTCGTGATCACATAGGCGAAATTTATGTTCTTATTGTTTTCACAGCAAGTTATGATTGTTCTCTGTTGACCAAAAAAGAAAGTTCTGATTTTTACTTTTGTCCCTACATATTCATGTTTAGGTTATTGATTCAAGTAAAGGTTCTGTTAATGAACTAAGTCTAATGTTTCTCTGGAGATTGAGTTTAGGTTTTTGTAAAGGTATCCACAATCGCGAACGAACCGTCTCAGCGTTCTTCAGCGACAACTGAACACGACCTCATCTCACGACGTGAACACGACGTCGTCTCACGACTTGTACGTCGGCGCGTGAGCTGGATCCGGAAGAAGCTCCGCATCTGAAATCAGATTTGACGTGCCCAAGTGTGGGATTCCAGATCCATATGTTAACGAAGGTGAAATGAAAATGAGGAAGCTGAAGAGTGACGGAGTAGAGATCAAAGTGACATGCCAAGGATTCAAAGGGACAGTACCTAAAGGTAAAACTCTGACCGTAGCAACCTCGAGAAAAGCTAAGTGTAACTCTGATCTGGGTGTCAAGGTCTGGAGATTGAGTTCTTAATAATTTCACAACTGAAACTAATGGTTTTTTTCTCTTCTTTCTGGATTTGTAAAACTTGGAATGATCCAAAAGAAGATATCTCAGTTTTTGTTAAAATATTTACAGAGGAGAGTCAGAGAGATAATATACAATTGTTAGTAGAAAAGGCCAGAGAATTCACGGCTTCGACAAAATTTCTTGGGATTTTCTTTCTTTTTTCTTTCGGATTTTCTTTTTTTACATTATAATTGCGATACAAAACATAAATGTAATATTAAGGAATTGAGTACGTTGATCAAAAAAAGGAATTGAGTACTAAAAAAGCTGGAGATTGCAGTGATACATGTTGAGAAGAACTATGTAGTGACCATTAAAGCAAAAATCATATAAAATAAAATGCAAACACGAAAGAGACAATATTGAAGAACACAATGGAAAAAGATGGTGTTAAATGTTAGAGCATGTCTTAAAAAAAATTTAATATATATATATATATATATTTTTTTTTTTAAGAGGCAAAAAATAAAAGACCAATCCTGTAGCGCTGCTACATGGAAAAAACCGTCTCTTAGCTAAAAACTTTTGGGATTAGTATGTTAACTATTGACGTGGAGTCCACACATATATTTTTTTTTTTTTAAGAACCTGTGCTAAGATATTTCGATGTATCTGCTCTTAGATGCTGAACCCTATGATCCCATATAATATCTCACTCATTTAAGAGAGGAGGATGTGCATGGTCTCTCCCATTTATTTGAATGTTCCTTGACGTAATACACAAAGAACCAATAAAAAAGGTCATATTTCACCTTACTAAATCTAAGGTGGGGTGTGGCCGTGTTGGTATATATATTCAATACATACACTGCGCTTAATCTAGCAGCTGCATGTTATATACAGACTCTAATCATGGATGTCATGTAACTTAATATAAACTTATACATCAAAACTAATGATGAATTGAGTGAGAATGGGACACGCAATTCTCTACATTTTCACTCTAACTTTACGTCCGGTTGATTTTTTCCTTAACTCTCGATTATTGATGATGATTATGATTGCATTCATCACATGATCAATATATGAAAACATAATTAACTTTACCATATTTTCACGAGAAAGCCAATAATTGAAGAAATTGATATGAAAGGGAATGTTTTCAAAGAGAAGAAAAGACCGACCCAAATTGAAACCAGTTCAAGTAAAATAGTCTCAATATGATTTATCGATTGCCAATGAAATTTGAACCGCAACAACACATCTCTTAAGATTTTTTCCATTTGCCGTAAAACAGAACCAAATAAGATAGAAGACTTAATCCACCGTAAAAATCAGATTTTTCCGTAGAAATGTAGACAAGAAATAGTAGCTGCAGCAATCACCCAATCCCTTACTTATAGGATACATGTGAGAAATACCGTCTGCATTCTACAAGTAGGAGATGGAATGGCAGTATGGCACCTAAAAAAAGAGAGATATGAATATGCAGAAGATGATTTAATCGAAATTGATAAAAGTCCAACGATCCCACATACAAAAAAAAAATCTATGCAGGTCTTGCAATAGCCGTTATATGCAGATTTTGAAAAGTCGTATGAAGCCAAAGAGCTGCTAAGAGAGTGCAATATTAACGCCAAGAAAAAAAACAATCGACGTGATATACAAATTATAATTATTGAAAGTGTCCAGAATACGTAAAGAGTGATAGTTTTTGAGATTAAACATTAGTGTTCTTGAGAGAATAAAGAGAGAGGGAGATGGAGGCGTAGAAGAATAGGAGTAAGAGAGACTTAAAACCCTTGCTTATTATTTCTCAATTACAAGCTTTTATAAGGGATACACAAGACTGAAATACTTAACCTAAAAATAAGGAAGCTTACACGACACTAGTGTTTTTATATAGTGTACTATGTAGTCTCCCGTCCAATATAGTTCACTATATTCAATATAGCTCACCTGTCAACGACATTGATGTCGCCGACACCATAGACAACATACGTAGTTCAGAATTATTTTATGTATCCATGTCGCCGACACCGTCGGCAACACACAAACTCAGGATTCTCTTCAGCATCCATGATCAATACTCCCCCTCAAGTTCAGACTTTGGAATCACCCTAAAGACTGAACTTGGAATGATCATGGCAACACCTCATTAAAAACCTTGAGTGGAAAACCACTTGGGACAAAACCACATCAAGGGAAAAAGAGTATGCTGCTCATGAATCAGGAGAGTTCTAATCATGTATAGCCACCAGCCCTAGTTTGCCAAAGACATGAGTGCAAACCTTAAGACTAGCAGCCTTGGTGAAGATATCCGCAAGCTGATCTTCACTCTTTGTGTAGCAAGGCAGAATGGTTCCATCTTCAATCTTCTCCCTTACCTTGTGACAATCAATCTCTATGTGTTTGGTTCTCTCATGAAACACTGAGTTTGTAGCAATGTGTATAGCAGCCTGGTTGTCACAATGGAAGGTGATTGGACTTGGTTGCTCTATGCCAAAGTCTTTGAGAAGAGCTTTCAGCCATGTTAACTCGGTTGCAAGCTTCCTCATTGCCCTATACTCAACTTCAGCACTAGAACAAGACACCACCTTCTGCTTCTTTGTCTTCCAAGTTACCAAGTTGCCTCCAATGAAGGTACAATAGCCGGTTGTTGATCTCCTATCACTCTTGTCTCCAGCCCAATCTGCATCACAATAGCCAACAATTTCTGTGCTATCATTCTTACCCATCCAAATGCCTTGTCCAGTTGATCCTTTGAGATATCTGAGTATCCTCTCAATCAAACTCCAATGGTACACTGTGGGTGATTGCATATGCTGGCTCACTTGATTCACAGCAAAGCATAAGTCTGGTCTTGTGAGAGTGAGGTAGATTAGCTTCCCAACCAGTCTCCTATACAATGAGACATCCTTGAACTTGACTTCATCTGATTTCTCCCCCTTTCTATTGACTTGGTAGCCATCTTCAAGAGGAGTCTTTGCAATCTTGCAATCAAGCATACTTGTTTCTGTCAACAAGTCCTTAACATACTTCCTTTGGGACAGAAACAAACCATCATTGAATCTGCAAACTTCAATGCCCAAGAAGTACTTTAACTCTCCAAGGTCTTTAATATCAAAGGAACTCTTGAGAAAATCCTTTGTAGACTGAATCCCATCATTATCACTTCCTGTGATAATCAAATCATCCACATATATCAGAACTACCACCACTCCTTGAGCACTTTGAAGTGTGAACAATGTGTGATCAGATTGAGATTTCTTGAAACCATGGTCCATAAGAGTATGACTGAGCTTATGGTACCATGCCCTTGGTGATTGTTTCAAGCCATAAATCGCCCTTCTCAGCCTCAATACCTCATCATCTTTACACAAGTGCTTCAATCCTGGTGGTGGAGTCATATACACTTCCTCTTCAAGTTCACCTTGTAGAAAAGCATTCTTCACATCCATTTGCCATAAATTCCATGAGAGGTTTGTGGCTAAGCTCAACGTGACTCTCACTGTATGAAGTTTAGCCACTGGTGCAAACGTGTCTGTATAATCTTCCCCATAAGTTTGGGTGAATCCTCTTGCCACTAGCCTTGCCTTGTACCTCTCTATGTCTCCATTGCTTTTATACTTGATTGTGAAGACCCGTTTAGAGCTAACAGTCTTCTTCCTTTTTGGCAGCTTCTCCACAATCCAAGTGTGGTTCCTCTCCATAGCCTCTTTCTCATCCTTTACTGCATCCATCCAAACCTTGATACCCTCTGCCTCTTCATAGGTTTTAGGAACATGATTCATCTCTATCTTCCCAAGAAAAGCGCAATGACTTGATGGCAACAAGTCAATAGAACACACGGACTGGTTGGGATGAGCAACAGCCTGATTGTTGAAGTAGAACTTCTTGTTGATGTAGCTTGATAGATCCGTCTTTTCTCTAGTACTTTTTCTGAGTTGTTGGACTGGTTGAGCAACTTCCTCTACACCCATCTCTTCTTCTTCATGATGAATAATCTCCTCATCATTCATATTCAAGTTGTCTTGATCTTGATTCTGAGGTAGAACTTCCTCTTGAGTTTGAGTGGATTCATGTGTGTGTGTTGCTGGTTCAGTATCCTCCTGTGAAGCCTCTTTGGTAGCTGTTTCAGGCTTCTCTGGCCGTGGGTTATCATTCCCCAAGTGCTCCAGCAAGTACTTTAAACTTGTAGCCAAATCTGAAGGTGATCTTGAGAGGTCCTTCAAACCTTCCCAATCCTTCTTCTCATAGTATCTCTGCCCCTCCATGAACTTAACATCCCTTGAGACATATGTCCTGTTGTTGCTTGGATCAAAACACTTGTAGCCCTTCTGAGTTGTGGAGTATCCAAGGAACATACACCTTATGCTCTTAGCATCTAGCTTATCCCTTTGATCTCCTGAGATATACACAAAACAAACACAACCAAACACCCGTAAGTGTTCAATAAATGGTTTGGCTTTGTTCAATACCTCATATGGTGAAATGTCTTGAAGGACTCTAGTTGGGATCCAGTTGATGAGATAACAAGCTGCCAAGACTGCATCTCCCCAAAACCTCTTAGGAACATTGGTGTGGAACATCATAGACCTAGCAACTTCCATGAGATGTCTGTTCTTCCTTTCAACCACACCATTTTGTTGAGGAGTATGGGGACAGCTGGTTTGATGAAGGATCCCACATTTGTTCAAGTGAGCTTTGAATCTTTGGCTTGTATACTCTCCTCCATTATCTGACCTAAACACTTTGATCTTGGCATTAAACTGATTAGTAACATAGTTTTGGAAATTCAAGAATGCATCAAACACCCTATCTTTAGATGGCAGCAATGTTACCCAAGTATATTTTGATTTTTCATCTATGAAAGTCACAAAATACTTGTTTCTATCTCTAGACAGACAAGGTGAAGTCCAAACGTCAGAGTGCACAAGATCAAAGCAATGTTCATAGATAGTAGTTGATTTAGGAAAGATAGTTCTACAATGTTTGCCAAGAATACAAGCTTCACAAGTTGAATGATCAAAGCTAACATTAGGCAACATTAAGTTCAAAGCACGAGCATGGGGATGTCCTAGTCTATCATGCCATAGAACATTTTGATTGAAAGAAAAACAGGATTTAAAAGCTAATGAATCCGAGTTGCTTGGAGAAGTGTCTTCAAGGAGGTAAAGCTCATCTTGTGTACCACCTCTTCCAATAACCTTTCCATTCTTAATATCCTGAAAACAAACTTCATTAGGCCCAAAGATAACATTGCAATTCAAGTCTTTAGTGATCCTCTTAACCGACAGCAAGTTAGATTTAAATTTAGGAACATAGAAAGCATCACTTTCCTTGTTAAATAATCTTAACTTTCATGTACCAATTATAGGAATCCCTTGACCATCAGCTATAGTTACTCTTCCTAGGGCAGGTTTAATATCTTTTAACAACTTAGCATCACTAATCATGTGGTGAGAAGCTCCTGAATCTACTACCAACTTATGATCAGTTTTACTAAGCAATTTATGTGAAAATAAAGAGATACCAGAGAACTTAGAGGCATAAGCCTTGATGATGTCCTCAAGGTCACTCTTCTTAACATACTCAGTGGCTGTGTAGAGTGCAAGCTCCCCTCCTTGAGCTGAAGTGGAGGCAGGTTCATTCACAGCTTCTTGAGAGATGTTTGCATTTGCCCTTGAGTCCTTGAACTTGGCTGGTTTGAGGTGGGGATGAAGGATCCAGCACTTATCCTTGGAGTGGCCTTTCTTCTTGCAATGCTCACAAGCGCCAGCCTTCTTCTCCTCAGGTTTGATGCCTGCTTTGTTGGCAGTCACCAACTCCCCCTTTCCTCCAAACAAACCAATGTTTCCTTCTTCCTTTTGGAGCCTTGAGCACACCTCTTCAAAATCAGGAAGTGTAGTCTCCCTTAGGATCTTCATGATGGCATCATTGTAAACCGGATTCAAGTTGAGTAGAAGGCCAAAGATCTTGTCTTGCTCCTTTCTCTCAATGAGAGCCTTGGGGTTCATAGTACTTGGCCTTAGCATCTCAAGTTCGGACCATGCTGAAGAGAACTTCCCAAGATACTTGGTAAAGTCATGGTCTTCTTGTTTCAGCTCACTTATGGCCTTCTTCACCTCATACACTCTGCTCAGATTTGACACATCTCCATAAATCTTCTTGAGAGTATCCCACAGTGACTTAGCTGTCTCACAATGAGAATAAGCTTCAAGGATGGATGGGTCAAGAGAGTTTTGGAGAAAGCCAAGCACCAGCTGATCTTCTTGAAACCATTTAGCCTCTGCCTTCTTGGTTTCCTCATCCTTCTTCTTGGCTTCATCTTCTTCAGTTGGAGTTTTATCCTCCAAAATATGATCCCACAATCCTCTTCCACAAATGGCAGTCTTGATGGTTCTTTGCCATGTTCTGTAGTTGATTCCTTTGAGCACAACAGGAACAACAGTAGGCCTCAAGCTTGCGCTTAGATGAGTGGAGTCTTCCATGGTGAGAGAGAGATGAAACAAGCGTTAGGGTTTCTGGGCAGAGAAAAGGTGTTGATAAAGATAGCTAGTATCAAGAGTATCTTGAGGCAGAGAGAGTATAAGAACAGAGAGTTTTAGGACAGAGATTAGGGACGGAAAGTATTAGGGATTTTGGGGCAGAGAATGATGAAAACTTAGAGAGTGATGGAACTTGAACAAAGAGATTTAAGAAACAAAAGAGAGAATCAAGAGAATAGAGATCTATGCTCTGATACCATGATAGTTTTTGAGATTAAACATTAGTGTTCTTGAGAGAATAAAGAGAGAGGGAGATGGAGGCGTAGAAGAATAGGAGTAAGAGAGACTCAAAACCCTTGCTTATTATTTCTCAATTACAAGCTTTTATAAGGGATACACAAGACTGAAATACTTAACCTAAAAATAAGGAAGCTTACACGACACTAGTGTTTTTATATAGTGTACTATGTAGTCTCCCGTCCAATATAGTTCACTATATTCAATATAGCTCACCTGTCAACGACATTGATGTCGCCGACACCATAGACAACATACGTAGTTCAGAATTATTTTATGTATCCATGTCGCCGACACCGTCGGCAACACACAAACTCAGGATTCTCTTCAGCATCCATGATCAATAAAGAGTATTTAATTGGGGATAGTGTTGGCCAAAATGAAGTATATGAGGACGGTCCGGAGATGACTTATCTGTGGGAGTATTTGAATGGTTATAGTTCCCAGGATTATCATGTCATAAATTGTAATTAAAAATGTGTGTCTTAGTCAAGCTAATCAGGAACCCTAATTGTAACGCCCCTGTTCCGTTTTGACCTTAGTCAACCGATGACCAACAATCAAACAAGATTATGATCACCGATTTCCCTTAGTCGGGACCAGAGCCGTCACAATTTTTACCGTGTTTGATTAATTCGGCTCGGCTTAACAACTTTCGCCATTAAACTGATCCGAGTTATTCAATTACACGTTTCCCAAATTTTAATTATGGCTTCGCAACCGTAACAAAATTTGGTAGTTATATTAGACCGGACCAATCTAATATAATTAACATGCTTTTTCGAGTATAAACATCGTTTACTAAGGAAGTGTGGAAATACAAATAGGTCCATGGACATTATTTATTTAAAATATTGTAACATTACTTGAAATATCGTTACGAAAGAGACGTCGATACTACACCGGCCGGCCGAACGTCCTGCGGTCTGCTATTCTTATGGGTTACCTGAAAAAAGATAAAAGAGTCAATGAGTTGGGATTCCCCAACTAACAAAGTAACTTCCCGTCTACTCAACCCAACCCCAATCACAAGCAATGACGGAAAGTTACACAAATAACATTAAATAGCCGAAGCACGAAAACGTTAATTATACTACATGCATTCTATGGGCCCTGGCAATATCGTCAATCCCTCGGAATACTCGTCCCGTTACCATATAGGCCTACGGTAGTGATTCCCTCGACTCTTACTCATAAACACGAAGTACTACGAGTAAGGCACCGTTCTCCGTCCATCGATACGCGGCGACTCGGGATACCCCTAGATAGCCTGAGCTTCCATGCAGTCCGGCCCTAGGACATGACCCCGTATTCTCCGGACCACACACCTACCGGCGTCACCCAGTAGGTTAATACCTGCTGGTAACACGAACCGAAAGTACGTGAACCAACCGGTACGCTCCCGAGGATCCATCGGGTCGGGAAGTAGATATTCCCACTATAACATCATGTCACTAACACATCAAGTAAACCATTAATCATAACACATCACAACAAACGTAACCATCATTCGCACAACATTCCGTACATCAATCATTCATGAACCGATCGTCATATTATAATCACATAGTTTCCGTGTTTTAATCTTTCGTTTATTACTTGGTTCTTAATCACAGCATGTTACATCATAACAACAAGATCCATACCATCAACATTAACCAATCAAACCACCATATATACTCATATATTATAACAAGTTATTAAATAAACCGACACTAATCATAATCATCTCAACGGCTCGTAACTTAGTGTCGGGAACCTGCGGAGTAACATATTACTCAACCAACTAACCCCAACTAACCAACACTTTGTCACGTTTGACCCTGTATTGGCTTACTACTCAAACCTTCGGACCGTTCTATAGCCGCTTAAGACAGAAAAGAAGGTCGGTACTTGGGATGAACGTTGAAAATCTCCGCTTAGAAAATATTTCCCGCTCCTCCGTTACCATCCCAACTCTTCACTATTTTCTCTCTCCACTCCCTCTTTCTCTCTCTCTCCTTCCTCTCTCTCTCTCCTCTTCTCTCTCTCCTCTCCGGCTCCTCCTTCTTCTCTTCTTCTTCCGGCTTCCTCTTCTTCTTCTCCTCCTCCTTTGCGCCTCCTTCTTCTCCTTCTTCCTCTCTTCTTCCTCTCTTCCTTCTCTCTTCTTTCTTTCCTCTTCCTCTTCTCTACTCTTTGTGAGTTTTTGTTGTGAAGAAAAGGGGAGGGGGGAGGGGTTCCTTTTATAACCAAAGAGAATTAATCTCCACCCTCCATTTGTCTCTTCTCTTCCCTCATCTTAAGCCACGAACTCCCTCCAGGTGTTGGCCAAAAACAAACTCTTTTAACCTCCTTCTTACACCTGCAAGGACCATGAGGAAGCCTCTTGGGTTTGGGCCACAAATTTTTGGAGATTCATTGAATCAAGCTCACAAGGCCTCTTTTTCTTCCTCTTGCATAATTTCGTGGTACAAGCTTATGAATGGGCATGCATTAGGTCCATAATGACTTTATATACCATCTCTAATCATCTTCAATCAAGCCCAAGCTTCTTTAATTTTATTTTGAATTTTTAATTCTTAATTACCCATTAATAACCCAAAATTCATAACATAATCTAGGGATCAAATCTTGTTAAATCCATTTAACCATAGCTTCGACATATATTAATGGAGCGTTGGTCAAAATTTTATAATTTTTAGTGGACTTTGGAGGGTTATTTCGCTCGCCCGAACATTTAATTGGTTTCTTGAAAAAACCGGTTTTTAATGAAAAATCTCAAGAATTTCCAAAAACTATTCCAATGAATTTATTAGAAAGATAATTCATTTTATTGATGATAAAAATACCATTACATTTAATAATAATTTTTTTATCAAGTTTCCGAGATCGGGGTATCACATTCTTCCCCCCTTATTAGAATTCGTCCTCGAATTCGTTACGGTTATAAACAACTCCTTTGTACTGATTACTAAAAAAAATTCCGGATATGCCTCTCTAAACCTCGACTCATCCTCCCACGTAAAAATCACACGATTATGCTTTCCCCAGAAGACTTGAACTTGCGAAATCTCTCGATTCTTGAGTTTACGGATGCGTCTTTCTCCGATGCGAATGGGTCCTTTGGTGTAGGTAAGGTTCGGCTTAAGATCGTCTATCTTCTCTGTTTCCACATCCTTTGGGTCACAGATGAATTTCCGTAGCATAGACACATGGAAAACTGGGTGAATCCGCATGTCTGACGGTAAATCCTATTTGTATGCCACTTCTCCAACATTTCCCATTATTTTGATATGGTCCGATGTAGCGAATTACTAACTTTCCAACCTTTCTGAATCGTTCCCCTCTTCTTTGCGATGAAACCCTCAAATACACCCAATCTCCGACTTCAAAGTTAACCTCTCTCCTTGCTTGGTCCGCAAATTTCTTCTGCCGATCTTGAGCTTTCTTCATGTTGGCTTGAATCATTTGCAGTTTACTGGTCGTTTCATCAACGATCTTGGGTCCAAAGACTTCTCGCTCTCCGATCTCGGTCCAACATTGCGGAGTTTTACACGGTCATCCATATAGGGCTTCATATGGAGACATTCCGATACTGGAATGGTAGCTGTTGTTATATGAGAACTCCACTAATGGTAAGTGCTTTTTCCAATTTCCAGCCCAATCGAGATCACACATTCGCAACATGTCCTCAATGGTTCGAATAGTCCTTTCGGTTTAACCGTCAGTTTCCGGATGATAAGCAGTGCTGATATGCAGCTCCGTTATGGACTTTTTCATTCCTGGCCAATGGTAATACCTCCTCACGTCTATATACATCTATGAACTCCCATGGTGGATACTAAGCAAAGAATGATGTGCTGCCTCCAAAATATCTTCTCGCAAACCCTATCCTCCGGGTACAGTGATCCTTCCCTTGAGAATGTATCTTTGGCAAGATGATAACCGCTCTGGTTTGGTCCGTCTTGGTTTCTGACTTCTTCAATGATTTTCAAAATCTTCTCATCTTTCTGCTGCTCCTCTCGGATTCGAAGAACCAAGTCCGCATGTCGTACAGCTTGTAACCCTAATGGTTCATTTGCTTCCCCTTCCATTACAGCCAACTTCACTGACTTGAGTTCCTCGGTTAGGGTTTCGAGTTCCCTTTCGATACTAGCCTTGGTTTTTCGCCAACTTAGTGCATCCGCAACCACATTGGCTTTTCCAAGATGATACTTGATTTTGAGATCATAATCCGCGATGAACACCATCCACCTCCGCTGTCGTAGGTTAAGGTCCGATTGCGTGAACAAGTATTTAAGACTTTGATGATCAGTAAACACTTCTATGCTCTCACCGTAGAGATAGGATCTCCAAATCCGTAATGCGAATATGACCGCCGCTGTAATGACCCTATCAAGAGTAAGTACGACCAAAAAGTCAACCATCAAGGAAACGCGGGAAGTACGATGGTAAATGTCTTTGGGAAGAATAGGCATAATTTTGGACGAGACAAAAATCAGAACGGACGTGCATTTTTGAAGACGGTTCACAAGCATCTTCGAGAGATCGATCTGGGCGGCCGATGAAGCTAAAAATTCCAAAACGACCAAGGGCTAATTCAAGACTCAAGATATACCATAGTATGGTATTTTGTTGCAAGGAAATTCAGTTGTTCTGAGAAAAAACGAAGATTGATCAAAACGGCCTTAAAACAGCCCGTACGACCAAATTACGGGAATCGGTAAGGACCGATGTGCGGAATAATGCTCCAGCTGATCAGCCACGTGAGTCTCATTATTTTAGGAAGAAAAACCAGCTCATTTCTGACAAGTCTTGGGCAGGAAGGAATGTTCAGTTATTCTCAACAAAAACGCCCGTTATTTTCCTATAAAAACAAAGCAGCTGAAGATGTCTCGCTCTTATTGGACCAAACTTCTTATGATCTGAACAGCAGCTGAATGCCCACTTCTGATTGGCCAAACTCCTCAGATCTGTTGGAGAATTGTCAAGCTCCTATTGGACCACGAACCACCTGGCCAAACCTTGGAGGAAGCACTCCATTCTCATTGGTAGAATTTTTTATCGGTTTAAGAGAAGAAAAATGGCGCCTTCCTATTGGACCAACCAAACCACGAACCAAAGCTGGAGAAGAGTGTCTCAATAACATTGGCTGAACTTACCAAAAACCAAGTCTAGTGAAGAAATGTCCAACTCCCATTGGTTAACAGCAAAAGGACGAGTATCAGGTCGGAACGGGGATTATCGACGCAGTTTGGAACGCTCGGGATTAGACACCAGTACGGACGCAAGCGGGACGGATTTTATAAATGCAATTACAAGTCAAGACTGATCTAGCAAAACGTCCATGGATGGGATAATTTCCGGAAAATAAGATTTGACGATGCAACAGCCGAAACGGTACAATTACCCGATTAACCGAAATGCGACTATTCTTGTTGGCCACGAATGTTGTTGCCACGACTTCATTGGACACCTGAGAGGATAAGGAGATAATAAGTAAGGCTCAGTAGACCTACAGACCTAAAGCTAGGTTTCATCCTCATTACCTTTCATTCCGGCGAATCGCGCAACGACCAGCAGCGAACGGATAAGATCAACCACCAAAAACTAATCAGTCCAGATGACTCATGACCTAAACTGCAGGCCTAGAGACTAGATTTAAGAGGATAAGGTGAAGGTATAAGCTCCAGCAAACCTCAAGTGGTTCGGTGACATCTTGTGCTTACCCTATCCGCTTGAACCGAGAAGATAACGACAAAAGCTTATGGACCAATCAAACGAAACCACCAATAGCTACGACCTAAATGGATTAGATAAGGCTTCTGAGAACACCTAGGAAGCTAGAACGCAGGTCTAGAGTGCTAGGCCTGGTGAACCTATTATTTCGACGAATCAAACGGAAACATGCAAAGCCGATGACATCATACGACATAAGAGAGAAGCTGGCTCATTTTACCTATAAATACCACGACCCTGGCTTAATTTCTACTCATCCACCACTCTTAGATTCACAGTAAACACTAGGAAAAGAAAGGGTAAGAAAAAAGAAGAAGAGAAAGAAAGTAGGTCGGTAATAGGGGTGAATACCCGATAAGCGAGAAAGGTCGGTAAGCTTAAGTTTAATAGTTTCCTTTCAAGCTTAATTTCTTTTATGACCTATACTAAACTAGGTTCTGTCCTTAGTCTTTCAGTGCAGATCGTGCATGAAAGACACTAAGACGGACCTAGCCAGAGTAGAGAAAAGGGAGTTCCCGGTAGCATAGGTGCTAATGGTTTACTTGCAGGTTGTGGTCAAGGATTGAGACACATGAAGTGTTTATCCTTGTATCGCCTTTATTATCATGCATTCATGTGATTGTGACTGAGGTTGTGATAAGTACGAGGATGGATTGAAATCCTCTCGGAAATGATATGTGATAAGTACGAGGATCCCGTGATGCTGCGTGATGTACGAGTGTTACGTAGGACAATAAACGGCCGTGTAGGACCAGAAACGGATTCGCGTAAGACCTTTTAACGGCTACAAGAAGTCCTTATTAAGGCTGCATAGGACCTTATTACGGCTGCGTAACCATCATGTACTAACCGGCAAAGGTATAACACGGGTAAGTCCTCGAAAATGATTATGTGATGAGTACGAGGTCGGATTGTGATCCACTCGGAAATGCATGTTGTGATAAGTATGGGAACGGATCAGGGGATCGTCCCGGAAATTGTGTAGTGTTATCCGGAGGTGTGGGAGATCCGGAAGATCTGGGGGTGTGGGAGACCCAGAAACATGGCGGTTCGATACTTCCTTTCGACTCCTCACACTAGCGAAGGACCGTCTAGGTGGGAAGACTCGGAGAGACGGGATTGCAGCCTGGGGCCGAGTTCTATCCGACGGGATAATAAGGGTAACCGTGCGATGGTACCCTCCGAGAAGAAGAAAAAACATATTCTCTGTTGTTGGTGATGTTCTAGGCTCATGTGCCTTTGTGGCTATGACTTAGGTGTTCACGAGGAAAGGAAGATCGAATGCGTCGGAAGTTTGAGTCCCAGGGGCGTGCGAGGACCGTGTGTGTGTGTGTGTGTGGTTATCTTGATATCATCTTTTATTTGCTGCATGCTTGTTTTGATTGTTATGATTGTTGCATTCATGCATTTTGGGTTTTTGGGTGGGAAAATAAACTGTTGTATAGAGGGCCTGGAATTCACTGGGCAATGCTAGATTGCTCACCCCTTCCTTATTTTGCAGGTAACCCTAGTAAGAGAGAAGTAGGACGTGACGGACGTGAAGTTCTAGAAGTAGTTTGTGGTATGCTTTTGTAACCATTTCCTTTTTGTAAAATATTATGTATGATTTTGAGTATCTACGGGTTGACTCTTAAGAAAATCCACATGTAATATTTTAGATAAACAACTTTGTAAGGTTTATCTTATATGTAATACAAAGGCTTTTATATTTTTAAAAACCTTGTATCCCTCCCTGATATTAGCTAGTCCAAGCTAACACAACTCTCACACCTTCGTACGGGTTGAAAAGCCTTAGGCTTAGGTTGAGAGGTAAGGCACCTTGGGAGGTTAGATCTAAGTATGGTCTTTCCCATTGCTTGAATCAGATCAACCTCGGTTGTCAATTGTGGCACGTCTGGTTCCTAATCTTCTAGATCGAACCAGGGGTGTTACAAATGGTGGTATCAGAGCATGGTTCATGATCATGCTAACGGGACATGGATTTTCTTCGGTTTTATCGAGTCAAAAGGAGTCACAAAAGCATACTTAGGAATCTGGAATGTCCGTCACATAGTCATGGGAGGGAATAGGAATAACTTTTGTGTGTGATTTGGTATAACAAGTGTGATATGGTGCAGAAGACATGACCCATCACCAACCATTAGCCCGATCTACGACAAGACAAGCCGCAAGAGGGAGAAGAGTAGGTTATACCAATAGGACTAGGAAGTTTAGAAACCACTAGTCGTAAATACAGGTATCGGCAAAAAGGCTAGGGTACGCATGGGTTCTAACTTATCTCTTTGCATGCATGATGCCTTTTTACGGGAACTAGGGAAAGAATTCTAGAAAGGATTATAGGGGAGTTAAATAGGAGAGTCGTCCTATAGCTTTTGAATTGTTATGAAAGGAATTAGGATGAGTGGTATGAGATGAAACGTGGTAAGGGAATGGTAACGGAGGTATGACACTTCTGGGAAGAGTAAGACTCGACGACAAGGTTACGGGACAGTATTCTTAGAAGATGAGGAAAAACCGAGGATTGACTCTACAGTAGAATTCGGGGACGAATTCTTAGAAGTTGGAGAGAATGTAATGACCCTATCAAGAGTAAATACGACCAAAAAGTCAACCATCAAGGAAACGTGGGAAGTACGATGGTAAATGTCTTTGGGAAGAATAGGCATAATTTTGGTCGAGACAAAAATCAGAACGGACGTGCATTTTTGAAGACGGTTCACAAGTATCTTCGAGAGATCGATCTGGGCGGCCGATGAAGCTAAAAATTCCAAAACGACCAAGGGCTAATTCAAGACTCAAGATAGACCATAGTATGGTATTTTGTTGCAAGGAAATTCAGTTGTTCTGAGAAGAAACGAAGATTGATCAAAACGGCCTTAAAACAGCCCGTACGACCAAATTACAGGAATCGGTAAGGACCGATGTGCGGAATAATGCTCCAGCTGATCAACCACGTGAGTCTCATTATTTTTGGAAGAAAAACCAGCTCATTTCTGACAAGTCTTGGGCAGGAAGGAATATTCAGTTATTCTCAACAAAAACGCCCGTTATTTTCCTACAAAAACGAAGCAGCTGAAGATGTCTCGCTCTTATTGGACCAAACTTCTTATGATCTGACCAGCAGCTGAATGCCCACTTATGATTGGCCAAACTCCTCAGATCTGTTGGAGAATTTTCAAGCTCCTATTGGACCACGAACCACCTGGCCAGACCTTGGAGGAAGCACTCCATTCTCATTGGTCGAATTTTTTATCGGTTTAAGAGAAGAAAAATGGCGCCTTCCTATTGGACCAACCAAACCACGAACCAAAGCTGGAGGAGAGTGTCTCAATACCATTAGCTGAACTTACCAAAAACCAAGGCTAGTGAAGAAATGTCCAACTCCCATTGGTTAACAGCAAAAGGACGAGTATCGGGTCGGAACGGGGATTATCGACGCAGTTTGGAACGCTCGGGATTAAACACCAGTACGGACGCAAGCGGGATGGATTTTAAAAATGCAATTACAAGTCAAGACTGATCTAGCAAAACGTCCATGGATGGGAGAATTTCCGGAAAATAAGATTTGACGATGCAACAGCCGAAACGGTACAATTACCCGATTAACCGAAATGCGACTCTTCTTGTTGGTCACGAATGTTGTTGCCACGACTTCATTGGACACCTGAGAGGATAAGGAGATAATAATGAAGTCTCAGTAGACCTACAGACCTAAGGCTAGGTTTCGTCCTCATTACCCTTCATTCCGGTGAATCGCGCAGCGACCAGCAGCGAACGGATAAGATCAACCACCAAAAAATAATCAGTCCAGATGACTCACGACCTAAACTGCAGGCCTAGAGACTAGATTTAAGAGTATAAGGTGAAGGGATAATCTCCAGCAAACCTCAAGTGGTTCGGTGACATCTCGTGCTTACCCTATCCGCTTGAACCGAGAAGATAACGACAAAAGCTTCTAGACCAATAAAATGAAACCACCAATAGCTACGACCTAAATGGATTAGATAAGGCTTCTGAGCACACCTAGGAAGCTAGAACGTAGGTCTAGAGTGCTAGGCCTGGTGCACCTCTTATTTCGACGAATAACACGGAAACATGCAAAACCGATGACATCGTACGATATAAGAGAGAAGCTGGCTCATTTTGCCTATAAATACCACGACCCTGGCATCATTTCTACTCATCCACCACTCTTAGATTTGTAGTAAACACTAGGAAAAGAAAGGGTAAGAAAAAGGAAGAAGAGAAAGAAAGTAGGTCGGTAATAGGGGCGAATACCCGATAAGCGAGAAAGGTCGGTAAGCTTAAGTTTTATAGTTTCCTTTCAAGCTTAATTTCTTTTATGACCTAGACTAAACTAGGTTCTGTCCTTAGTCTCTCAGTGCAGATCGTGCAAGAAGACACTAAGACGGACCTAGCCCGAGTAGAGAAAAGTGAGTTCCCGGTAGCATGCTAACGGTTTCCTTGCAGGTTGTGGTCAAGGATTGAGACACATGAAGTGTTTATCCTTGTATCACCTTTATTATCATGCATTCATGTGATTGTGATTGAGGTTGTGATAAGTGCGAGGATGGATTGAGATCCTCTTGGAAATTATATGTGATAAGTACGAGGATCTCGGGATGCTGCGTGATGTACGAGTGTTACGTAGGACCATAACCGGCCGCGTAGGACCAGAAACGGATTTGTGTAAGACCTTTTAACGGCTACAAGGAGTCCTTATTAAGGCTGCGTAGGACCTTATTATGGCTGCGTAACCATCATGTACTAACCGGCAAAGGTATAACACGGGTAAGTCCTCGGAAATGATTATGTGATAAGTACGAGGTCGGATTGTGATCCACTCGGAAATGCATGTTGTGATAAGTACGGAACGGATCAGGGGATCGTCCCGGAAATTGTGTGGTGTTATCCGGAGGTGTGGGAGATCCGAAAGATCTGGGGGTGTGGGAGGCCCAGAAACATGGCGGTTCGATACTTCCTTTCGACTCCTCACACTAGCGAAGGACCGTCTAGGTGGGAAGACTCGGAGAGACGGGATTGCAGCCTGGGGCCGAGTTCTGTCCGACGGGATAGTAAGGGTAACCGTGCGATGGTATCCGCCGAGAAGAATAAAAAACATATTCTCGGTTGTTGGTGATGTTCTAGGCTCATGTGCCTTTGTGGCTATGACTTAGGTGTTCACGAGGAAAGGAAGATCGAATGCGTCGGGCGTTCGAGTTCCAGGGGCGTGCGAGGCCCGTGTGTGTGTGTGTGTGTGGTTATCTTGATATCATCTTTTATTTGCTGCATGCTTGTTTTGATTGTTATGATTGTTGCATTAATGCATTTTGGGTTTTGGGGTGGGAAAATAAACTGTTGTATAGAGGGCCTGGAATTCACTGGGCAATGCTAGATTGCTCACCCCTTCCTTATTTTGCAGGTAACCCTAGTAAGAGAGAAGTAGGACGTGACAGACGTGAAGTTCTAGAAGTAGTTTGTGGTATGGTTTTGTAACCATTTCCTTTTTGTAAAATCTTATGTATGATTTTGAGTATCTACGGGTTGACTCGTAAGAAAATCCACATGTAATATTTTAGATAAAGTACTTTGTAATGTTTATCTTATATGTAATACAAAGGCTTTTATATTTTTAAAAACCTTGTATCCCTCCCTGATATTAGCTAGTCCAAGCTAACACAACTCTCACACCTTCGTACGGGTTGAAAAGCCTTAGGCTTAGGTTGAGAGGTAAGGCACCTTGGGAGGTTAGATCATAGTATGGTCTTGCCCATTGCTTGAATCAGATCACCCTCGGTTGTCAATTGTGGCACGTCTGGTTCCTAATCTTCTAGATCGAACCAGGGGTGTTACAGCCGCCATTTCCAAATCATGTGTCCGATAGTTCTCTTTGTGTTTCCTTAGCTGTCGAGACGCATAAGGGATGACTTTACCTTCTTGCATTAGGACACACCCCAAACCAACGCGTGATGCATCGGTATACACCGTATAGGGTTTTCGGGTTCTGGTAAAGCCAAAATTGGTGCTGAAGTCAGAGAGATCTTTAACTTTGCGAAAGCATCTTCCGCGTCCTTGTTCCAAATAAAGGGAACGCATTTCCCTGTTAGCTTCGTCAATGGCTTGGCGATTGAAGAAAATCCATGAACAGACCTTCGATAGTACCCCGCCAAGCCTAGAAAACTTTGAATTTCCATTACAGAGGTAGGCTGAGGCCATTCTTGGATGGCTTTAACTTTTTCGGGATCGGCTGATACTCCTTGCCGGAGATGCGATGACCTAGAAATCCAATTTCCCTCTGCCAAAACGAGAATTTGCTAAACATAGCATACAACTTCAGCTTCCGCAATCTCTCGAGAACTAACGTCAAATGCGACCGGTGCTATTCCTCGGTTTTTGAGTACACAAGAATATCATTGATAAATATGATAACAAATTTATCGAGATAATCATGGAAAACTTCATTCATTAACCGCATAAAGGCTGCTGGTGCGTTGGTAAGCCCAAAAGGCATTACCACAAACTCAAACTGCCCATATCTGGTTTGAAACGCCGTCTTCATGATATCTCCCTCAGCGATAGGAATTTAGTGATATCCAGATGCTAAATCTATTTTTGAAAACCAGCTTGCTCCCTTAAGCTGATCCAAAACTTCACCGATTCGAGGCAACGGATATTTATCCTTGATGGTGATATTGTTGATGCCGCGATAATCGATGCATAATCTCATACTCTCGTCTTTCTTCTTTACGAATAGAACTGTAGCTCCCCACGGTGACGAACTTGGTCGAATAAAGCCTTTCCCAATCAAGTCTTCAAGCTGCTTCTTGAGTTCCGCCAACTCCGCTAGGGGCCATTCGGTAAGGTGCCCTGGCGATAGGCTTTGCTTCCGGTTCCAATATAATGGTTAAAGGATTACTCCGAGGTGGAGGTAATTCCTTTAACCCCGCAAATACATCCTCGAACTCCTGGACTACAGGAATGTATTCGATTTTAACGTCGCCGTTGAAGGTTCCTTTGTTGGCAGTGATGGGTACCATAAACGCTTCCTCATTCCTTATTACATATTGAACTCGGAGAGCCGCCACTAGGCACACTGACGTACTAGGGTTAATCCCATAGTAGACTATCGCCTGCATCCCGTCTCCACAAAATGCAACCCTTCCTCGACCGCAAACTAATTGGGCTTGATAGCCGATCAACCAGTCCATTCCGAGAATGACTTCGTACAGTGTCAGAGGAGTAATTAGAAGATTTGCCAAGAACTGCTTCGCGTCAATGACTAGTGGTACGTTCTGAAGACACTTATCTATTTGGAGGGTTTGCTCTCCGGGGGTCAACATAGCCACATTAACATTTTCTATCTTGTAATTCCCTCTGGTTTCTGCAACTACTTTTGGAAATACAAAGCTATGGGTGGCTCCTGAATCGAACAATACATGTTTGGCACGACCTACGACATGTATGGTTCCTGCCATAGCAATATTTAACTTTAAGATACAATACTATATTTTGAAACATAAACTTTATTTATTTATATAGAAGCTTTATTTTTAAACAACTTCGAAGGTTTTATACACACACACACACAAGGATTAGGGTTCTGGCACAAACGTACCTGTGATAGGACCCTGAGTGGGTTTCAGGGTCTCATTATTATCTAGCTCTAAGGCATAAACCCTACTATATACGGCTTGACGCTTGCGAGCAAGCTCAATCGTAGGGCGAGCGAGCTGGCGCAGGCTTGATGGCGAGTGGGGTGGCTGGAATCGGATTCGAACACTCTCGAGCATAATGGCCCTTCTGACCACATCGGAAACAAGTAAGACCTGGCGACGCATGTTGTACTGCATTCCTTGGACAGTAGTTGAAGATATGATCGGACTGACCGCAGTTGTAGCATACTGATGCTCCCTTGAATGATTCAGATGATCCTTGGGGTCGTTTGCCTTTGTCGTTAAAAAGGCGTTTCTGTCCCGAGAACCGGCCCTGATGGCTTGATGACCTTCCGCCTTGGTTTGAGTTGAAGTTTCCCCGCACTGTTCGTTCTGCTGCTAACCCAATCTCTACGCTTACAGCTTTCTCCACCAAGTCTATGAGGCTGGAAAAGTTCCCCACCGCGAGTCTGCTTTCCAACTCGGGTCGAAGGCCGAACAATCAGTTGGTGATCATCGCTTCCTCATCTCCATTACTGTTTCCCACATAACTCTTAAGTCGCATGAACTCGGATTCGTACTCTCGAAGTGAGTTACTCCCCTGTTCGAGGTTAGAAAATTCCCGTTGTAGTCGACGCCTAGACTCTGTAGTAAAGTACTTGCGCTCAAATTATTCTTTGAACGCTGACCAGGTCTTCACCATATGTTTCACTTGGGCTTCCCGGCTTTCCCACCAATCGGCTTCATAGAGGAGATCAAAGATAAGAACGGTGGTCGATTTGCCGCATCGAGGGTTACTTGTGGTGATTGCATAGCTCGGGTCATTACATCATGAAGCATTTTCAGGGTATGCTCTGGTTCCGTGTTAACTTCTCGGCTTCCATCCACATTCTGATCATTCTTGGACATCTCCATAGGACGATCATTGCTAGATTCAGTATCTTCGATGTCCTTTTCAGCGGTTGCTTGCGCCTGATCCGCATGGCCTTCCTGGTTGCCCGAATTTTCTAGTGCCTTGGCCGGTTCCTCATAACCTAATCCGCGGTGTTCCGAAACCCGTTCCGACCCCATACCCATACCATGCCCGCCATTACTTATTGCTCTGTCCTCCATCTGCATCATAAACGAGTAAGCGACTAATTCCTAACTAAACAGGACGTAACCGGTTTCCTAATGTCTCTTTCGTGACCCAATTTTGACTCGATAAATCTGAAAACACATGTTATATGAGAACGATCGGAACCATCCACTGATACCACTTTTTGTAACGCCCCTGTTCCATTGTGACCTTAGTCAACCAATGACCAACAATCAAACAAGATCATGATCACCGGTTTCCCTTAGTCGGGACCAGAGCCGTCACAATTTTTACCGTGTTTGATTAATTCGTCTTGGCTTAACAACTTTCGCCGTTAAACTGATCCGAGTTATTCAATTACACGTTTCCCAAATTTTAATTATGGCTTCGCAACCGTAACAAAATTTGGTAGTTATATTAGAACGGACCAATCTAATATAATTAACATGCTTTTTCGAGTATAAAACATTGTTTACTAAGGAAGTGTGGAAATACAAATAGGTCCATGGACATTATTTATTTAAAATATTGTAACATTACTTGAAATATCGTTACGAAAGAGACGTCGATACTACACCGGCCGCCCTAACATCCTGCGGTCTGCTATTCTTATGGGTTACCTGAAAAAGATAAAAGAGAGGGGTGAGCGATCTATTATCGACCCAGTGAGTTGGGATTCCCCAACTAACAAAGTAACTTCCCGTCTACTCAACCCAACCCCAATCACAAGCAACGACGGAAAGTTACACAAACAACATTAAATAGCCGAAGCACGAAAACGTTAATTATACTACATGCATGCTATGGGCCCTGGCAATATCGTCAATCCCTCGGAATACTCATCCCGTTACCGTATAGGCCTACGGTAGTGATTCCCACGACTCTTACTCATAGACACGAAGTACTACGAGTAAGACACCGTTCTCCGTCCATCGATACGCGGCGACTCGGGCTACCTCTATATAGCCTGAGCTTCCATGAAATCCAGCCCTAGGACATTACCCTGTATTCTCCGGACCACACCCCTACCGGAGTCACCCAGTAGGTTCACACCTGCCGGTAACACGAAACGAAAGTACGTGAACCGACCCGTACACTCCCGAGGATCCATCTGGTCGGGAAGTCGATATGCCCACTATAACATCATGTCACTAACACATCAAGTAAACCATTAATCATACCACATCACAACAAACGTAACCATCATTTTCACAACATTCCGTACATCAATCATTCATGAACGGATCGTCATATTATTATCACATAGTTTCCGCGTTTTAATCTTACGTTTATTACTTGGTTCTTAATCACAGCATGTTACATCTCAACGGCTCGTAACTTAGTGTCGAGAACCTGTGGAGTAACATATTACTCATCCAATTAACCCCAACTGACCAACACTTTGTCGCGGTTGACCCCGTATTGGCTTACTACTCGAACCTCCGGACCGTTCTATAGCCGCTTAAGACAGAAAAGAAGGTCGGTACTTGGGATGAACGTTGAAAATCTCCTCTTAAGAAATATTTCCCCGCTCCTCCGTTACCATCCCAACTCTTCACTATTTTCTCTCTCCTCACCCTCTTTCTCTCTCTCCTCCCTCTCTCTCCTCCTCTCTCTCTCCTCTACCGCTCCTCCTTCTTCTCTTCTTCTTCTTCTCCTCCTTTGCGCCTCCTTCTTCTCCTTCTTCCTCTCTTCTTCCTCTCTTCCTTCTCTCTTCTTTCTTTCCTCTTCATCTTCTCTACTCTTTGTGTTTTTTTTGTGAAGAAAAGGGGAGGGGGAGGGGTTCCTTTTATAACCAAAGAGAGTTATTCTCCACCCTCCATTTGTCTCTTCTCTTCCCTCATCTTAAGCCACGACCTCCCTTCAGGTGTTAGCCAAAAACACACTCTTTTAACCTCCTTCTTACACCTGTAAGGCCCATGAAGAAGCCTCTTGGGTTTGGGCCACACATTTTTGGAGATTCATTGAATCAAGCTCACAAGGCCTCTTTTTCTTCCTCTTGCATATTTTCGTGGTACAAGCTTATGAATGGGATTTCATTAGGTCCATAATGACTTTATCTACCATCTCTAATCAGCTTAAATCAAGCCCAAGCTTCTTTAATTTTATTTTGAATTTTTAATTTTTAATTACCCATTAATGAACCAAAATTCATAACTTAATCTAGGGATCAAATCTTGCTAAATCCTTTTAACCATAGCTTCAAAATATTTTAATGGAGCTTTGGTTAAAATTTGATAATTTGTAGTGGACTTTAGAGGGTTATTTCGCTTGCCCAAACATTTTATCGGTTTCTCTGAAAAACCGGTTTTTAATGAAAATTCTCAAGAATTTCCAAAAACTATTCCAATGAATTTATTAGCAAGATAATTCATTTTATTGATGATAAAAATACCATTACATATAATAATAATTTTTTTTATCAAGTTTCCGAGATCGGGGTATCACATTCTTCCCCCCTTATTAGAATTCGTCCTCGAATTCGTTACGGTTATAAACAACTCCTTTCTACTGATTACTAAAGAAAAATTCCGGATATGCCTCTCTAAACCTCGACTCATCCTCCCACGTAAAAATCACACAATTATGCTTTCCCCAGAAGACTTGAACTTGCGAAATCTCTCGATTCTCTAGTTTATGGATGCGTCTTTCTCCGATGTGAATGGGTCCTTCGGTGTAGGTAAGGTTCGGCTGAAGATCGTCTATCTTCTCTGTTTCCACATCCTTTGGGTCACGGATTAATTTCCATAGCATAGACACATGGAACACTGGGTGAATCCGCATGTCTGACGGTAAATCCTATTTGTATGCCACTTCTCCAACATTTCCCATTATTTGATATGGTCCGATATAGCGAACTGCTAACTTTCCAACCTTTCCGAATCGTTCCCCTCTTCTTTTCGATGAAACCCTCAAATACACCCAATCTCCGACTTCAAAGTTAATCTCTCTCCTTGCTTGGTCCGCAAATTTCTTCTGCCGATCTTGAGCTTTCTTCATGTTGGCTTGAATCATTTGCAGTTTAGTGGAGGTTTCATCAACGATCTTGGGTCCAAAGACTTCTCGCTCTCCGATCTCGGTCTAACATAGCAGAGTTTTACACGGTCGTCCATATAGAGCTTCATATGGAGACATTCTGATACTGGAATGGTTGCTATTGTTATATGAGAACTCCACTAATGGTAAGTGCTTTTCCCAATTTCCAGCCCAATCGAGAGCATACATTCGCAAAATGTCCTCAATGGTTCGGATAGTCCTTTCGGTTTGACCGTCAGTTTCCGGATGATATGCAGTGCTGATATGAAGCTCCGTTCCTAGCGCTTCTTGTAGTACTCTCCAAAAGATGGAGTATAATCGTGGATCCCGATCAGATACGATGTCTGCTGGAACTCCATGAAGACGAATGATTTGATCGATATATAGCTCATCCAGGGCTTCTACCTTATCGGTGTCCTTTATCGGAATCAAATGGCCACCTTGGTCAGACGATCGACAATTACCCATATTGCGTTGTTTGCCCTCCCTTTTGCTGTCGGCATTCTGGTGATGAAGTCCATTGATATGGAATCCCATTTCCACTGAGGGATAGGTAAGTTCTGGAGTAGACCACAGGGTACTTGATGCTCCACTTTGATCTGTTGACAAGTCGGACATTGAGCTACCCATCGTGTTATGAACTTTTTCATTCCTGGCCAATGGTAATACCTCCTCACGTCTATATACATCTTTGAACTCCCGGGGTGGATACTAAGCAAAGAATGATGTGCTGCCTCCAAAATTTCTTCTCGCAAACCCTGTCCTCCAGGTACAGTGATCCTTCCCTTGAGAAACAATGTACCATCTTTGGCAAGATGATAACCGCTCTGGTTTGGTCTGTCTTGGTTTCTGACTTCTCCAATGATTTTCATAATCTTCTCATCTTTTTGCTGCTCCTCTCAAATTCGAAGAACCAAGTCCGCCTGTCGTACAGCTTGTAACCCTAATGGTTCATTTTCTTCCCCTTCCATTACAGCCAACTTCACTAACTTGAGTTCCTCGGTTAGGGTTTCGAGTTCCCTTTCGATACTAGCCTTGGTTTTTTGCCGACTGAGTGCATCCGCAACCACATTGGCTTTTCCAGGATGATACTTGATTTTGAGATCATTATCCGCGATGAACGCCATCCACCTCCTCTGTCGTAGGTTAAGGTCCGATTGCGTGAACAAGTATTTAAGACTTTGATGATCAGTAAACACTTCTATGCTCTCACCGTAGAGATAGGATCTCCAAATCCGTAATGCGAATACGACCGCCACCATTTCCAAATCATGTATCCGATAGTTCTCTTCGTGTTTCCTTAGCTGTCGAGACGCATAAGCGATGACTTTACCTTCTTGCATTAGGACACACCCCAAACCAACACGTGATGCATAGGTATACACCGTATAGGGTTTTCCGGGTTCTGGCAGAGCCAAAACTGGTTCTGCAGTCAGAGATCCTATTCTACTGCAAGTGCACAGTTATGCTATTGTAGTATTCAGGGGTATCGTATCCACAAGGACTCACGTTTCACACGATAGACTATATGTTCTCCAGGTAAGCTACACCAATTCAGCGAAAGCAATAAACGAAAGCAAGTAAACAAAGGTGTTTTTTCAATAAGAGAAAGGCGTCAGACTTAGGAGGTTCTCAGGAATCATACAATGCTAGACACTTAACTAACGGGATTAAGATTAAGCTCGAGTTCAAGAACTAGAAACACAATGCTAAACAATCCAACTCTCGCTGAGATTATTTCTATATCTAGCAACCTAGCGATCCAAATCTCTTTGTGATCCTAGAGTTCTAAAAAAGCATTAAGAACATGTTCTTCGGTTCACAATTCTCCTAAACCAAATCTCTTTGTATCTAGTCAAATTTCTCACACTAAGTTTATTCAGATTATAACTCACACTCTCGTGCTAAGTTAATTATCTCAGATCTAAATCCTAGATGATCATTCTAGAATTCAGTATTAAACACAACTTAGGCGATGAACGAATCGATTTAGAATCCAATGAATCAGTTATCTAAAAATGCATAAAACCCTATGAGAATTCCTAAGTTTAACTAGGTTACTACTCAAACATATTATCAGAATAACAACACATCATTGAATAGAAAACCAAAAGACTGAATAGATAAGTAAAGGGGTTCGAAATCCTTCTCTCAAAGTTTACAAGTAGCAAGAACAGCCCCTTGGCACAAATCTCTCAATCTCCAAGAAAGAAAAAAGTAAGAACAAGTTAAGATGATAATGAGTCTGAAAACCTAGTTAAAACTCCTAAACACGTTTTGGGGCTAGATTAGAATTAGGGATAACTTCTGGGTAATTCTGCAATTCTTCAAAACTTATCTTCAACTCGGCGTATAACTTATGTCGCCCTCAGTGTCGACCGACACCAAGGCTCGTGTCGGTTGACATCCAGTCGTGGTCGAGATACCAACTTCAGCTCGTTGCACCAATCACCAGAAACGTCCTATAATCCCACTCTTTGCTCCAAACGCAAGCCTACCTGTAGAAGACTCAATAGACTCGAAAAACCAGGTTAAAGACTCAATATACACAACTATATCATGGTTGAAAACCTAGAAAATCCATGATATATCGACTCCCCCACACTTAGCTCTTGATTGCCCTCAAGCAAGTAAAAGAACTAAAGCATAAGAAAGAGGTTTAAAAACTAAGAAACTCATTTCGTCCTAGGAACTTTCGCATTCACATCCACTTAGTAAACCAGTGAAAACTTTCCTAAAGATATCAAGACCACAATATACTTCCCCCACCCTTAGCAACTATCCCAAGTAAACTCCACAATCAGATTAGGATATTCAAGTTCACCACACTAACATCTATATACAATTAGGTGCGGTCTCACAGAGGGATTATCGATCAGAGGACACATGGACTAAACTCAGTCAGTACGTACCACCAAACTGTCGGTTTCTGGTTCCTTTCTTTTCCCTTTCTCCCTTAGCAACTGATTTTTCCCCACTGGGTATCATTTTATTTTTTCTATCAGTGCTCTTCCCTTTTCAATTGGGGTGTAACTTTGGATCTTTCCTTGGATACACTGGAGGTAATAGGGGTCTCTACCACTCCCGTGACCACTTCGAAGCTACTAGCTTATCCTCGGTTTTAATCTCTTTTTTTTTTACTTTCAAGGGAGGGGAAAATCAGGAACCATACTCAAACAGGATCACAGGCTGTGTCAAGTACATCAGAGGAATCCGATCCAGAGATACCAAGCCCCTAAGTAAGAAAATAAAATCAGGATTAGAGGTGAAGTTAGTGATGGATCCTCTAAATACCTGGTTAGATATGGGTGTCCTTGATAAGTTGATCCGTTTGGGGTTTTCTAATAGTCATAGAACTACTACAAGTATGTCCAATGGTCACTTAGTTCGCGAAAAATTCCTCAAAAAATCATAGTTTCATACACATTTTGACTCAATAAAACAATTTGAAAACAAGTGAAAACAAGGGACTGGCTCTAAGAAAAGAAAACACAATATCAGTAACCACCTCCCCCACACTTAGTCTGCACTATCCCCAGTGCAATCACAGCTTGGGTTCAGAAGAACAAGGCATAAGTAACCAAGAACTTGAGAAAACAGAAATCTTACATGTGGTCACAGTCGATGTCGACCGACGCTCAGCCAGTGTCGGGCGACATTGAGCTTTAGTCGACATCGATTTGCTCCTAATCGAGCATTATCGATTTCCATCCGTGTTCTCGAGTTTGGCGTCGACCGACACCGTGGTAATGTCGACCGACATTGATTTCTGAAAACCTATTCTATACGGCACTGATACACAAAAACCAGAAAAATCAAAAGACACAAGGATGAAAACCAAAAGAAAACGAAAAATAACCTACAGTGGGTTGCCTCCCACTCAGCGCTCGTTTAACGTCAATAGCTTGACTGAATCGCGATTAGGCATTGGGTGGATTGGGCTGGGGAGGGTTTCGGGAGATTCCGGCTCCTTAGATCGCTCTCGTTTGTTTTGAGAAGTCTTTTTGGTGTTAGACTCTCTGGTCTATTTATTTTCCTTTTTGTCAGATGGAGTTTCCTCCTCGACTTCTGACTCTTGTTTGTTTTCGGACTCTCGCTTTTGAGCCTCGGCTTTAGCTCGAGTGTAGCACTCTTCTGTCGAATGTCATCTTTTGTTGTGAAAATCACAGAATTTTTCCTTGTCGAACTCAAATTTCTTCGAGCTCTTCGGGCTCTCGACTGCATTGACGTTTCCTGATTTACGGGAATCCTTTTTTGAGTTTGAGTTCTGCGAGCCTGACGGGTTCTTTTCTTTTCGATGCTTTTCTCTGAGGGCCATAGTTTCGTCCTCGAGGCGAACGAAGGCCGATGCGCGATGAAGGGAATCATCGAGCGTTTGAGGCTCGCGGACCGTTATTTCCTCGCGGAATCTGGTCGAATACCATAGTCCGCTTCTCAGTGCTTCTATTGCTACTTCGTCTCGCGGGTTTGCGATTTTGGATTTTATTTCCTTAAATCGGTCGATGTACGAGTGAAGTGGCTCGTCGGGTTTCTGGGAGACGCCAAATAGAGCTGCCTCAGTAGTCTTTTCTTCGATAAAGACGGGATATTGTTTGAGGAAAGCCGTCATGAACTGGGTGAAGTTGTCAATAGACCTTTCTTCCAGTCCGGCAAACCATTCAAGGGCAGAGCCCGATAGGTTTTCGGCGAAGAGCCTGCAGAAAGCCGGCTCTGTCTCCTCATCGGTAAGGTATACCCTGGCCATTGCTAGTCGGAATGCCCTGATATGGGCTTTCGTGTCCGATTTTCCAGAGAACTCTGGAAACTTTGTTTTCTTGATTTCCCGGATTCGTGCAAAGGCGATCCGGTCTGTGAACGGCATTTGTCGCGTTTCTTCGATCACTCGATCGACGTTGGGTGCCGCGCTTGTTTCCATGTGAACTTTGGAGCTCAGACTGACGAACAGGGCCTTAGCTTGTTCAATATACTGTCTAAGAATATCGTGTTCGTCGCCTGCCATAGGCGCAAACTGGGCTTGTGCCTGATTGGATGTTTGTTCCAGGAAAACGGGGTCGAGGATATCGATTGTTGGAACCGATCTTGTCTGGTCGACCTGTGGCGTTCAGAACTGTATCGTATTTGATCCGTTAGGGTGTCCCTAACTCGAGGCGAAAGCGGAGCCTTCGAGTTGCCTCGGCCGGATATTAGAGTTATTCGGGAAAGGTGGTGGCCCGGGTAATGGTCGGTTTCCCGATTCGGTTGGATCTGTGACCATTGAACTCGAACCGAATGGAGTCCGGGTCGCGATGGGCGTCATTATGGGGCAGAAGCCGCTACTTGACGTATTAGCGAAATTTCCCGACGCTCCCGGGGGAGTTACTACCTGGGAGATTGTTGGGATTATGTCCTGAAATCACATTGTACGAACTCTAGAGATAGTTGTATTGTCGAGATCGGAAAATTCATGTGATACTGGGTAATCATAATGTTTTGCTAGAAACCAATTATGACAAATGAGTTGTAACTCGTTTCCAGTATCGTGTGAACCTACAGGGTCACACACCTAAGCAAGTTGGATATACTCTGCATGGGAATTGATCATTGGCATATGGTCTGATCGATATGTATTGGATACAGATCGAATATAAGTTTCAAAAGGGTGTATCGATCGACACCATTGGGTGCGTCGATCGATACAAGACGTGTGTCGATCGACACCATTAAGTGTGTCGGTCGACACAATGGCAAAACCGAAACTGATGTTTCGGTTCACCTCGAGGTCAGTATATAAACACGTTTTATATCTCGATCTAGGTTGGTTCGTGCTGTGCGGCCCAGAGTGTTTTCTCAGAGAGAAGACACAGAAACCTTAGAGAAACTCAGTTCCCAAGGAGATCCGAATCCCGGTACTAGCATCCCGGCGGATTCCAGCTTGTGTGCGTGTGGACTGAACAGTAGAGGCGCAGCATCTGTGGCGCTCCAGAGATCTCGTTTATCTGACCCTATTCCCCTGCCAGAACAAGGTAAACGCTAGATCCATCAGTGATTCAATTAACTAGACCCTAGATCCTAGGCTATCTGGAACTCGCGAGGATTCTGAATACGGTAGAATTGGCTCAAAGTTCCTTCAGTGGTATCAGAGCCTTAGGGTTTTATCATTGAATCGAACCTGTTAAACGAATTTGATGATTTAGATTCGCAAACTAGGTTGCTTGGTTTAGAACAGGTGAGATCGATTTGATCGATCTGCGATTCTGTGTTTTCGCACAGTGTCGATCGACACACTGGGTGTGTCGGTCGACACAAAGTGGCGAAATCGACAGATTCGGCGGCTAGGGTTTTTCGCGAAGAAAAACCGAAAGCCTTCTGTGTCGATCGACACAGGTTGTGTATCGGTCGACACAGAGCAGATTCGGTCACGTATCGATCGACACAGTTTTGTGTCGGTCGACACAGACCGAGCGAATGGTTAATCGGTTCAATTGGATTGGACCGGTTATCATGCTTGGTTAAGTCCGAATGGATCGGTTTGAATTGGATGAATTGGTTCAATTGGATTGAACTGATTATCACAATTAGCATGAACCGATGGGTTAAATCAGTTTGATTGGATAATACGGTTCAATAGAATTGGACTGGTTATCGCAATCAGTTGTAACTGGTTTAAACGGTTTAAATTGGATGAATAGGTTCAATTGGATTGAACTGGCTATCCTAATTAGAATAAACCGATTGGTTAAGATCAGTTTGATCAGATAAGTCGGTTCAATTGAATTGGACCGGTTATCAAAACTGTCTTCGGTTTAGGTTTATGCCGACCGTCACACATAGGTTGTGTCGATCGACATGACCGGTTCGATGAACCGGGTTAATTGAATTAACCGGTTATTGAAGTCCGGTTATGTTTGGCGGTGTCGATCGACAGACATAGTCTGCGTCGATCGATACAGTGCTCGAAATTCTGGTTATTGAACCTTGAATTTGCAGAAACCAAACTCGACCTAAACCTTGATCAAAGATTAGCTTCAATGTGGTCAACTGTCAAGACTCATTTCGTTGTGTGATCTCTAGCCAAGAGCTTGGTGTCCACAATTACGTGAGTAAGGCAGGTAATAATGTTGATGGACTTGCAGTGCATTAACATCAACAATTACATGACCTAAGAAATTGATTTGCTAAACTTTCAGAGTTTAGTTTCCTCAACTAAATATCAAGTAACATCGATGTCTTGCCCAAGTCTTGTCTACTGTCAAGACCTGTGTCGTTTGTTGGATAGTCTTGGAGTCCTTGGTATCCACTGCAACATGAGTAAGGCAGGTGGTCATTGACAAATTTGCAGTGCAACTGTCAATGATCACGAGACTAAAGAGATTGGTTTGCTTGACTGAGCTATCAGAAGTTCTGGGCCCAGAGACATCAGAGTGGATTAGACATAGTTTGTCTCATCCACAACCAAGAGTTGTACAGAGTACAATTAGCAATGATTTGCTTACCTAGATAACTAAAGTTTGGGTAATGGCGAGTCGCCCACTCAAATTTTGGTGAAGTATGGATCTTGGATTATTATATTCATAGAGAAAACATTATTTGAATATAATGCGAGTTTTCTTATTAAAATAAGATTTCTCATCATATACATAACTAAATCTTTGTTTTTCTTGGATTTCAGCTTATGTCTATGACTACTTTCTCGTTGCGATCCGTCCTTGAGAAGGACAAGTTAAATGGATCCAACTTCCTGGATTGGTATCGGAATCTGAGATTCATTCTCAAGCAGGAGAGCAAGGACTATGTCCTTGAAAAGGCTCTTCCAGAAAGGCTTGGGACCAATCGCTCGCATGCAGCATATAATGCTTGGAATAAGCATTATACTGATGTGGTAGATGTGCGTGGTCTGATGTTGGCTACCATGAACTCGGACTTGAAAGGTCAATACGAGAACATGGAGTCGCCAATAGAGATGATCACCAGCCTGAAACTGAAGTTTCAAGATCTGGCACGAGTTGAGAGATTCCAGATGGTGAAGTCTCTAACTGAGTGCAAGCTACCTGAGGATGCTCCAGTAAGTCCTCATGTCATTAAACTGATGGGTTACATTGATAACCTGGGGAGACTGGAATGTCCTGTCAACTTAGAGTTGGCCACTGACATCATTTTGCAGTCACTGCCGTCAAGCTATGATAAGTTCATTAAGAACTATATTAAGAAAGGCTTGATGAGAACGTTGACTGAGCTGCATGGCATGCTCAAAGCAGTAGAGCAAGACATCAGAAAGGGCAAAAGATTTGAGAAATCTTGTGCTGGTAAGGGTAGAGACAGGGCCGTCCAGATTTGGAATCGGGATAAACATGTGTCATCTTTTAAGCCCAAGTCAGGCCCATCTGGTGTTAAAAGGTGCTTCTACTGTGATGAGTCAGGGCATTGGAAGAGAGATTGCATTAAATTCTTGGAAGATTCACAAGAGATGAAGGATATGTATGGTACTTCTTCTTCAGGTATTGTGTTATTAATTCAAGTTCTACATAAGTATTGGATACTAGTTGTGGTACTGATATTTTGGAAATATGCAGGACCTAAGCGACAGTAGAACGTTGAAGAAAGGACAAGTGGAACTGCGTGTCTGGTATGAAGCAATGGTTGCTGCATGAGCCGTAGAGATTCTTCACTTGTAGGAGCCTTTCATACTTGGTTTTAGAAATTAAGTAATTGCTACTATGTATCTGCCTTGTGCAGAAATGTCTTTCATTTTCTTTTGAGAATTTGGATGTTTTTCATTTTGATAAAAGACAAGTTTTGTTCTTTAGATCTTAATGAAATATTCTATGGTAGCACCCCGTTTGGAATGGGTTTTATATCTTAAACTAGCGAAAGTTAAATATAACATAAATATTAAAGGTTTAAGTCTGATGACTCAAACTTGATTTCTCGTTGGCATAGTCGTTTGACCATACATAGTGAAGGGGATTCAGAAATTCCATAGTTTTGGACTCAGACTCATTCGATTACAAATCATTTGAGATATGAATTCTGTTCACTGGATCAAATGACTAAGACCCTTTTAGCAGAGCTAAAAGAAAACGGGCCAGAGGCTTATTAGGCCTTACACATACTGATGTATGCGGCCTGATGAGCATTAGTGCCAGAGGAAATCTTCTGTACTTCATTACCTTATTGATGGTATCAATAAGTATGGCTATGTTCATTTGATGAGACACGAGCAGGAATCCCTTGAGGAGTTCCAAGATGAAGTGTAGGACCAATTTGACAGAAGTATTGAGATCCTCGATTGGATCGCGGAGGAAAATACTTGAGTCATGAATTGGGTGATCATCTGACAGAATGAATCGAATCTTATTAGATACGCTACGATCAATGATGAGTCACAGGAATCTTCCATAATCATTTAAGAATACGTTCTAAAATGTCTGTCTTTGCGCAGAAAAGGTTTCTATCAGAATCAGTGAAAAAACACCACATTGGATGTGGACTGGGTGATTTCCAAATTTGTTTTTCTGATTAATTGGGATTACAAGGTTTGTGTAAGACAGTAGTCAACAAACAAACTTGAACCCATGTTTGATAAGTTCTACCTCGCTGGTTGTCCTGAGGAAACCAAGGCTTGCTACTTTTGCAACCAATCCGAGGACAAAGTATTGTTGTTCGGAACTGTGTCTTTTGAGAAAGATCGTACTTTCAAAAGGAACAGTGGGAGTAAAAGTACACATCGAAGAAATTCGATTAACACAGGAGGCTGCTCAACCTGTTGAGGGAAAGCAGTGGTAAGATCTACAAAATGCTGTAGGATCTGCACCTGTGAAGCCTGAGATTCGCAGATCCGAAAGGATTCGTCACTAACTCGAGAGTGATTTCTCGTAACCAATTGTCGTGATCTGTTGATCATTGAAAAGTGACGAGCATGCGAAATTCAAAGAAGCGATGGTGAGCCCCAACTCCGAAAATTGGCTGGGTATGAATGTTAGCTTCATCGATCCAATTCTGGATTGAAGCAAACATCTTGGAGTTGGAATCAACATTCTGATAAAGTGGTCAAAGGTTTTGACTTGATCAGAAAGAAAAGAAACCATGCGTCTACAAGAAGACTAGTGGGAGCGTAATGGCAATTCTCACACAGTATGTAGTTAACATACTTGAATCTCACAAACGACGTTCCGACACTAAAGTCTTTTCAAGTTTTGGGTCGGAAGTCAAATGGAATGATAGACATGGGAGAAGCTGCGTGAATTCTTAGAATCAGAATCTATTGATATAGATTGAGTAAGCTGATTAGATCGTGTCAAAATACTTATGTTGATAAGGTATTGGACAATTCTAATGTGCTTGATTCCAAGAATGGCTTCATACCAAAAGTCTTATGGCAATAATCTGAGCAAGATGAAGTGTCTTGGACACTGGCTGAGCTAGTAATAATATTGGCAAGAAGAAGTGTTTCTAAACACTATCTGAACTGATATTAATGAGTGTGAGTTCTAATGCTGCTGCAATAGAATCCATTATGAATGCCATATTTTGCGCTCGTCTTGATGCAGCTTACGCATAAAACATGACGAGAGAATACCAAAATATTCCGGTAAGAGTCACTGATCAGTTGCCAGAAATATCCCAAGTGTTTAAAGAACTCTAAGGATAGTTTCGTAGTGAACTGAGGAAGTGACGTACCAGTTGAAAGTAGTTAGACGGACAAAGACGACTCCCGGTTCCCACCTGGTTATGTCTACTTGTCTGAATAGCGGTGCTATCTGATGGAGAGGCTCCAAGCAGTGGACCGTAGAGTAATGCTATTATCTAAATGACGGTGTGGTTTGTTGAAATTGTTTCAAGCAATGACACCGCAGACTCTCCCACAACCTAAGCACGAAATTTATTCTGTTGTTATAGGTATAAGATATCTGAAGAGATGATCTTGATTCTAGTGGGAGTAATTTTAGTTATGTTATAATCTTTACATAGACATGCTATGGTAGTGTTCATGTAAGTTAAAACTGACATCAGTGTTATTTAATTATTGGATAATTAAGTAATTGTCCCAAAGTATTTTATGGTCATCATATAGGTCATCAAGTTGAAGACTTGATCATGGAACCCTATAAGTAAAAGATGATATAAATTATGATTGTCCCTAGTCAAGGTTATTAGAGTGGGACACCAATAACCCCGCGAGACTAGTATGTGAGGTGACTGTTGGACTAAGTTTCATGAAGTCAATGATATGATTATCACAGTCAGTCACATAGATATATGTTGGTGAGCATATGATCGGACATGACCCGCTAATGAGAACTTCACAGGATAGTTATATCAGTGTCATGGGAGGTTCCCATTACGACTATAGAATATAGTCCTTAGACCTGAGTTCATCATGATTTCTAGCATATGAATTGGTGCGTTTTGACCTTGTCAAACGTCGTTCCGTAACTGGCGGCTATAACGGCATTGCTTCGACGTATCATGAAGTATGTGTAGAAACAGGGATGGAACAAGATGGGATTTGTCCCTCCTGTATAACGGGAGATAAATATCTCAGGGCCCATCGAAGATTTAATACTGAGAAAATGCATGGCCGTGCTCAAACGAGGTGATTGTCAGTCGTTTGTTTATCAGTATAAATCAGGATTTCGATGAACATGATGTTGGCTATAATAAGGATGACACAGTCTCTTGCCTTATGCCATATCGAGATATAGTGACGAAGGGATTATAGGAATAAGTGATTCCAGTACAAGTGGGAGATTGTTGGGATTATGTCCTGAAATCACATTGTACGAACTCTAGAGATAGTTGTATTGTCGAGATCGTACAATTCATGTGATACTGGGTAATCATAATGTTTTGCTAGAAACCAATTATGACAAATGAGTTGTAACTCGTTTCCAGTATCGTGTGAACCTACAGGGTCACACACCTAAGCAAGTTGGATATACTCTGCATGGGAATTGATCATTGGCATATGGTCTGATCGATATGTATTGGATACAGATCGAATATAAGTTTTAAAAGGGTGTATCGATCGACACCATTGGGTGCGTCGATCGATACAAGACGTGTGTCGATCGACACCATTAAGTGTGTCGGTCGACACAATGGCAAAACCGAAACTGATGTTTCGGTTCACCTCGAGGTCAGTATATAAACACGTTTTATATCTCGATCTAGGTTGGTTCGTGCTGTGCGGCCCAGAGTGTTTTCTCAGAGAGAAGACACAAAAACCTTAGAGAAACTCAGTTCCCAAGGAGATCCGAATCCCGGTACTAGCATCCCGGCGGATTCCAGCTTGTGTGCGTGTGGACTGAACAGTAGAGGCGCAGCATCTGTGGCGCTCCAGAGATCTCGTTTATCTGACCCTATTCCGCTGCCAGAACAAGGTAAACGCTAGATCCATCAGTGATTCAATTAACTAGACCCTAGATCCTAGGCTATCTGGAACTCGCGAGGATTCTGAATACGCTAGAATTGGCTCAAAGTTCCTTCAGAGAAGTCCAAGCGTGTACACGGTGGAGGACTTATGGGGGTTCGCGGATCATGTATTGATCTCCCCCCTGGTTTTGGCTGGCGAGCTCTTCGAGACGGGTTTAATGCGCCGTTCCTGTTCATCGAGCTGCGCGGCCAGAGAACGGTTTGTGATCTCTTGGGACCGTGCGCTTGCCTCGTTGTTTCTCGTTCGGTTTACCAACAGGCTCAACATCGAACGGATTTCAGCGAGGTCATCTCGGCCTTGTCGCTGCGGAGCAGAAGGCAGAGGCGAATTAGGTCTGGTTATTCCAGATCCTCCTCCTGAGGTGGGGGCGGAAATGGAATCATTCCTCATCCATACCCAGTTTGTGCTCGGATCGTTAGTTCCTGACAAAACATTTGTCGGAGTCTGGCTCGTCGCGATCGTTTGAGCGACTGAGCCGGGAGGTGACGAAGTCGTGGAGACTGAGGCAGAGCTCGTCAACACGCCATCGGTCTGACCCATGATTCTTACCCCGGTGGTGTTCTGAGGAACGTTGTCGACCGTTTGAGGGTGGTCGACTGGTGGTGTGGCGCTGGGAGAGCCAGATTGGTCGGGATTCATCTCGATCTATCGGATCTAGGTTCTGATTCTTAAGACATGAAAAACTAGAGATAGTCCCCACAGTCGGCGCCAAATGTGAGATTGGAGATTCACACCAAGAATTTGTAATCGTGGATTTGGACATTTGTATATAGAAATGGTATAGATTTCCTATGAATCAAATACTTTATTGAGATTGATCGTCGAGATAGAACAAACACAATCGAAAAGAGAGTACAAAGAAAGTTGATCGAGCTATCTAGTCGAAGTGTTCTTAGCTAGGGTTTTAATGTCTTGAATGAATCGCCACTTCTCCTTTAAATACTCTCGACTTTGATCTTCTTGTTCTGATATTTCGGCCTCGCCGTCATAACAATCTCCGAGATTTGCGTGGATCAGTTGAACTGACGAAGACCGGGTTGCTCTATATCCACGTCGTCTCCTTCCGAGCTCGAGCTCGATCTCTTCCCACTTCAGTATTGCTTGGGCCTTGTCAAGAAGTAAATCGTATAGGCCCAACAGAGGATAACGGTCGATCTCTCTCTGTCTTGATATTGGAGCGGGCTCATGAATATGGGCCTCTGTTTTGTTTGTTAATCGGCCGGATTTCCTATGGGGAAATCCAGTACCAACAGTGGGGTGTATCATCAACTTGTCCATGTTAAAATTCATCACCAGATCACCCACTTTAGTCCAATCTTTCCTCTTTTCACATCAATGATGGCACCATTTGTAGCCAAGAATGGTCTGTCCAAGATAAGAGTGTCCTTAAGCTCATCTTGGTACTGCAGGACTACGGAGTCAATTGGGATAACACATTCACCAATATTCACTGGTACATCTTCCAAGAGACCTTCAGGAATTCTCATGGAGCGATCAGCTAGAATCAAGGAGATCCTAGTAGGTGTGAAGTCTGTCATTCCCATCTGCTTAGCAACTGAATATAGCATTAGATTGACACTTAAACCCAAATCACACAGTGACCTCTCAAATCTGTTGCTGAAGATGGTACAGTCCAAGACAAAGCTCCCTCGGTCCTTTTGCTTCTCAGGAACTCTGTTTAAAATGACGGCACTCTAGACTTCAGTGATCATCATCACACACTCTTCATCTCCCATGTCTAAAGTCAACATCTGCTTCAAACACCTCTTCAACACTGGGTTGTTGTTGATAGCATCCATCAATGGCATTGGGAGAGTTAGCTTGCTCAGCATAGCCATGTATTTAGCCTTGAACCATTCAAAATTGGATTGCCTAGGGTTTCTCAGAAAAGGTACCTTGGGTTTATACACTTTCCCACCAGCTATAGGAGTTTTCTTTGTAGCATCAGAGTCTGTACTACTCAGACATATTATCAGAATAACAACACATCATTGAATAGAAAACCAAAAGACTGAATAGATAAGTAAAGGGATTCGAAATCCTTCTCTCAAAGGTTACAAGTAGCAAGAACAACCCCTTGGCACAAATCTCTCAATCTCCATGCAAGAACAAAAGTAAGAACAAGATAAGATGATAATGAGTCTGAAAACCTAACTAAAACTCGTAAACACGTTTTGGGGCTAGATTAGAATTAAGGACAACTTTTGGGTAATTCTGCAATTCTTCAAAACTTGTCTTCAACTCGGCGTATAACTTCTGTCGCCTTCAGTGTCGACCGACACCAAGGTCAGTGTCGTTCGACATCTACTCGTGGTCGAGATACCAAATTCAGCTCGTTGCACCAATCACCAGAAACGTCCTATAATCCCACTCTTTGCTCCAAACGCAAGCCTACCTGTAGAAGACTCAATAGACTCAAAAAACCAGGTTAAAGACTCAATATACACAACTATATCATGGTTGAAAACCTATAAAAATCATGATATATCACAAACCACCATATATACTCATATATTATAACAAGTTATTAAACAAACCGACACTAATCGTAATCATCTCAACGGCTCGTAACTTAGTGTCGGGAACCTGCGGAGTAACATATTACTCAACAAATTAACCCCAACTCACCAACACTTTGTCGCGGTTGACCCCGTATTGCCTTACTACTCGAACCTCCGGACCGTTCGATAGCCGCTTAAGACAGAAAAGAAGGTCGATACTTGGGATGAACGTTGAAAATCTCTGCTTAGGAAATATTTCCCCGCTCCTCCGTTACCATCCCAACTCTTCACTATTTTCTCTCTCCTCTCCCTCTTTCTCTCTCTCCCTCGCCTCCTCTCTCTCTCCTCTCCGGCTCCTCCTTCTTCTCTTCTTCTTCCGGCTTCCTCTTCTTCTCCTCCTCCTCCTTTACGCCTCCTTCTTCCTCTCTTCTTCCTCTCTTCCTTCTCTCTTCTTTCTTTCCTCTTCCTCTTCTCTACTCTTTGTGAGTTTTTGTTGTGAATAAAAGGGGAGGGGGAGGGGTTCCTTTTATAACCAAAGGGAGTTAATCTCCACCCACCATTTACCTCTTCTCTTCCTTCATCTTAAGCCACGACCTCCCTCCAAATGTTGTCCAAAAACACACTCTTTTAATCTCCATCTTACAGGTGTAAGGCCCATGAAAAAGCCTCTTGGGTTTGGGCCACAAATTTTTGGAGATTCATTGAATCAAGTTCACAAGGCCTCTTTTTCTTCTTCTTGCATAATTTCGTGGTACAAGCTTATGAATGGGCTTAAATTAGGTCCATAATAACTTTATATAACATCTCTAATCAGCCCCAATCAAGCCCAAGCTTCTTTAATTTTATTTTGAATTTTTAATTCTTAATTTTCCATTAATGACCCAAAATTCATAACTTAATCTAGGGATCAGATCTTGCTAACTCCTTTTAACCATAGCTTCGACATATTTTAATGGAGTTGTGGTAAAAATTCATAATTTTTAGTGGACTTTAGAGGGTTCTTTCGCTCGCCCGAACATTTTTTCGGTTTCTCGGAAAAACCTGTTTTTAATGAAAATTCTCAAGCATTTCCAAAAATAACTCTAATGAATTTCTTAGCAAAATAATTCATTTTATTTATGATAAAAATACCATTAAATTTAATAATTATATTTTTATCAAATTTCCGAGATCAGGGTATCACACTAATCCCACAGGAAGGGTTATGCAATGCAACAAATCTAATAATCACACACATGAGAGAAAGAGTAATCGAGGGCAAGTGTCTTTCAGTTAAAGGAAGAAGATATTGGTGCTTAGAATTATACTTTCTCCTAAATATTGAAAACATCCATTCACCCTACAAAGGCGACAGTTCCCGGTTCTAATTTCATATGGTATGACGATTAATAAATCCAATGACAAACCTTGCAAAAAGTATCATTGTACTTACCGAACCCGGTCTTCAGCTATATTCAACTCTATGTTGCTCTTTCATGTGGCACCTCCTCTAGCGGTCTAAAGTTTTAAACACTACACATAAACAAGCAAGGAAGTCATCTGCAACAAACATAATCTACAATGTGTTTTCTTGCGACCTACCAAAATCTAAAAGTATGATCTATAATTATAAACAAAACACTAAAGTTAACAAAACAAGGAAACATTAAAAAAAAAACCATATAATGTAACACAAGTAACAAGAAGATAATGTTGGCAACGGTAGCGCTCGAATGAAGATGCCACAAAACAGAGTGCACTATGCCATAAGATATGAAATTACATCTACATAAAACATGTAAGTAAGCATACTGTTGTGAAAACTCGAGGGAACCCTAAAAGAAGAAACGTCTTTGCGGAATACTTAGAGAGAAAACAATATTGAGGCAAATACTTTTTTATCTAGGGTTTCTATATTTTGTGAGCGGTAATATTTACATCTTTGGATCCCTTTATATACTGCCACAAAACCCGATACAATAGATAAATAGAAACTTTAATGAGATCTTTGACCCGTGATATTCCTTTGCTCACTTAAGAAAATTTCATTTGTAATACCTTGAGATTTGAGTCACCTTAGAATAACATATACCATACCCCACATTTGATAGTCTAAGTGGCACATAATTACATAATAATTCAAACAAATACTAAGAAATAACATCTACATACATAAGCATACCTGCCCCATATTTTATAGTCTAAATCACACATAAATAATTCAAACAAATAATAAGAAATAACTACATTATTTTAAATAACTTAAAAAAAACCTCCAGTTAATAAATGCATTCAATGCTTATATTTAAGGTTTCGAGAAATGATATTTCAGTAAAATAATCAGTTATTTTGAGTTAAAATCTTTTTTAATATATTTTAAAAACAAAAAATAGCTACATGGGAAAATATGAAACTACACACAAATATAAAGCCACTTGAAACAACACCTAGCTAACATAATACTGATCCATTTAACTTTTCTCCTTTCATCCTCCTCGACTTCTGACTCTTGTTTGTTTTCGGACTCTCGCTTTTGAGCCTCGGCTTTAGCTCGAGTGTAGCACTCTTCTGTTGAATGTCCTCTTCTGTTGTGAAATCACAGAATTTTTCCTTGTCGAACTCAAATTTCTTCGAGCTCTTCGGGCTCGCGACTGCATTGACGTTTCCTGATTTACGGGAATCCTTTTTTGAGTTCGAGTTCTGCGAGCCCGACGGGTTCTTTTCTTTTCGATGCTTTTCTCTGAGGGCCATAGTTTCGTCCTCGAGGCGAGCAAAGGCCGATGCGCGATGAAGGGCATCATCGAGCGTTTGAGGCTCGCGGACCGTTATTTCCTCGCGGAATCTGGTCGAATACCATAGTACGCGTCTCAGTGCTTCTATTGCTACTTCGTCTCGCGGGTTTGCGATTTTGGATTTTATTTCCTTAAATCGGTCGATGTACGAGTGAAGTGGCTCGTCGGGTTTCTGGGAGACGCCAAATAGAGCTGCCTCAGTAGTCTTTTCTTCGATAAAGACGGAATATTGTTTGAGGAAAGCCGTCATGAACTGGGTGAAGTTGTCAATAGACCTTTCTTCCAGTCCGGCAAACCATTCAAGGGCGGAGCCCGATAGGTTTTCGGCGAAGAGCCTGCAGAAAGCCGGCTCTCTCTCCTCATCGGTAAGGTATACCCTTGCCATTGCTAGTCGGAATGCCCTGATATGGGCTTTCGTGTCCGATTTTCTAGAGAACTCCGGAAACTTTGTTTTCTTGATTTCCCGGATTCGTGCAAAGACGATCCGGTCTATGAACGGCGTTTGTCGCGTTTCTTCGATCACTCGATCGACGTTGGGTGCCGCGCTTGTTGCCATGTGAACTTTGGAGCTCAGACTAACGAACTGGGCCTTAGCTTGTTCAATATAATGTCTAAGAATATCGTGTTCGTCGCCTGCCGTAGGCGGAAACTGGGCTTGTGCATGATTGGATGTTTGTTTCGGGAAAACGGGGTCGAGGAGATCGATTGTTGGAACCGATCTTGTCTGGTCGACCTGTGGCATTCAGAAATGTATCGTATTTGATATGTTAGGGTGTCCCTAGCTCGAGGCGAAAGCGGAGCCTCCGAGTTGCCTCGGCCGGATATTTGAGTTATTCGGGAAAGGTGGTGGCCCGGGTAATGGTCGGTTTCCTGATTCGGTTGGATCTGTGACCATTGAACTCGAACCGAATGGAGTTGGGGTCGCGATGGGCGTCATTATAGGGCGGAAGCCGCTACTTGACGTATTAGAGAAATTTCCCGACGCTCACGGGGGAGTTACTACCTTGGAGAAGTCCAAGCGTGTACACGGTGGAGGACTTATGGGGGTTCGCGGATCATGTATTGATCTCCCCCCTGGTTTTGGCTGGCGAGCTCTTCGAGTCGGGCGTTAATGCGCCGTTCCTGTTCATCTAGCTGCGCGGCCAGAGAACGGTTTGCGATCTCTTGGGCCCGTGCGCTTGCCTTGTTGTTTCTCGTTCGGTTTACCAACAGGCTCAACATCGAACGGATTTCAGCGAGATCATCTCGGCCTTGTCGCTGCGGAGCAGAAGGCAGAGGTGAATTAGGTCTGGTTATTCCAGATCCTCCTCCTGAGGTGGGGGCGGAAATGGAATCATTCCTCATCCATACCCAGTTTGTGCTCGGATCGTTAGTTCCTGACAAAACATTTGTCGGAGTCTGGCTCATCGCGATCGTTTGAGCGACTGAGCCGGGTGGTGCCGAAGTCGTGGAGACTGAGGCAGAGCTCGTCAACACGCCATCGGTCTGACCCATGATTCTTACCCCGGTGGTGTTCTGAGGAACGTTGTCGACCGTTTGAGGGTGGTCGACTGGTGGTGTGGCGCTGGGAGAGCCAGATTGGTCGGGATTCATCTCGATCTATCGGATCTAGGATCTGATTCTTAAGACAGGAAAAACTAGAGATAGTCCCCACAGTCGGCGCCAAATGTGAGATCGGAGATTCACACCAATAATTTGTAATCGTGTATTTGGACTTTTGTATATAGAAATGGTATAGATTTCCTATGAATCAAAGACTTTTTGAGATTGATCGTCGAGATAGAACAAACACAATCGAAAAGAAAGTACAAAGAAAGTTGATCGAGCTATCTAGTCGAAGTGTTCTTAGCTAGGGTTTTAATGTCTTGAATGAATCACCACTTCTCCTTTAAATACTCTCGACTTTGATCTTCTTGTTCCGATATTTCAGCCTCGCCGTCATAACGATCTCCGAGATTTGCGTGGATCAGTTGAACTGACGAAGACCGGGTTGCTCTATCTCCACGTCGTCTCCTGCCGAGCTCGAGCTCGATCTCTTCCCACTTCAGCATTGCTTGGGCCTTGTAAATCATATAGGCCCAACAGAGGATAACGGTCGATCTCTCTCTTTCTTGATATTGGAGCGGGCTCATGAATATGGGCCTCTGTTTTGTTTGTTAATGGGCCGGATTTCCTATGGGGAAATCCAGTACCAACAGTGGGGTGTATCATCAACTTGTCCATGTTAAAATTCATCACCAGATCACCCACATTTAGTCCAATCTTTCCTCTTTTCACATCAATGATGGCACCATCTGTAGCCAAGAATGGTCTGTCCAAGATAAGAGTGTCCTTAGGCTCATCATGGTACTGCAGGACTACGAAGTCAGTTGGGATAACACATTCACCAATATTCACTGGTACATCTTCCAAGAGACCTTCAGGAATTCTCATGGAGCGATCAGCTAGAATCAAGGAGATCCTAGTAGGTGTGAAGTCTGTCATTCCCATCTGCTTAGCAACTGAATATAGCATTAGATTGACACTTGAACCCAAATCACACAGTGACCTCTCAAATTTGTTGCTGAAGATGGTATAGTCCAAGACAAAGCTCCCTCGGTCCTTTTGCTTCTCAGGAACTCTGTTTAAAATGACGGCACTCTAGACTTCAGTGATCATCATCACACACTCTTCATCTCTCATGTCTGAAGTCAACATATGCTTCAAACACCTCTTCAACACTGGGTTGTTGTTGACAGCATCCATCAATGGCATTGGGAGAGTTAGCTTGCTCAGCATAGCCATGTATTTAGCCTTGAACCATTCAAACTTGGACTGCCTAGGGTTTCTCAGAAAAGGTACCTTGGGTTTATACACTTTCCCACCAGCTATAGGAGTTTTCTTTGTAGCATCACAGTTTATACTACTCAGACATATTATCAGAATAACAACACATCATTGAATAGAAAACCAAAAGACTGAATAGATAAGGAAAGGGATTCAAAATCCTTCTCTCAAAGGTTACAAGTAGCATGAACAACCCCTTGGCACAAATCTCTCAATCTCCATGCAAGAACAAAAGTAAGAACAAGATAAGATGATAATGAGTCTGAAAACCTAACTAAAACTCGTAAACACGTTTTGGGGCTAGATTAGAATTAGGGACAACTTTTGGGCAATTCTGGAATTCTTCAAAACTTGTCTTCAACTCGGCGTATAACTTTTGTCGCCTTCAGTGTCGACCGACACCAAGGTCAGTGTCGTTCGTGTTGGGATTATGTCCTGAAATCACATTGTACGAACTCTAGAAATAGTTGTATTGTCCAGATCGGACAATTCATGTGGTACTGGGTAATCATAATGTTTTGCTAGAAACCAATTATGACAAATGAGTTGTAACTCGTTTCCAGTATCGTGTGAACCTACAGGGTCACACACCTAAGCAAGTTGGATATACTCTGATGGGAATTGATCATTGGCATATGGTCTGATCGATATGTATTGGATACAGATCGAATATAAGTTTCAAAGGGGTGTATCGATCGACACCATTGGGTGCGTCGGTCGATACAAGACGTGTGTCGATCGACACCAATAAGTGTGTCGGTCGACACAATGGCGAAACCGAAACTGATGTTTCGGTTTACCTCAAGGTCAGTATATAAACACGTTTTATATCTCGACCTAAGGTTGTTGGTTCTGCGCCGCCCAGAGTGTTTTCTCAGAGAGAAAACACAGAAACCTCAGAGAAACTCAGTTCCCAAGGAGATCCGAATCCCGGTACTAGCATCCCGGTGGATTCCAGCTTGTGTGCGTGTGGACTACGATAGAGGCGCAGCATCTGAGGCGCTCCATAGATCTCGTTTATCTGACCCTATTCCGCTGCCAGAACAAGGTAAACGCTAGATCCATCAGTGATTCAATTAACTAGACCCTAGATCCTAGGCTATCTGGAACTCGCGAGGATTCTGAATACGGTAGAATTGGCTCAAAGTTCTATCAGTGGTATCAGAGCCTTAGGGTTTTTCCATTGAATCAGTATGTTTAATTGAATCTAATGAATTGATTTCGCTCATATAAGTTTATGAACAATAGCATGTTAGATCGATTGAAACAGAAGTCCAATTCTGTGTTTTCGCATGGTGTCGATCGACACACTGAGTGTGTCGGTCGACACAGAGTTGCGAATTCGACAGAATCGGCGGCTAGGGTTTTTCGCGAAGAAAAACCGAAAGCCTTCTGTGTCGATCGACACACTGGGTGTATCGGTCGACACAGAGCAGACACGGTCGAGTGTCGATCGACACAGTTTGAGTGTCGGTCGACACAGACCAATATTCGGCGGCTAGGGTTTTCTCGAAGAAAACCTAAAAGGCCTACTGCGTCGATCGACACAGGTTGAGTGTCGATCGACACAGGCCGAGCGAATGGTTAATCGGTTCAATTGGATTGGACCGGTTATCATGCTTGGTTAAGTCCGAATAGATCGGTATAAATTGGATGAATTAGTTCAATTGGATTGAACTGATTATCTCAATTAGCATGAACCGATGGGATAAATCAGTTTGATTGGATAAGTCGGTTCAATTGAATTGGACTGGTTATCGCAATCAGTTGAAACTGGTTTAAACGGTTTAAATTGGATGAATTGGTTCAATTGGATTGAACTGATCATCCCAATTAGTATAAACCGATTGGTTAAGATCAGTTTGATCAGATAAGTCGGTTCAATTGAATTGGACCGGTTATCAAGAAGTATCTGCGGTTTAGGTCTATGTCGATCGTCACACATGGGCTGCGTCGATCGACATAACTGGTTCGATGAACCGGGTTAATTGAATTAACCGTTCATTGAAATCCGGTTTTGTTTGGTTATGTCGATCGACAGACAGAGTCTGCGTCGATCGACACAGTGCTCGGAATTCTGGTTATTGAACCTTGAATTTGCAGAAACCAAACTCGACCAAAACCTTGATTAAAGCTTAGCTTCAATATGGTCAACTGTCAAGACTCATTTCGTTGTGTGATGTCTAGCCAAGAGCTTGGTGTCCACAATTACGTGAGTAAGGCAGGTAATAACATTGATGGACTTGCAGTGCATTAACATCAACAATTACATGACCTAAGAAATTGATTTGCTAAACTTTTGGGTTTAGTTTCCTCAACTAAATATCAAGTAACATTGATGTCTTGCCCAATCTTGTCTACTGTCAAAACTCGTGTCGTTTGTTGGATAGTCTTGGAGTCCTTGGTATCCACTGCTACATGGGTAAGGCAGGTGGTCATTGACAGACTTGCAGTGCAACTGTCAATGATCACAAGACTAAAGAGATTGGTTTACTTGACTGAGCTATCAGAAGTTCTGAGCCCAGAGACATCAGAGTGGATTAGACATAGTTTGTCTCATCCACAACCAAGAGTTGTACTGAGTACAATTAGCAATGATTTGCTTACCTAGATAACTAAAGTTTGGGTAATGGCGAGTCGCCCACTCAGATTTTGGTGAAGTATGGATCTTGGATTATTATATTCATAGAGGAAACATTGTTTGAATATAATGCGAGTTTTATAATTCGATAAGATTTCTCATCATACACATAACTAAATCTTTGTTTTTCTTGGATTTCAGCTTATGTCTATGACTACTTTCTCGTTGCGATCCGTCCTGGAAAAGGACAAGCTAAATGGATCCAACTTCCTGGATTGGTATCGGAATCTGAGATTCATTCTCAAGCAGGAGAGCAAGGACTATGTCCTTGAAAAGGCTCTTCCAGAAAGGCTTGGGACCAATCGCTCGCATGCAGCATATAATACTTGGAATAAGCATTATATTGATGTGGTAGATGTGCGTGGTCTGATGTTGGCTACCATGAGCTCGGACTTGAAAAGTCAATACGAGGACATGGAGTCGCCAATAGAGATGATCACCAGCCTGAAACTGAAATTTCAGGATCTGGCACGAGTTGAGAGATTCCAGATGGTGAAGTCTCTCACTGGGTGCAAGCTACCAGAGGATGCTCCAGTAAGTCCTCATGTCATTAAACTGATGGGTTACGTTGATAACTTGGGGAAACTGGAATGTCCTGTCAGCTTAGAGTTGGCTACTGACATCATTCTGCAGTCACTGCCGTCAAGCTATGATAAGTTCATTAAGAACTATATCAAGAAAGGCCTGACGAAGACGTTCACTGAGCTGCATGGCATGCTCAAGACAGCAGAGCAAAACATCAAAAGGGGAAAAAGATTTGAGAAATCTTTTATAGACAAGGGTGAAGGCAAGGCCGTCCAGATTTGGAATCAGGATAAGCCTGTGTCATCTTTTAAGCCCAAGTCAAGCCCATCTGGTGTTAGTAAGTGCTTCTACTGTAATGAGTCGGGGCATTGGAAGAGAGATTGCAATAAATTCTTGGAAGATTCACAAGAGATGGAGAAGATGTATGGTACTTCTGTTGGGAATGTCCTGAAATCTACCGTACTATCTCTAGAAAGTATGATAAGTGTCGAGATCAGACATAAGTCATAAATACTGGGTGATCATGATGGCTTGCTAGAGTCCGCTCATGATCTATAAGTTTAGGACTTATTACCAGTATTGTATGATCCCTAAGGGTCACACACCATAGCTAACGGGAAAGTTAAAATGGAATTAATACGGTAAGATGCAATGGCATTTACTGTATTAGATCAGAGAATTGGGCCAGACAAAATACAGGCTTTTGTCTGATTTGTGTCTTGGGCCCAAAAGATTAATGAGCCATTAGTCTAATGACTTGGGCCCATTAATGAGAGATAAAAGAATGAGAAAACCCTAAGGAAGGAGGTATGCTTGCGATTTTTATTCCTTGGCCGCGAGTTTTTGGCTCTCTCTCTAACTCTCTTTCTGATCTGATCCATCTCTTTGGTCTAGCAGCCGTCCCTTGCTTGTAAGAGTGTGGATACCAAAGGAGGAGCCGATTCTCATCAGCTCTAATCTGATCTTGCCATTACCACCAATTTCCGCTGCAAAGGTAAAGATCAGGTTTGTTTTATGATTCGTTTGCCAAGAACCTAGATCTGTTTAAGGATTTGTGTTAGGTTGCAATTGGGAATTGAACCCTGGAAAACACCATAATCCTTCAGTGGTATCAGAGCCTAGGCATTAGGTTTCTTGTGAAATTGGATCATATGAAATTGATTAATTGGTTAATTAATTTTGATTATTGAAATTGATCATATGGATGAATCGTTTTGATTTTGTTAAAGCGATGCTGTTAAAGCGATCGCATGATGTGTGATAATCCAATGATTGCAATGTTGACTTGGTTTTGTCCTCTTGTGATATAAGACAAATTCGTTTTGTGTTAATTGAATGAGATTCGTTGCAAGATGAAGCAAGAGTCGATCGCATTATCAATAATTAAAACGGCGGCTCCATTCGATGTGTGAACCGGTTCAATGCGTTAAACCCTAACCGGTTCATAAGGGCGTTGCAATTTCCTTGTTAATGTTAATGTTGCTTGTTGTTAATGTTGCGTGCGTGTGTTATTATTAAACCCTAAAACGCGACTAATGTGATGCAATAATTGAATAATCGAATGTTTCAAAAACGTTGCAATAACGTTGCAAATATGAGCAATCGATTATTAATGATCGCGTGTGATGCTGCGTTGTCGAGATCGATCTTTGCGGTCGTGAGGCTGGCAAGGCCGTGCGTGCTGTGTGAGCCATGATGCCGAGTGCCTGCATGATCGTGGGTTGCGATGATCGATCGGTTTCGATCGTGAGCAACCGCTGCGTTGTAATGGATCATGGGCCTCGGATAACTATGGGCCCACAATTGCGTTAATGGGCCGAGTTGGATCTAGGATCCGATTTTTTGGCCATTAAAATTTTACGTCCCGCGAATAGTCAATCGGTTAAACCGAGCTTCGCGGTTCGTTGCCCAAAACCACACCAATTTAACCGGTCCATTTAATTGGCGGTTAATTGTGTGTTTAAAGCCTAAAACCGCAAGTTAAATCAAATTGGCTAAAACACTAGGTGTTTCTTCCCAGTTTTGGATTTAACTGAACCGATCCAATTTAATTGGTGGTTCAAGCGGTTAACCCAAATCGCGGTTTGCTGGAAATAATTTTATTTCTGGTTAAACCGGATTGAAATTCAAAAATTGAATTTTAACCTAAACCGAAGGCTGGTCTAAGTTTGATTTGGTTGGACCAAATAATTTAGAGCTGGTCTGGTTTAGTAAATAACCGATGGTTTTGATAGTTAATTTAGTCTTGGACCAGAATTAATAAACCGGATCGGTTATGTCAAATTATTGGGCCAACTGGAATTCTATGGTCTTGGGCCAAGAATTGGGCCTATATTTCGTGACCCAACCCAAAATATTTAATAAAATATTAAATTAGAAATTTCTATTTTTAGTAAGTTACTAAATTTAGAAAGTTTCTAATATAAGAAAGTTTCCCAAAATAGTAATCTTCTATTTTTGGAAATAAAAATTAAAAATCCTCAAAAACAATATCAAGCTTGGATGTCTTTCCAATCTTGTCAGCTACTTAACGCTTATTTGATTACAGATATGGCTTACAGTGTGAGGTATCTGTTTTCGCGTAAGTAAAGTAGTATATAGTCACTAATTTCATTGGGAGTCCCAGACTTTAGTGATTATTTGGCTGTAAGAGATTGGTTTCCTTGACTGGGCCATCGGGAGTCCCGGGCCTTGAGACATCTGGTGAGTTTGGGCCTCGGGTCCAATTCACAACCGAGAGTTATTGGTTATAACTAGCTGTGTGTATGCTTACCAAGTAAAGCTAATTCTGGGTGACGGCCAGTGGCCCACTTTGGATTTAGCTAAACATGGGTCTCGGAATCATTGTATTCTTATGAGGTTGAACAAAGAAATTTTGAATACAATGCGAGTTTTCTTATAAGTTGTTAAGATTGCTCTTTTATGAACTTAATAACTAAAACTCTATTTATCTCTAAATTTCAGCTATGACAAGCACAAACAATCAAAACACTTTCTCGATCCGGTATGTCCTTGAGATGGACAAACTGAACGGATCAAATTTATTGACTTGGTCGCGGAACCTGAGGCTAGTTCTCAGGCAGGAGAGAAAGGACTATGTCCTTGAAAGAACTCTCCCCGTGAGGATCGGGTCCAATGCCTCTCATGCAGTATATAATGCTTGGAATAAGCATTATAATGATGCGGTAGATGTGCGTGGTCTGATATTGGCTACCATGGAATCAGATTTGCGGAAGCAATATGAGAACATGGAGTCGCCAATAGAGATGATCAGCAGCCTGAAATTGAAATTTCAGGAGCAGATAAGAGTGGAGAGATACCAGTTGGTTAAATCTCTCACTAGCTGCAAGCTACCAAATGATCATCCAATAAGTCCTCATGTCAGTAAAATGATGGGTTATGTTGATAACCTGAGGAAACTGGATTATCCAGTTAGCCAAGAATTGGCAACTGATATCATTCTGCAGTCACTGCCGTCAAGCTATGATAAGTTCGTAAGGAACTATATCAAGAAAGGCTTAACGAAGACGTTGACTGAACTGCATGATATGCTCAAGACAGTTGAGCCAAACGTGAAGAGTACCCTGTACAATCTCATGAATGAGAAGGGTAGGTTTACTAAACCTAATGCTGACAAGGGTGAAGACAAAGTTGTCCAGATTTTCAATCATGGCAAGCGTGTGTCTTCTGAGCCCGAATCAGATACCTCTTACGTTGGTAAGTGCTGCTACTGTAAAGAGACTGGGCATTGGAAGAGAGATTGCATTAAATTCATGGAAGATTATGAGGAGTTAAAGTTGATGTATGAGACTACTTCCTCAGGTATTCATGTTATTACTTCAAGTTATACCTTGTAGGTATTGGATACTGATTGTGGCACTGATATTTGTTATAATATGCAGAGCCTGAACAACAGTAGAACGTTGAAGGAAGGGCAAGTGGAACTACGTGTCTGGAAGGAGCTTGGGATGCTGCCTCAGCCGTAGGGTTTTCACTTGTAGATGCCTTTGAGGCTTGGTTTTATTAAGTAATTGCTACAATGTACCTGCTTTAAGCAGAGTTGTCTTTCATTTTCTTGTAAGAATTTGAATGTTTTTCATTTTGATAAAAGACTAGTTTGTTCTTTTGATCTTAATGAAATATTAATTGTAGCACCCTATTCAAGGAATGGGTTTTATGTCTTAAACCAAAGAGTGCCTAAATGTAACATAAATACCGCAATTGGTTTAAATCTGATGAGTTAAACCTGATTTTTCTTGGCATAAATGTTTTGGTCACATAGAGTAAGTCGGATTCAGAAACCCCATAGTTATGGACTTTTGGGCTCATTTGAATGGATATCTTATGAGACTTGAATTCTTCTTACTGGACCAAAACACAAAGGGCCCATCTTAGCCGAGCTAGAGAAAAGCCCAAAGGCTTATTGGACATTGGACATACTCATGTATGTGGTCCGATGAGCAGTAATGCCAGAGAAAATTTCCTGTTCTTCATTGTCTCTACTGATTACTTCAGTGAGTGTGACTGTGTTCATTTGATGAGACACAAGTCGGAATTCTTTGACATGGTCGAAAGAGTTCCAGAATGAAGTATAGAATCTGAATGACAGAAGTATTAAGACTCTGGATTAGATCACGAGAGAGAATACTTAAGTCATTGATTGTGTGATCATCTGAATGAGTGTGAAGTCGTTTCACAGCTCAATTCTCCTGAAAACCTAGAGGTGTTTCTGTGAGAATGAATCAGATCTTATAAGAAATGATTAAAGATGAGTCACACGAATCTTCCATGATATTCTTTAAGAATAACGCTCTAAAATATCTAAGTTTACGCTGAAATAGTTCCACCAATATCAGTTGAAAGACACCACGTAAATGTGGATTGGAATCGATCCAAAATTCGTCTTTACTGAGTATTTGTAGTTGTGCTACTTCGCTGGTTGTCCTAGGGAAACCAAGGCTTGTTACTTTTACGTCCAATCTGTTTTCTAAGAAGGGAAGTTATTTTCCAAGAAGAACAGTGGGAGTAAAAGTATAACTCGAAGAAAGTCGAGAATTACAGGAGGCTGCTCAACCTGTTGAGGGAGAGCAGCGGATGGATTTACAGATTTCTGTAGAATCTACACCTGTAAAGCCTGAAATTCGCAGATCTGAATGAATCAGTTACTAATCCGAGAGTGATTTCTCGTCATTAGTTGAACCTGATGATCATTGAAAGCGACGAACCTGCGAAATTCAAAGAAGCGAAAGTGAGCCCAGACTCCGGAAAAATTACATTTTGTGTAAGTTAGCTTCATCGATCCATTCATGGATGGAAGCAAACGCATCGGAGTTGGAACCATCGTTCTGTTGAAGTAGTCAAAGTTTTGACTTGAACAGGAACAAAATGGAACTGTCCGTTTACTAAAAGATAAGTGGGAGCAATATTGCATTTCTCATAGTGTATGTCGATGACATACTGATTCTCGAATATAACGTCCCAATGCTGCAGTCGGTAAAGGACTGGTTTGGGAGTTGGTTTATGAATGACATGGATAAAGCCACGTAGTTCTTGGATTTTGGACTTTAAAGATAAAGATCCAAAAGAGCTGGTAGGACAAAGTCAGGATTCTTAAATTGACAAAGTCCTACACGCAATCAGCAATCCAAGAAGGGTTTTATGCCCATGTCACATGGCATTACGTTAAGCAAGATACAGTGTCCTACGATAACTGCTGAGCTTAAATGCATGGATAGGATTCCATATGCGACGGCAATTGGATCTATCATGTATGCCATGACACGTACTTGTTTTGATGTTGCTTTAATGTTAAGCAAGACAAGTAAAGACCAGTCAAATCCAGCAAAGAATCACTGGATTGCCGTAAAGAATATTCTGAAGTATTTGAGGAATACTTAGGATAAGTTCTTGATTTACGGAGAAAGTGAGGTGCTACAAGTCGATAGAGTCTGAAAGGCAAGTTTCCAATAGACAAAGATAATTCCTGGTCACAGTCCGGCTATATCTTGTGTCTATCTGGCGGTGCAAGGCACTGTAGCTGACTCCATGACTTAAGCTGAACATTTCGCAGCTTGAGAAGCGGCGAAAGAGGTTGTTTGGATAGAAGAGTTCAGCACTGAACTTGATGTGAATCACAGCATAGATGAGACTAGCTGCACATCAGAGGTCCAAACACCTTGAGGACAGGTATAACCTATTCCGTGAGATAAATGACAGAGGTGTTAAGTAGATAAGCAAGTTTCATCGAATGAGAACGTTGCTAATCTATTAACGAAGCCACTCCTTATGCCTAAGCACGAGTCGCGGACTGTAGCTGTAGGATGAGTGAAATTAAGATGTAGTCTTAATTTCAGTGGGAGTTTGTAAAGGGCTTTACTTAGTTATTTTGAATGGTTCATGAAAACATAATATTTTATGTTTATGAAATCTAATGATTTCTGGATTATTTTAACTGTGATATAAATAATCGTTCCAAAATGATTCATGTCAATATATATGGGCCATCGAAGTACATGAGTAGACTTGATCTTGAAACCCCATATTTAACGAAGTGACATAAATCATAGTGTCCATAGTCGAAGGTTGTTGAAATTGGAACACCAACAACCTGTTGAGACTAGATTGTGTTGAGACTTATGACCAAGTTTCGAGGGGTCATAGATGTGCGGCATCAAAGTCGACACATAGGTATATGTAGGGGAGCATATGACCGAACATGGCCCGCTGATGAGAACTCTGCAAGATATTAATATCTGTGTCATAAGAAGTTCTCATATACGACTATAGAGTATAGTCCTTAGACCTGAGTTCGCATGCATGTGGCTGCACATGGAGTAATGCGCTTTGATCATTGTCTAACGCTGTTTCGTAACTGGGAGCTATACGGACCTTGGTTGGGTGTATTATGAAGTGTGTAGTTCATAGTGATGGAACAAGACGGGATTTGTCCCTGCCGTTTAACGGAGGTAATATCTCTAGGCCAATCGGAGATTTGATAGCTGGTAAGAGAATGGCCATTCCCAAACGGACTTGCCCAAGTCGTTTGCATTGTCAGTATCAAATCTGGTCCGATAAACATGGTCTGGCTATATAAGGATGACACGCATCTTGCCTTATGCCAGATCGAGATATTGAGACAAAAGGATTAGGGAATGTAGGATTCCAGTACAATCGGAAGATTGTTGGGAATGTCCTGTGTAGGATTCCAGTACAAGTGGGAGATTGTTGGGAATGTCCTGAAATCTACCGTACTATCTCTAGAAAGTATGATAAGTGTCGAGATCAGACATAAGTCATAAATACTGGGTGATCATGATGGCTTGCTAGAGTCCGCTCATGATCTATAAGTTTAGGACTTATTACCAGTATTGTATGATCCCTAAGGGTCACACACCATAGCTAACGGGAAAGTTAAAATGGAATTAATACGGTAAGATGCAATGGCATTTACTGTATTAGATCAGAGAATTGGGCCAGACAAAATACAGGCTTTTGTCTGATTTGTGTCTTGGGCCCAAAAGATTAATGAGCCATTAGTCTAATGACTTGGGCCCATTAATGAGAGATAAAAGAATGAGAAAACCCTAAGGAAGGAGGTATGCTTGCGATTTTTATTCCTTGGCCGCGAGTTTTTGGCTCTCTCTCTAACTCTCTTTCTGATCTGATCCATCTCTTTGGTCTAGCAGCCGTCCCTTGCTTGTAAGAGTGTGGATACCAAAGGAGGAGCCGATTCTCATCAGCTCTAATCTGATCTTGCCATTACCACCAATTTCCGCGGCAAAGGTAAAGATCAGGTTTGTTTTATGATTCGTTTGCCAAGAACCTAGATCTGTTTAAGGATTTGTGTTAGGTTGCAATTGGGAATTGAACCCTGGAAAACACCATAATCCTTCAACTTCTTCTTCAGGTGTTGTGTTATTAATTCAAGTTCTACATAAGTATTGGATACTTGTTGTGGTACTGATATTTTTGAAATATGCAGGACCTAAGCGACAGTAGAACGTTGAAGAAAGGACAAGTGGAACTACGTGTCTGGTTGAAGCAATGGTTGCTACATAAGCCGTAGAGATTCTTCACTTGTAGGAGCCTTTCATACTTGGTTTTAGAAATTAAGTAATTGCTACTATGTATCTGCCTTGTGCAGAAATGTCTTTCATTTTCTTTTGAGAATTTGGATGTTTTTCATTTTGATAAAAGACAAGTTCTTTGGATCTTAATGAAATATTCTGTGGTAGCACCCCGTTTAGAATGGGTTTTATATCTTAAACCAGCAGAAGTTAAATATAACACAAATACTAAAGGTTTAAGTCTGATGACTCAAACTCGATTTTCTTTGGTATAGTCATTTAACCACAAGAGTGAAGCGGATTCAGTAAATCCATAGGTTTTGGACTCATTTGATTGTAAATCAATTGAGACATGAATCCTGCTTGCTGGACCAAATGACTAAGGCCCATTTAGCAGAGCTAAAAGGAAACGGGCCAGAGGCTTATTGGGCCCTACACATACTGATGTATGCGGCCCAACTAGCATTATTGCCAAAGGAAATATTCTGTACTTCATTACTTTATTGATGGATTCAATAAGTATGGCTGTGTTCATTTGATGAGACACAAGCTGGAATCCCTTAAGGGAGTTCCAAGATGAAGTGTAGAACCAGTTTGACAGAAGTATTGAGATCCTCGATTGAATCGCGGAGGAAAATACTAGAGTCAAGAATTGGGTGATCATCTGAAAGAATGAATCAGATCTTATAAGACATGATTCGATTAATGATGAATCACATGAATCTTCCATAACCATTTAAGAATACGTTCTGAAATGTCTATGTTCACGCTAAAAGGGTTTCTATCAGAATCAGTGAAAAACACCACATTGGATGTGGACTGGGTGATTTCCAAATTTGTTTTTCTGATTAATTGGGATTGCAAGGTTTGTGTAAGACAGTAGTCAACAAACAATCTTGAATCCATATCTGATAAGTTCTACCTCGCTGGTTATCCTGAGGAAACCAAGGCTTAGTGCTTTTGTTGCCCAGAACTGTGTCTTTTAAGAAAGGTGATACTTTCAAAAGGAACAGTGGGAGTAAAAGTACACATCGAAGAAATTCGATAAACACAGTAAGCTGCTCGACCTGATAAGGAAGAGCAGCGGTGAGATCTACAAAGTGATGTTGGATCTGCACCTGTGGAGCCTGAAATTCGCATATCCGAAAGGATCCGTCACTAACTCGAGAGTGATATCTCGTAACCTATTGTCGTGATCTGCTGATCATTGAAAAGTGACGAACATGCGAAATTCGAAGAAGCGATGGTGAGGCCCAACACCGAAAATTGGCTGGGTATGCATGTTAGTTTCACCGATCCATTTCTGGATTGAAACAAACATCTTGGAGTTGGAATCAACATTCTGACAGATTGGTCAAAGGTTTTGACTTGATCAGAAAGAAAAAGAAACCATGCGTTTACAAGGAGACTAGTGGGAGCGTAATGGCAATTCTCACACAGTATGTAGATAACATACTTGAATCTCACAAACGACGTTCCGACGCTAAAGTCTTGTCAAGATTTGGGTCGGAAGTCAAACTTAAACGATAGACATGGGAGTAGCCGCGTGAATTCTTGGAATAAGAATCTATTAATATAGATTGAGTAAGCTAATTGGGTAGTGTCAAAATCCTTATATTGATAAGGTATTGGACAGCTCTAAGGTGCTTGATTCCAAGAAGGGCTTCATACCAAAGGTCTTATGGCAATAATCTAAGCAAGATGAAGTGTCTTGGACACTGGCTGAGCTGGTAACAATATTAGCAAGAAGAAGTGTTTTGAACACTGTCAGAACTAGTATTAATGAGTGTGATTACTTATGCTGATGCAATAGAATCCATCATGAATGCCATATTTTGCGCTCGTCTAGATGCAGCTTAAGCATAAAGCATGACGAGAAAATACCAATGCACTCCGGTAATAGTCACTGAATAGTTACCAGAAATATCCCAAGTGTTGAGAAACACTAAGGATAGGTTCGTGGTGAACTGATAAAGTGACGAACCAGTTGAAAGTAGTTAGTCGGACAAAGACGATTCCCGGTTCCCACCTGGTTATGTCTCTTTGCCTGAATAGCGGTGCTAACTGTTGGAAAGGCTCCAAGCAGTAGACCGTAGAATAGTGCGTTTATCTGAATGGCGGTGTAATTTGTTGAAATTGTTTCAAGCAATAGCACCGCACTCTCTCCCACAACCTAAGCACGGAATTTATTATGTTGCTGTAGGTGTAAGATATCTGAAAAGATGATCTTGATTCTAGTGGGAGTTATTTTAGTTATGTTGTAAACTTAACATATACATGCTTTGGCAGTGTTTGTGTAAGTTAAAACTGACATCAGTATTATTTAATTATTGGATAATTAAATAATGGTCCCAAAGTACTTTATGGTCATCTTATAGGTCATCAAGTTGAAGACTTGATCATGAAACCCTATAAGTAAAAGATGACATAAATGATGATTGTCCCTAGTCAAGGTTGTTAAAATGGGACACTAACAACCGCGCAGACTAGTATGTGAGGTGACTGTTGGACTAAGTTTCATGGAGTCAATGATATGATTATCACAGTCAATCACATAGATATATGTTGGTGAACATATGATTGGACATGACCCGCTTAATGAGAACTCCACAGGATAGTTATATATAAGTGTCATGGGAGGTTCTCGTTGCGACTATAGAGTATAGTCCTTAGACATGAGTTCATCATGCTTTCTAGCATATGAATTGGTGCGCTTTGACCCTGTCAAACGTCGTTCCGTAACTGGCGGCTATAACGGCATTGTTTCGACGTATCATGAAGTATGTATAGAAACAGGGATGGAACAAGATGGAATTTGTCCCTCCTGTGTAACGGGAGATAAATATCTCAGGGCCCATCGAAGATTTGATACTGAGAAAATGCATGGCCGTGCTCAAATGAGGTGATTGTCAGTCGTTTGTTTATCAGTATAGATCAGAAGTTCGATGAACATGATGTTGGCTATAATAAGGATGACACAGTCTCTTGCCTTATGCCATATCGAGATATAGAGACGAAGGGATTATAGGAATAGGTGATTCCAGTACAAGTGGGAGATTGTTGGGATTATGTCCTGAAATCACATTGTACGAACTCTAGAAATAGTTGTATTGTCGAGATCGGACAATTCATGTGGTACTGGGTAATCATAATGTTTTGCTAGAAACCAATTATGACAAATGAGTTGTAACTCGTTTCCAGTATCGTGTGAGCCTACAGGGTCACACACCTAAGCAAGTTGGATATACTCTGATGGGAATTGATCATTGGCATATGGTCTGATCGATATGTATTGGATACAGATCGAATATAAGTTTCAAAGGGGTGTATCGATCGACACCATTGGGTGCGTCGGTCGATACAGGACGTGTGTCGATCGACACCAATAAGTGTGTCGGTCGACACAATGGCGAAACCGAAACTGATGTTTCGGTTTACCTCGAGGTCAGTATATAAACACGTTTTATATCTCGACCTAAGGTTGTTGGTTCTGCGCCACCCAGAGTGTTTTCTCAGAGAGAAAACACAGAAACCTCAGAGAAACTCAGTTCCCAAGGAGATCCGAATCCCGGTACTAGCATCCCGGCGGATTTCAGCTTGTGTGCGTGTGGACTACGATAGAGGCGCAGCATCTGAGGCGCTCCAGAGATCTCGTTTATCTGACCCTATTCCGCTGCCAGAACAAGGTAAACGCTAGATCCATCAGTGATTCAATTAACTAGACCCTAGATCCTAGGCTATCTGGAACTCGCGAGGATTCTGAATACGGTAGAATTGGCTCAAAGTTCCATCAGTTCGACATCTACTCGTGGTCGAGATACCAAATTCAGCTCGTTGCACCAATCACCAGAAACGTCCTATAATCCCACTCTTTTCTCCAAACGCAAACCTACCTGTAGAAGACTCAATAGACTCAAAAAACTAGGTTAAAGACTCAATATACACAACTATATCATGGTTGAAAACCTATAAAAATCATGATATATCACAAACCACCATATATACTCATATATTATAACAAGTTATTAAACAAACCGACACTAATCGTAATCATCTCAACGGCTCGTAACTTAGTGTCGGGAACCTGCGGAGTAACATATTACTCAACAAATTAACCCCAACTCACCAACACTATGTCGCGGTTGACCTCGTATTGCCTTACTACTCGAACCTCCGGACCGTTCGATAGCCGCTTAAGACAGAAAAGAAGGTCGGTACTTGGGATGAACGTTGAAAATCTCCGCTTAGGAAATATTTCCCCGCTCCTCCGTTACCATCCCAACTCTTCACTATTTTCTCTCTCCTCTCCCTCTTTCTCTCTCTCCCTCGCCTCCTCTCTCTCTCCTCTCCGGCTCCTCCTTCTTCTCTTCTTCTTCCGGCTTCCTCTTCTTCTCATCCTCCTCCTTTACGCCTCCTTCTTCCTCTCTTCTTCCTCTCTTCCTTCTCTCTTCTTTCTTTCCTCTTCCTCTTCTCTACTCTTTGTGAGTTTTTGTTGTAAAGAAAAGGGGAGGGGGAGGGGTTCCTTTTATAACCAAAGAGAGTTAATCTCCACCCACCATTTGTCTCTTCTCTTCCTTCATCTTAAGCCACGACCTCCCTCCAGATGTTGGCCAAAAACACACTCTTTTAACCTCCATCTTACAGGTGTAAGACCCATGAAAAAGCCTCTTGGATTTGGGCCACAAATTTTTGGAGATTCATTGAATCAAGCTCACAAGGCCTCTTTTTCTTCCTCTTGCATAATTTCGTGGTACAAGCTTATGAATGGGCTTAAATTAGGTCCATAATGACTTTATATAACATCTCTAATCAGCCCCAATCAAGCCCAAGCTTTTTAATTTTATTTTGAATTTTTAATTCTTAATTACCCATTAATGACCAAAATTCATAACTTAATCTAGGGATCAGATCACACTAATCCCACAGAAAAGGTTATGCAATGCAACAAATCTAATAATCACACACATGAGAGAAAGAGTAATCGAGGCCAAGTGTCTTTTAGTTAAAGGAAGAAGATATTGGTGCTTAGAATTATACTTTCTCCTAAATATTGAAAACATCCATTCACCCTACAAAGGCGACAGTTCCCGGTTCTAATTTCATATGGTATGACGATTAATAAATCCAATGACAAACTTTGCAAAAAGTATCATTGTACTTACCGAACCCGGTCTTCAGCTATATTCAACTCTATGTTGCTCTTTCATGTGGCACCTCCTCTAGCGGTCTAAAGTTTTAAACACTACACATAAACAAGCAAGGAAGTCATCTGCAACAAACATAATCTACAATGAGTTTTCTTGCGACCTACCAAAACCTAAAAGTATGATCTATAATTATAAACAAAACACTAAAGTTAACAAAACAAGGAAACATTAAAAAAAACCATATAATGTAACACAAGTAACAAAAAGATAATGTTGGCAACGGTAGCGCTCGAATGAAGATGCCACAAAACAGAGTGCACTATGCCATAAGATATGAAATTACATCTACATAAAACATGTAAGTAAGCATACTGTTGTGAAAACTCGAGGGAACCCTAAAAGAAGAAACGTCTTTGCGGAATACTTAGAGAGAAAACAATATTGAGGCAAATACTTTTTTATCTAGGGTTTCTATATTTTGTGAGCGGTAATATTTACACCCTTGGATCCCTTTATATACTGCCCCAAAACCCGAAACAATAGATAAATAGAAACTTTAACGAGATCTTTGACCCGTGACATTCATTTGCTCACTTAAGAAAACTCTATTTGTAATACCTTGAGATTTGAGTCACCTTAGAATAACATATACGATACCCCACATTTGATAGTCTAAGTCGCACATAATTACATAATAATTCAAACAAATACTAAGAAATAACATCTACATACATAAGCATACCTGCCCCATATTTTATAGTCTAAATCACACATAATTACATAATAATTCAAACAAATAATAAGAAATAACTACGTTATTTTAAATAACTTAAAAAAACCTCCAGTTAATAAATGCATTCAATGCTTATATTTAAGATTTCGAGAAATGATATTTCAGTAAAATAATCAGTTATTTTGAGTTAAAATCTTTTTTAATATATTTTAAAAACTAAAAATAACTACATGGGAAAAATATGAAACTACACACAAATATAAAGCCACTTGAAACAACACCTAGCTAACATAATACTGATCCATTTAACTTTTCTCCTTTCATCCTCTAGATACATATTCTTTTGTGTATATTTTAAAATTTTAGTTTAATTCTATATTTTCCCATATTTATTTTTTGTAAGCCGTTTATAACTTTGGATTGCTTACAATAAAGCTTTTTTTTTGTTAAATGAATCTTGATATTTTTCAAAAGAAACACTTTTAGGCCGGTTTTTAATTAGTTTCTTATTTGTTGGTCCAAAATTTTTATCTTCAGTGTCGATACGTGGTTTTAATTGTTTTACTTTTTCTTATATTCTACATTTAAGCAAATCTTTTTCTCTTTTGTTTTTACAAAGATTTATCATTTCTATTGTTTACTTTTGAATTGTCTATTATCTTTTTCTAACATGTAGAAGGGTTATTTAGGAGCATAACAACCAACAATTTGATGTCAACCTAGTTTAAAAAATGCTAATCTCAAATAAGACTTAATCATGATCTTACCATTAGTCTATAAAAATATCCATCCACGTAAAACAATTTTTACTTTTTTATTATTTCTCATAGCTACTTTCTTCTCTTTGTATTTCTCTTTCCTCTTTCTCCTCCACGGAACTTATCATTTAGAGCCATCAATATCATTCACCAAGAACACAAATCTAATTACATGAAACAAGTACATGTAAAGCAAGTTGTATCACCTGTCCCGTCGGATTTCAGTCAACGATTCTTTGAGTTCTTAAGTCATAGTCCATAAACCCGCGAACCAAGTCATGAACTGTAATCCTACATTTAAATAACCGAAGTGGTTTACTTTATTAAAATTCCAAAACCTTAGTCTTACAAAAAAACCGAACTGAAAACGAACTTAACCAGAAACGAACGAAACACATAAGTCATTGAAATAAAAGAAACGCCAAAGAAAAACCCGCTTCCCAAAAATGTAGCACCACACTGTCGTTTACCACCTGCAACTCACAGGGATTACCTGCAAAACAGACGAAAAAGAAGGCCCGAGTAATTGGTTCAACACCAATACCCAGTGAGGGCGGATTCTAGAAAACCCGCTATCTCGACTTTATACTAGCACAACATCAAAGAAACGAGTCCAAGAATAATAACACATTGCACCCAACGCCCGAAGGCTCACAAGAAATCTAACATCCAATTGTCCATAATGCGCTTTCAGCTCACACTCATGAACACCTATATGCCTCAATGCCCCACGGTGCATCCCACGCACGAGTCCGGAGGGCTCGTCACACCCTCCCCGACGACAAGGACATCCCACGCCCTACACGCAAATCCCTAAAAAAGTTCTACCACACATAGCCTTCATACACAAGCAACATTTTTGGATTCAGGTGATAACATATCTTCTAGATGTCTTTTCAATCGCATCAACACAATCATCCTCTAGATCTACTCTACCTAGGTAAGATACTATTAAACGAGGAATTATGTCCCGAAATCGCAGTAGGATAGAGAAGAGATCACGTTCGGTCCTTATCTTAGTCTAGATCTGAGATTCATAAGTAGATCTGAAAGTTTCGATGGTAGATCTGGAAATCCTACACACAGATCTAGGGTTTTAGACGAAATATTTAGAGAAGGAAGAACAGATCTAGGGTTTTGGGTTCAGATCTGAGCGAGAGAGAGACGGAGAGATATACGGTTCAGATCTATGACTTTTAACGGATCAAATCTGATCTAGAAGCATAAATCTGAAGCAGATATAGGGTTTCAAAAGAGGAAACGGAGTAGATCTGAGATCCAGGAATTTTAACCTTAAAACGTGAAGAACGGAGGGCTCTGCAATAAAAAAATCAAGAAGACGGTGACTTGGGGTTCAGGATGAAAACGGCGACGATCGAAATTTTTCGGCGAAAATTCCGTCGAGAGGCGGCGACGGGCGGCGGTCACGGCGGTCCGGCGATGGCGAGCGGCAGCAGGCGGTCCGGCAGCGGTAGCTACTGGCGGTCCGGCTGCGGTAGCTAACAGCGGTCGGCGGCGGCGAGGGGTCTCCGATCACAAGAAGGTCTTCGCTCCTTCCGTTTTTGTGACAAATGGGAAGTTGGGCACTTCTTTATATAGGGGTGGGAGCTAGGGTTTTCCCTTTATATAGGGGTGGGAGTTGGGCACTCCTCCCTTTCTTTTGGGCCCAGGTAATGGGCCAAGGATTAGACCGCTACAATTGTCCCCCACCAACCGAGAATTCGACCTCGAATTGGTCCCGCTGCTGGGTTCTGCAAACAACTTTGGACGGCTTAACTTAACTGCAGCTCGGGTTCCCATACATCATCCTGAATTATGTCTCTCCCCCAACAAACTAGTACCATTTTGGTTCTCTTTCTGTTGAACTCAGACTCCCGGCGATCCAAAATTCTGACCGGCTTGCTAGTTACTGACCAATTGCGGTTGACATCTGATGGCGGGTTGGGCATGATCAGTTCCGGTTCACGAACTTCCTTCCGTAAAATAGATACGTGGAACACGTTGTGAAAATCTGACACATCTTGCGGTAACTCCAACCTATACGCCACCACACCAACTCTCTCGATTATCAAAAACGGTCCCCTATACCTTGGCCTTAAATTTTTCAACTTGCGGTTTGGATCGTTATCCCGAAACATCCTCTTCTTGAGATACACCAAATCTCCCAGAACGAACTCCAAATCCTTACGACGCTTATCCGCATAACTCTTTTGACAATCATGGCCCTGCTTTAGCCTTTCCCTGAGCAGTTCCACTTGCTCGACCGTTTCTTGAATCATCTTCGTCTCTAAATAACACATCTCCCCCACCTCGGTCCAACATAGGGGAGTCCTGCAAGGTCGACCATACAAAGCCTCGTATGGTGACATCCCTATGCTCGAGTGGTAGCTGTTGTTGTAGGCACACTCAAGCAATGGCAGGAATATAACCCAATTTCCTTCCCAATCAAGCACGCACGCTCTCAGCATATCTTCCAATGTCAGAATTGTCCGCTCAGACTGTCCATCGGTCTATGGGTGATATGCCGTACTGAGAAGTACCTTCGTGCTCATCTCTTTCTTAAATGCTTGCCAGAAGATAAAAGTGAACTTCGGATCTCTGTCTGAACGATGCTGATTGGTGACCCATGCAAATTCACTATGCACTCGACATAAGTTCGGGCAAGAACCTCGGTCCCATCCGTTTTCTTTATTGCCAGGAAGTGTATAGACTTGGTAAGTCGGCCCACGATTATCTAAATCGCATCCTTCTTTCCCATTTTCTTGGTAGGCCGGTAACGAAGTCCATGGTTAACATATTCCATTTCCATTCCGGTATAGGCAACCCTTATAACAATCCGCTTTGAGCCCTCCTCTCTTCTTTGATTTGTCGGCAGTTCATACACTGTGAAACCCACTTTGGTACATCCCTTTTCATACCTTCCCAATGGTAGTATCGCTTCAGATTCTGATAAATCTTGTGGTTCCCATTATGAATCGAAAATTGCGACTTATGAGCTTGTTTAGAATTTCGTCCCGCAAATCCTTTACCTTTGGCACACAGACTTGATTCCTTAATCCTATCATTTCCTTCTCGACCATTGGTCGCGACGTGGTACCCAATCACTTCCTTCTCGACCAATGCTCGCAGGGTGCCGTCTTGCGATTGGGCTTCCTTAATCATACCCAAAAAGTTGGCTTGATCCAAAGCCTCCAATCCGGTGATATTTCATTGACAGTGTTGGCACACAACTGAAGGTTTCCCAGGGTAGCTGACAGTTCTTGCACTTCCTTATTCTATGAGGCGACAACCTTCCTCCTGCTTAACGCATCAGCCACCCGGTTAGCCTTCCCAGAGTGATACTCGATCTCAAGATCGTAATCCTCCAGAATTTCCATTCATTGGCGATGACTCAAATTCAGTTCTCCTTGGGTGAATATGTACTTCAAACTCTTATGGTCTGTGAATATATGTAACTTCTCTCCGTACAGATAAGCACGCCATATCTTCAACGCAAAGACTACTGCTGCAAACTCCAAGTCGTGGGTGGGGTAGTTAGCTTCGTGCTTCCTCAACTGTCTTGATACGTAGGCCATCACCCTCTCTTTTTGCATCAAAACACACCCCAATCGGATTCTGGAGGCGTCCGTGTAAACTATGTACGATATTCCCGGCCACGGTAGCACTAACACTGGAGTCCGAGTTAAAATTTCCTTTAGTTGCTCAAAACTCTGGGCGCACTTATCCGTCTAGACGAACTTTTCCTGGCAAATCCGTCAAAGGCTTTAGCTATGCTGGCGAATCCTTACACAAACTTTCTGTTGTACCTTGCCAGTCCCTAGAAACTGCGAACATCGGTTGCATTTTCCGGCCTTGTCCAGTTGGTGATAGAAGTGATCTTTTTTGGATCCACTGCTACACCAGTTTTCGAGATCAAATGGACTAGGAACTAAGTCTCCCTTTGCCAAAACCTGCACTTGCTGAGCTTGGCGAACCACTGTTGCTTCTTGAGCGCCGGAGGTGCCACTCGTGCTCTTCCTTACTCCTCGGGTAGACCAGGATATCGTCGATGAAGACAATGATACACTTATCCAAGTACTCCTGGAAGATGTCGTTCATCATCTTCATAAAGGCTGCTGGTGCGTTGGTCAAAACGAACGACATTACCACGAACTCGTAGTGTTCATATCGGGACCGAAATGCCATCTTTCTGATGTCCTCCTCCGCTATAAGAATCTGATGGTACCCCGAGGCAAGATCGATCTTAAAGAACCAGGAGGCTCCTTGCAGCTGGTCCAAAAGCTCATCCATCCTGGGCAACGGGTACTTGTTCTTGATGGTCACCTTGTTCAGGCCTTGGTAGTCGAGACAGAGTCTGAAGATTCCGTCCTTCTTTTCGAAGAACAAGACTAGTGTTCCCCACGGCGAACTGCTTGGTCGAACGAATCCTTTTTCCACGAGGTCCTCCAATTGCTTCTTTAACTCAGTCATTTCTGCGAGCGCTAAGCGATAGAGAGCCCTCGACAAAGATGCCGTTCTGGGCTCTATCTCTATCATGAAGGCTTCATTCTGCTCTGGTGGGGGTCCTTTCAGCTGTGCGAATACATCCTCGTATTCCGCAGCTACCGAAATGGTGTCCAAGCTCGGTGCTTCCTCTTTTCCTTTGCTGATCAGCTCTTCTGCTTGCATCATGGATATGATTGATATCACCTTTCGCGTTTTTATTCCCTTGAAAAAGATCTTTCCCTCTTCGGGAGGAAAAGTAACAGTCATCTTGGCGCAATCCATTACGGCTCGGTGTTGTACAAACCAATCTATTCCCAGGATGACTTCAAAGCCACCTAGCTCCACTTGCGATAGGTCCGCAGATAAGTCAACTCCGGCTACCGTTACTGGTTCTTCTTCGAAGATTTAGGTGCTTGCTACTTTCTCCGATCCAGCGGTCTCGAACTTCATGACTCCTTCTGCAAACCTGCCTTTAAAGGTCTAACAACTCGATAGCTTTGGACTTACAAAGCTATGTGTAGCTCCCGTGTCAAACAAGATGTGGGCGGCTACTACCCCAACCACAACCGATCCTACAGGGTTTGCTAAAACTAAGCTACTAGAATTCTTTACAATCATGACTCCACAAAAAGAATCACACAGGAAGGCAAGGGATTACGTACCCTCGATTGACCCAGCTACTTCGTGAACCCAACAACATGCACCCGAGGTCCTCGAGCTTGACCTCCTGGTGGCGGTGGTGGTAACGGCAGTAACCCAGCTCCTGCTTGACCTCTTGGCGGCGGTGGTGGTAACGGCTGCACCCCAGCTCCTGCCCTAGCAGCCTGGTTTGGGCACTCTCTTGCGATGTGTCCTAGTTGTCTGCACATAAAGCAGCTAATCACTCTCGGGTAATACAGGCATTCCCGCTAATAATGGCCCGGCTGCCTGCACCTGAAACAAGCTCCGGGTGGTACATGCTGCAACGGTTGTGCTTGCAATGGTTGTACCTGCTGCGCCGGTACTGGTGGTGCCGCAGCTTTTGCGGTTTCCCAGTTCCTCCTGGCTCCTCTATTCTGCGCATTCCTATGTTGTCTCTGCTCCTCCTCCCAAATAGCCTCTCAATCTGCTGCCTTCTCAATCAAATCATTGATTTCGTAGTAATCCCTCAGCTTGCAGCGGCACTTGGCTCTATCTTCAGTCCCGAGAGAAACCGAAGAATCAGCTCCACTTCGTCAGATACCTGCATGCAAACCTCCTCAGACGGTTGAACTCTTCTCCGTCCTTCCGCACACCCCTGTTTCCCTGAAGGAGGTTGTGGAACACTCCTTCCATCCTATCCATGCTCTCCCGTGAAAAGTAATTTTGGTTGAAATCTTCCTGGAAATCCATCCATGTCAGCAGACATCCCTGAGCGCTTTGCAATACTCCTTCCCAACATACCACTGCATCATCCTTGAGGTAAAAGGTAGCTATCTCAACGCGAAACTCCATCGGGCATCTGGCGGTGTCCAAATGTTGCTCCAGCTTCCTTCTCTAGTTATCTGCGGCAATGGCGTCTATCCTGCTGGCAAAATTCTCCATTTTCATTTCTCGCAGATGCTTCAACATACTCTAGTAGGACATCCTTTGCACCACCCTTGGCGCCTATTGTGGCGGTGGTGGTGGGTACTGATTCATCACTGGTGGAGGTTGAATGAATCCAAACCCCATAGAAGCGAATCCAGCTCCTCCAGCAACAAAGCCATCTCCACCTGGGATATTCCCAATTCCTCCTGTGGATTATGGCGCCGCATTAACATCTCCCATCATAGCTCCAGGAGATCCTGCTCCTACAGCTCCCATTGATGCTCCCATTGCAGCTCTTGCTGCTTCTGCGGCTCCTGATCCTGCAACATCTCCTGCAGCACCTCCTACAGCTCCGGCATTTCCAACTTGCACCTCCTGAAGGGCTGACAGTTCTTGCAGAAGAGCTGCATCTACGGCTACCTGTCCGGCAGCTAACGCTGCTCTTCCTGGGTGTTCAGCTGTTGGTTCTTGACTTCCGTGAACACTGGTTGCACTGCCTGTCGATGTGGCAGGACACAGATTTCGACGTCTTATTGCAAAAAAGTACGAATGAGTCAGATAGTGGTTGAATATTGAACTCACTTCCCGCGAGTATATAAGGAGGAGATCGGAGTGGTTCTCCTTGAATCTCTTTTATGAATCCCCATTTAGAAATGAATTGAAAACACTTTGAAAACAAAGATGAAATCCGAATATAAATACGCTATCATACCCTACTAGCCAGGGTGGCACCGGCTAGGTCTAACCCGGCTCCGATACCAAATTGTAAAACCTGCCCCGTCGGATCCCAGTCAACGACTTTTTGACTTCTCAAGTCATAGTCCACAAACCCGCAAACCAAGACATAAACCGCAATCCAAAACGTAAATAACCAAAGTGGTTTACTTTCTTAAAATTCCAAATCCTGAATATTACAAGAAAACCGAACTGAAAACGAACTTAACCGGAAACGAACGAAACACATAAGTCATTGAAATAAAATAAACGCCAAAGAAAAACCCGCTTCCCAAAAATGTAGCACCACACCGTCTGTCTACCCCTGCAACTCTCTAGGATTACCTGCAAAACAGACGACAAATGAGGCATGAGTAATTTGTTCAACACCAATACCCAGTGAGGGCGGATTCGAGGAAACCCGCTATCTCGACTTTATACTAGCACAACATTAAAGAAACGAGTCCAAGGTTAATAATACCCAAGCAATCCAACATATAATCGTGCATAACGAGCTCCCAGCTCACACTCATAATGCCCCATCGTGCGTCCCACGTACGAATCCGGAGGGCTCGTCATGCTCTCTCCGACGACCTACACGAAAATCCCTTAAAACGTTCTACCACACATAGCCTTCATACACAAACAACGTTTTTAGATTTAAGTGATAACCTATCTTCTAGGTGTCTTTTCAATATCATCAACACAATCATCCTCTAGATCTACTCTACCTAGGAAAGATACTATTAAATGAGGACTCATGTCCCGATATTGCAGAAAGATAGAGAAGAGATCACGTGCGTTCCTTACCTTAGTCTAGATCTGAGATTCGGAAGTAAATCTGAGATCCTGCACACGGATCTAGGGTTTTAGACGACAGATCTAGAGAAAGGAAGAACGGATCTGAGCGAGAGAGAGAGAAGGGGAGAGATACGGTTCAGATCTACGACTTCTAACGGATCAGATATGATCTAGAAGCAAAGATCTGAAGCAGATCTAGTGTTTAGCAAGAGGAAACAGAGTAGATATGAGATCCGGGAATTCTAACCTTAAAACACGAAGAACAGAGGGCTCTACACTCGAAAGAATCGAGAAAAGAGTGACTCGGGGTTCAGGATCGAAAACGGCAACGATCGGAATTTTCCGGCAAATATTTCGGCGAGAGGCGGCGGCGGTCACGGAGGTCCAGCGGCGGGTGTCCGACGGCTGTCGGCGGCAGGGATGGGTCCCGGTCACGAGCAAATCTTTGCTCCTTGCATTTTTGTGACAAATGGGGAGATGGACGCTTCTTTTTATAGAGGTGGGATTTAGGTTTTTCCACTTTAACATAATGGACTTTGGGTTTTGATCCACTCTTCCCTATCCTTTGGGCCCATGGGCCAAGGATTGGGCCACTACACAAGTAATCTTAACCCTCAATGTCCCCTTTAATTAATTGTTGAAGCGGCTTTTCAATGATTCGACGAAGTGAAGTATACCAATGATTCAATAAAGTTAGTACATGCAAGACCAGACCAAATCATATCTATTGGAATCAATGAATTCAGCGATAACTATCAACGAAGACGATGACAATTGATTATTATTGCAATGCAATATCAACGAAAATGAACCCATTTCTGGGATTCTGGCTTCATCTTCAAATGATCACTACAAAAAAGTTCGTTTGTGACGAAATTTTACGTCGAATATAATTCGTCGCAAATTGCCGTCGAGTTTACGACGATTTTATAACTAGTAAAAAATTTGTCTAATTAGCGATAAAGCTATTTTGACATAAAATCATCGTAAATAGCAAAGATTTTACGAAGAATAAGAGACTGGGATAAATTAATGTATAAACTTTTTTACTTTAAAATTTATTTGGACGTAAGTGACGTCGATTTGACGACGATTTCTGAATCATGTCGATTGATTAAAGATGAATTGACGTTTGTCGTAAAATCGTCCAAGCTTTAATTTAATGTCGAATTTGCGATGAATTCTTCGGTTGTTAAGCCCCTGTTTTTTGTAGTGGATGTATTATTCATGATCTAGGAAAAGCGAGACTCAAGAAATTCCATCAGGTTTGTTGCCATTTCAGCATTTCTCAACTGCTTATGTCACCTTCTTCTTTCTTTTTGGCCTGAAAGTTTGAACGGAAATGATGAAAAATGTTCTCTTTTTCGAAATACCATCTCATTAAGAAAAATGACTTGTCAAGAAATCCAAAGCTACTTTTGATATATTATTGATGGAATCTCTAGTTTTCAATAAGGGGAGATTTCATAGAATTTCTATATATATTTAATCCAATATCTTAGATTTAGAAGAATTTTTATAAATACTAATTTGAATAAAGAGAGAATCGGGGGGGGGGGGGGGGGGATTACCAAATCAACGAGTGGTTTGTATTCTTATTAATCATTAAGTTAACCAATACATGTATTTATACTAATATAAACTAAGGATACTAGGTATTTACAAATGATATATCTATTCTTTACATCCTCCCTCAAGATAGAGGCACTGCAATATCTATCCTTTACACTCTCCCTCAAGATGGAGGTAGTGCAGTAACTCCAATTTTGGAACAAGCTGTCTGGAAAGGTACATGTGGCTTTGTTAAAGCATCTGCTAGCTGATTTGTAGAGGAAACATGAGCCACACGAAGAGAACCTGTCTGAACCTGGCCTCGGACGAAGTGATAATCCAATGAAATGTGTTTCATACGGGAGTGAAACACTGGATTGGCGCTTAGGTAAGTAGCTTCGACGTTGTCGCAGTATATTATTGGAGTTGTGGGTATGCGAATGTGAAGTTCTGAGAGAAGGTTGCATATCCAGCGTACCTCAGCTGCAGCATTAGCTATTGCCCGATACTCAGCCTCTGTGGAGGATCTGGCCACACCCGTTTGCTTTTTGGACGACCAGGAAAAAGCTTGCTTGTCGAGGTAGATGACATAAGCATTAGTGGATACATAGTCATCAGTATCACCTGTCAAATCCGCATCAGAATAGGCATGGAGCAAGGCTTTGCTGTCTCAGGTTAGATGGATGCCGTAGGTCATTGTTCCTACTAGATATTGCAGGACTCGTTTGGATGCCTGCCAGTGTTCCGTCGTTCGTTGATGCATAAACTGAGAAAGTCTATTTACTACATAACTGATATCCGGTCTAGTGAAGGAGAGATATTGTAGGCTGCATATAACCATCTTGTACTGAGAAGCATCAGTTAATGTCGAGCCTGACGTGAGTGTTAGCTTCCGACTCTGTTTCATCGGAGTGGATACCGGTTTGACGTCAAGCACTTGTGTCTTTGTAAGCAAGTCCAGTATATACTTTCTCTGCATGAGATGAAGGCCTTGGCTGGTGAGTGTGACCTCTATTCCCAGAAAATAGCTGATATCTCCTTGATCTTTCAATGAAAACCTGTGAGATAGTCCTGTAATAATGGATGTTACAGCCTCATGGTTGTTGCCCGTAACAATTATGTCATCCACGTAAATCAGCATGAAGACAATGGTCGAGTGATTGCAGAGGACAAAGAGAGATGCGTCGGACAAGCTGTTGACAAATCCCATATGTGTTAAAAACGTTTTAAGCTCAAGGTACCAGGCTCCCGGAGCTTGTTTTAAACCGTATATGGCCTTCTTCAAGCGACAAACATGATGTGGGCGATCCTTGTAGATGAAACCCGGTGACTGCAACATATAAACTTCTTCAGTTAAAGTCCCTTGTAAGAATGCTTGATTAACATCAAGTTTTCGGATTGGCCAGCCATTGCTTTCCATGTGACCAAGTACCAGCCGTATAGTCACTGACTTGATAATAGGGCTGAAAGTTTCCTTGTAATGTAGACCATACTATTGATGATATCCTTTGTCAACAAGTCTAGATTTGTATTTGTCGAGATCGCCAGACGGCAGTAGCTTTGTCTTGAAGATCCAGCGGCAACCAATGACGTTCTGCGTTGGTAAATGCGGCACCAATTCCCAAGTTTGTTTTTGTATTTGACCATTGATCTCTTCAGACATTGTGTTGCGCCAGTGTTGTACTTTGAGGGCCTGTTGATACGTTGTAGGTTCCTGCGACAAGGAATTTAAAAACACAGCTGCTAGACCATACTTGGGATTAGGTTTGTCTATATTATTTTTATGTCTTGTGGTCATTTCGTGAGTGTTTTGAGGTTGTGGTTTTGCAGGTGGGTTTTTAGGTGGTGGTATTACTGGCGTGGGCGAAGGAGCAACAAGAGATGAGTGTGACACTATTGACAATGCTGGTGTTGGGTCAGTGGACCTTTGGGGGGTGGTTTGTACAACAGGTGAGGTCGGACCAGTGGGTCTTTGTTCGGTGATTGGGTAATCGGGTGGAGTTTTGCCAATGGGCAATTTGAGTGTGTGAGGGAGGAGAGAAAACAGTGTGAGAAGGAGCAGAAGGCAATACATGATCTTGTGGCGGCAGAGGCAATGGATTTGCCGGCGAGTGTGGTTGAGCACAAGGTGTTATTGTTCTTGATGACGACGCAACAGCGTTCAAATTTGTTGTTGGTGCGGGTATCTGAGGTGGAGCTGCTACGGTTGTTGTCCGAGGTTGGTGAAGGTCTAACGGCCGTTCCTCCCAAGGCCGAATGATCTCTACAGACGGTGCAAGGTGAGGTTGGACAGTTGCTTCGTCAAGAGAATGGACTGTTGTTGGCAATGTCGTACGTTGAGCAAATGGGAAGACACTCTCGTCAAATTTCACATGACGAGATACATACAATATGTTGGCAATGACATCCAAACAGAGAAAAGTGCTATGTTGTTGCGAGTAGCCAACAAAAAACTAAGCCTTTGACCGATCATCTAGTTTGGGTTTCGCATATGGTCGTAGCCACGGAAATGCCAAAGCAACCAAAGATTCTCAATGTGTCATAGTTAGCTGATTGACCAAAGAGTTTCTGAAATGGTGACTGATTAGCAAGCACAGACGTTGGGAGCTTGTTTATGAGATAAACAGAGGTTTCAAAGGCATAAGACCAGTACTCTTTGGGCATCCATGCAGTAGTGAGTAACCTCGATCCAGTCTCGACGATGTATCGATGCTTGCGTTCTGAAACGCCATTATGCACAGGAGTGTGTGGAGGTGTGGTGAGGTGTGAGATACCAGCGTGTGCAAGCATGGACCGCAAGGCAACGTACTCACCTCCATTGTCTGTGTAGAGAGTGCCAATACGAGTGTCAAAATGGTTCTCGACTAGTGGTTTAAAGGCTGTGAACACTTCTTTAACTTATGATTTTTGTTTGATTGGGTAAAACCAAGTATAACGAGTGAAGTGATCAATGACATAGTATTTGTGGTTGTCAATTGAGGTGATAGGAGAGGACCAAACATCAGATAAAAGATATTGAAGTGGTTTTTGTGAGGTAATCGAAGCGATTTTAAGATAGGAGGGGATGTATGTCCTAGTCGAGAATGCCATGAAGCCAACGTTGTTCGATATGTAGGTGACGAGAAGAGAACTGTGGGTGATGAGGAAGCAACCGGCCATTCTTAGAGATCATGCTTGGTGCGGCCTTGAAGAAGAGGAATCCCCATTTGAAGATCTTTCACCTGAAAATGCGCAGGAAAGAATTCAACAGAAACATCATTAGTGTTGCATAACCGATAAACAAAGATCAAATTCTTTTTGATGTCTGGGACGTATAAAACTTTATGCAACTGTAATTCACGAGAGAGGGAAAGCAGTGTAGTGGAACCAGTGTGCGTAATCGACAAGGGAGAGCCATCTCCTATGTGGACTTCATCACCACCGTGATATGGCTGGTGCAGGGACAAATGGAGAGATCCTGAGTTATATGATGGGTCGCCCTACTGTCAAGGATCCAGGTCCGGTGACTAGGTGGAGCCAACAACGATATTAGCCTGTGGCTTCCACAGCGTGAAAGTTTTCTGGTTGCGTGCAGCAGAAGGCGTGAATCCTTGGAGCTGCGGACATCTGCGTGCGCTATGGCCCTGAGTGCTACAAATCTGACAACAGCCAAGATAAGGCCGAGCTTGCCTCTGCTCCTGCTTGTGATTGTAGTTGTTGGATGACTGCCATGATGTGTTGTTGCGAGCTTGAGACTGGAATGAATGTTTGTTGTTGCCAATGTTGTTCGACATTTGTTGAGTGACATTTGCAGTCATAGGTATTGCTGGAGACACAGCAGGCGTGAGGAGTTTGTTCTCCTGATTGAGTAGCTTCTCATGAAGCTCTGTCAGAGATGGAGGAATGTCACGTCCTTCGATCTGGTCCACCAAGGTCTTGTAGTCGTCCGGTAGGCCAGCAAGGATGGTCTCTGTCTGATATTCTAGATCAAGTGCCTCTCCCATTATTGCAAGATGATCCATCCTTGTTGTTAAACCTTGAAAGTACTCATCAATGGACTTAGTACCTTTTGTCCAGCTTTTGAGTTGAAGCTTTACATGTTTGTAGTGAACACGGCTAGGCTTAGCATAAGTGTTGGAAAACATCGACCATATCTTTTCCGAAGTGGTGCAGCGCGAGACAATAGGCTGAACCATGATGGTTACTGCACCAAGTAAGCCACTGAAGATGAGTTTATCTTGTCTCTTCCAAAGGGTAAACTCAGGATTTGGAACAAGGAGACCATTGACAGTGAGAGTTGAAAGCGGAGCGGTTGTAGATCCATCAAGATATCCAATCAGACCGCAGCCATCAAGGAGGGAATTCACCTGGAGACTCCACATGAGGTAATTGGTGGAGGTAAGTTTGGTTACATTGGATGTGTTAACATTGAAAAGGGTTTGGTTATTGATGTGAAGGATCTCGTTATTGGTGTTCTTGTTCATGGCGAGAGAGGTAAGGTGCAGTCGGAAAAAAATTTGGAGGCGACTTAGTGTTTTGAAAATAGGTTTAGAGAATCGACTGCTCTGATACCATGTAGAAGAGGATTTTTATTAATCATTAAGTTACACAATACATGTATTTATACTAGTATAATACTAAGGATACTAGGTATTTACAAATGACATATCTATACTTTACAGTTTGTGACTTTCCTCCAAAAATCCACCTCAAACTCACCAAAACTTCGATCTAGGAGGCAGCAGGAAAGAAGACCCAAGGCGACAAGGCCACCTCACTTCTCGTTATTGATCTCCTTCCCCTCCGTGGTGGTCTCACCTAGCCCCACCACGAAACCTTTGTGACACATCGTGCATGCCCTCCTACCTTCCTTGGTGGCTTCCTCGACTTGTGATTTCTCATATCTAGGCCGCATCTCCATACTATGTGCCATCCTTGAGTTGTCGCTGTCCCATAGCGACACCAAATCCGGCATCTTACAAAGATTTGTCGACTTGACCAGGCTTCGTCAACGTTCGCTCCACCGAAGAAAGATTCCACACCTCGCACAACTGGAATCAAATTATCTTCTGTCGTCTCTTGCAGACCTCAGCTTTGTTATAAGAAACCAGAGGGAAAGCTCTCACGTTGCCGTCGAAAACCATTGTCGGCGAAAAGATCTCCAGAAAACAAAAAAAAAGCTACAACAAAACCCTAAAATGCCAAAAGAGAAATGAAAACGATCGTGTGACCTCACATGCACGTCCCCTTTGAGTTTTTTTAGTTAGTGTGGATGTTGAAATCCATGCTAAAAGTTTTGGCAGATTGGGGAAGGATTTGGGAGTTAAATCCTCAAAATCATATGATATATCAAAGATCAATTCGAACAACTAGTTAATATTTGAATAATTGTTTACACGTTGAACAATTATAGTATAAATAGATTGAAAATCAGCTCCTAAAACTAATGTTTTTAATTCCTTTGATAGTCATTCGTCAAGCTCGAAATCCACGTTTCTCGGACTGTACATGCTACAACGATTTACACAATTTTTTTGTCAACCGACTTACACAATTTCTGGTTTGTTTTGCTAATTTTGAACTAATATATATTTGATTAGTTACTGAACGGTCTTTAGATCCTAAATCTTTTATCCAAAATGAAATTGTTTTAAGGGAAAACTCATTTTAATACACAACTCAATTATTATTAGAACTTAACATTCCAATTAGAATTTGATCTGTGCTAAAGAAGCACGAATATATTTTTCTTAAAAATTGTTTTTTATACTAAATTTATTAATTATTTAACACAATTGTTAGTAGATGAATATTATGATATTTACAAGCTTAATACGGAAATACATTTGAATAATTTATTTTTGAAAATAATTTTATAATATTATGTTTTTAATCAAATAGTCATTATAAAAAGTTATGTGATGTAAATTTTAAAGTATTGTTTTGATTCAAAATATTATTTTTTAAAAACATCATATGCTCATACATATAATTTATTTGTGTTTTACGTATTTAATAATAAAATTTATAGTTTTATATAAATATAATGATAATTTTATAAAAATTGAAAAATGATAATCCATTTATTTAATTTTTACATTTGTTTAAGTTTATTTTAATATTTCTATAATTAGAATTGGTTAATTAATCTTTTAAACTGTCTTCCCATTAACAAAAATATTTTATTTTTAAATTATAATTAAAACAAATTAATATATATTTTTAACCTATCTTATAGTAATCTAAATATTTAGAAAATTCGATGAAACAAATTTTAAAAACTGCGATTGTGAAAATATCAATCGTAATATAAATCACCATATATTCGATTAATATAAATATTGAATAATTTTAATATTTATATCAAATTAATAAAATATCAACTGAAATTGGTTGATCAATTTTATTAATCCGAATACCTCTAGACATATATTAGTTTTCCAGTTCTTTACTTGGGTGGTTGGTTGATGCTTCTAAGAGTTGTTTAATATTTATAAAATGGAAATTGGTTAATCAAAATTTTAATCGTTTTAATGATATAAATATTAAGAATTTTAATTTGTTTTATAGATAAAATTTTAATTAAAATTATTTTATAGTAAAATTTAATAATAAATATTAATTTAATAATTATTTTCTTAGAAAATTAAAAATTTAAAAATATTTTAAAATTTTGTTATAATCTAGATTTTTGATATTTACTATGAAAGCGTTTGTATATTTTGTTTGACAAATTTTTTGTTTAAGTTAATTCTAATTACTTTAAACATGTGATTTCTCTAAAAATATTAAAATATATAATTTTTAATAGAATTTGTATAAAATAATATATTTAATATATATATTTTTAATAGTTAACTTTAAATTTTCTATTTTATAAATTAAATATTAATTAATAAAAAAGTTGTTTGTTTTATAGTATTAAAAATTATATAATAACCCGCCAAAAACTACAGTAGTATAATCATTTATTAATTCGACCAATCAATATATTTGAATAATATAAATATTTACTAATTGTTGATCTTTTATATTATTAATATTTTAGCTTAATTTTAAATATAAATTATAGTTTAGTTAATATTAATTCAAATATTTTTATTGTATTCAGTTTTTGAAATGAATATGCTAAAATTATTATTTTTATTTTTATGTAAATGTTTATTAAAATTAGTAGGTACAAATTTGTTTTTCAAAAATATTCATAAAATTTTGTTTTTATTTTTATAATTTATAAACCTAATTGATGTATGAATTCATTTAAATATATTTATTATTATGGATTATATATATATATATATAATATATTTATGAAATTAGTTAATTATCTAAAATAAAATGGATAAAATCATTTTTATTAGATTTTGCTATAATAAAAAAGAAATATGCATTTATATTCAAAATAAAAAGATATTGCAAGATATTATGATCAAATTAGTTAGAATTAATAAGCTGAAAAATACTAAGGAACAAGGTTTTCTCTCTCTTCGTTTAGAGAGATGGAATCCTCTCTGAAGGCTCACCGCCGACTTCGATTCTTATCCTCTTCCGGTGATTCACCTTCAGCTATGGGGTTTTTTCTGATTTCCCGATCTTCTCTCCTCCATATCTTTCAGAACGAGATATCTTTTTCCCCCGGTTTACCTTCTCTGATCTCGTTGATCGGTTTGTGTTTATCGTTTCAATAAGGTACCGGCGATGTTTTCCGGTTCGCTTGTTTTTCTTCTTCCTGTCTTGGTCTGAATAATCACAGGAGCTCTCTCTATGGTTGGTTAACTCTTCCGCTTTGTCGGAGTTCGCCGGGTTTCCCCGGTTGTTGTGTCTTGAATCGGGTTTCTCTTTTCTCTCTTCGCCGTCTGCTCCCTGTTTTCTCACGGACTTGCTCTGGCCCTCCGTTCTACTTGGATTAATATCGTCTTCGTGTCCACTGCGTTAGAGGACACGCTTCCGGTGGTTTCTGCTTTGGTCCTTGACCAAACGGCGACGGCGCCTCCTCGATTTCGGCGGTTTCCGGTGCTCTTCTTGTGACTGTTTTTTCTTTGATGCAGGTTTTGGTAGGTGGTGCTCTTGGGAGGCTTCGATTCTCAGGTGGTCCTAGGTCGTTTCCAGAAATTGGTTCGGTGAGGAGTGGCTTCGTTTTCCTCAACGGTCGCACGTTTATTCCCGGCGGTGCTGCAGATGGGTGGCCGAGTTGCATGCCGAGTTCGAGCAGGAGATGACGCGTGGAGTGCTGATCTGTTCGTTGGCTGAGTCACCGAGTCACTCGGATATTTTTTTTTGGTTTGGGTCCTGGCCCATTTGATTTGTAACGCCCTGGCCCATAATTGTATCTCCTGTTGACAAAAAAAAACAAAAATTAGTTAGAATTTAGTTTCACATTATTATATTACCCTTAATGAATTAATTAAATAATATATATTTCCAATGGTAAGTATCGTAAACATGAATTATTATTTTTTCTGTAATAAAACATTAACTTTTAAAATTGTACCAATCTAAAATATAGATTTAACCTTTTTGGCAACTTAAAGATTTAACCTAAGAAGTAATTATCGTTAATTTTAAAATATTTTATTCAAAATAATAATTTTAAATATAAATAATAATAAATGTTTAAAAATAAAAAAAATTCAAAAATTCAGAAGATCTAACTTTTAAATTACGGATTCAAACTTTAATAATAAAAATGAAAAAAAAATTATATTTCATATATTTATTTTCTATTTTTTATTTAAATTAAAAAACACAAATGATATTAGTTCAATAGAAAATTTAAATAGGATCTTATTTAATTATTTAAATACGAATCGTGTTTTAATTTAAATTTTTAATTTTACATCCAAATAAAAGAAAAATGTTTTATTTTCTTTTCAATATTAAATTTTAAATTTTTATTTATAAAATTATTTTATTTTTAATTTTGGGTATTTTTTTAAACATTTATTATTTATAATTATTTAAATATAAATATTTTAAATAAAATATTCAAAAATTAACCATAGTTAATTCTTAGGTTAAGCCACTGATTGGCAATTAGGCTGTGAAAGCTGTGAAAACCTTAAAAAATATCTACAATTTTAAAAGTTAAAAATTAACTAAGCGGAATTTATAAAGCACACAGTCCTCAAAGTCCTAGAAATCCTCCTAAAAAAACTCACGGTCCTTTTTATTAAATTTTGTTCACGTAAGACATTTTTTTTTAAAGCTAGCATATTTGGCTTTGATTTTTTGAAAGTCACAGCCTTAAAAGTAAAGTCCAAATTTTTTACAGTCATTATTTTAAATAGTCTTAAAAGTAAAAGTGCTAACCAAGCACAGCCTTATATGATGTTAGATAGGGTCAATTGCATTAGGTGTATGTTTTTAATGTTTTTATTGCATTTTTGTATCTTTTGAATCTGAGTTGCAATGTTGTATCTTTTTGTCAGAAATTAGGTGATGAAAAGACCAATATGTCCCTCTTTTTATTTGACTGAAAGTTGGTAACTAGTTATTATTTGTGTCGTTGAGGTTAGGAGAGGTTGGTTAAAGAAAGAAAACTGAATATCTTAGAACTCCAAAAACGCCAGGTCGTGAAAGGATTAAACTGAACATTATTCAATAATGATCAGAAGGTAAAAGTCGGTTTATGTAAGATTGCAGTAGTCTAAGTGTGTTCTTTCGAAAAGTTGGGGAAATGATTGTTCCTTTTGCAGATGATGGTAGAAGATAAGCTTCAAAGTAGATTGTACAAGACGGATTGTTATCCAGAAGGTCGGCTAAACATATATTCGAAACCGGAGATACTTAATAAAGTGTGGACGAAGATAAGGAAGACGCTGGAGTGGGGAAGACTTCGAGATTCGAGTTTTGGAGAACTGTTCAAGCTGCCAGTCAAACAGAGTTCCGTATCTGGGAAAATGATCCATGGTCTACTGGCGAGGCAAGTAGTAACCAAAAAAAAGTATGAGTTGATTACAGTTTTTGCAGGCCAACCCCTTAGATTTTCTTTAGTAGAGTTCGGCATAATCACTAGATTAAATTGTTGTGAGTGGCCGGAACAAGAGGAGATTGAGGAGAAGAGAAAGGAGTGAGAAGGCTCGATATCTGTGTGGGAAGAATTGTTCGGTAGTATGAGTAAAGGTGGGAAGAGAGTATACCACGTTGTTAGAATTGAAGACATACTTGTAATGCTCGACGATCCAGCGATGGATGGATTAGAAAGGTTGAAACTTGCACTGATATGTATTGTCGATTGGGTACTTATTAGTAGAAACCAGACAGCGAAGGCAACAACAGATTTTGTTGAAATGCTGAGTGATGTGGATTACTTCCTAAGGTATCCATGGGGCCGGGAGTCGTTTCTGAGGACGATTAAATCAATGAAGCCTGAGTCAAGATCTGGGAAAATTAGGGATGATCCTATTCAGACGTTCAGAACGCAGGTGCAACAACAAACTAAGGTCGTCTATGGATTTCCGCTTGCTTTCCAACTACTAGCTTTCCGTTGTATTCCTGGTTTTTTGGAGCAGATGCCCGAATATGAATCCAATGCTGATTTCATGGATACTGGTTTTGAGAAAATACCCAAAAACAACTGGATAAGCATTGACAATATGTTGGATATAAAGTGTAGACCTGAAGTAAGTGCAACTGCGCTAGAATGATCTATAACTATACTAACCGTTCTCATAGGCTCATTGAGCATACATCCAAGCCGTTCGTAGAGTATAAGAGGAGGACAAAGGCATCGGTCGCAATTGATGACCGAACCAGCAATGAAGCTGACTCGGTTGTAAATGATAAGTTTAAGATTTGGGTAGAAGATACATTTAAAGAAGTGAGGATGCAAATATTTAAACAGGAAGTAGAAATAAGTTCGTTGAAATGAAGAATGGCGTTCAGGGATTGTAGGTTGCCGAAACATAGGCGTCTAAACAGTCCACTCCAAAAGAACACGTTGACAGGGATGAAGAAAGTGTTGTTAGGTGCATCTAACAAGAGGATGAACAGAAATCTTGATGGTGAAGGGTTTGGGAATAGTGGTACTAGGGTGGGTGGCCGATCTTTTGAAATTCCTACTGCCAAAGACGAGCCAATTTGGGAAGATCTAAATCTTATTATATCTGAAGTAACTCATCTGCCTCATTCACGTGGGCATTCAAAAGCTAATGGTAGAAAGGAAGCCATGGAAACCACGATAAAGGTGGAGGAATTGGAACACCCGATGGAAGTCATATATGCGGCAGGTAAGCTGAATACACTTTGTGAGGGAGCAGTAGAGGGAAGTTTGGTTGTTGAACAAGTAAAGGAGGTAATACCGAAACTTTGAAATATATTTGGTTGTTGATATAAATTAAACGTGTTAATTACTGAAGAACTATGATGCGTAGAGCAACTACAGAAAGATGGTTGAACTAAAAACAGAGAACACACCTGTAACCAGATTCGGGGAGCAAAAACAGGTGATATATAGGACATGTGTCCTTGGCAGAAATTTTTAAACCAGATGTGCTATCCACAAAATTATAGATAGTGGATTGGTAGGATTCTGTGTATTGAACATGACTGTTGGTCCTTATGACCATCTTTTTATGGTAGGGTTTCAATGGGACTCGTCTGGAATAAATAACGGGCGACACATCAAAAGATAGGCAGATTGATACATCATGGATGCAATGTATTACGCAAGATGGAAAGGAAGTAGATAAGCGATCAATGGTAATACATGAAAGAATTTGAAAGGTTTATTGTGCATTATTAATGATTGTCGAGTAAGAGTTCATGAAGGATTGTATCCTGTGACAGATGGAAACTATCCACGGTACTAAATTTGCAAAAGAAGAATGTTGAAATGTACCCAAAGTTTGCAGAACTAATAATAACGTATATTGGCCTATATAATGTATGTATTGTTTTTAGGCGTAATGTCAGGCTAAGTTTCTAGTTAGAGATGAAGAAAATTCTAATGACATATTCACAGAACCTATGGTGGATAGTTCTTCCAATAAGCGAATATTTTGTGTGGGCGAGAGGTCCCAGAAAGAATGGATAGTTGAATCTACATGATTTGCTAATAATTTTTAGTGAGCTAGGGAACTGAAGGTGAAGTTGGGGAAAATGGGAAGGATATTAAGGAGAAGATAAATGTTATGAAAAAGTGTCACGCTATGAAAGGAGAGGCAGTTACTACCGGAGAGGATGAGGTGAATGGTTCCTCTCAACCCCGAAAACGTGTAAAGACTAGTTTAACAAATGCAGAGGTCGAGCTTGCGCAGACGTTTGAGAGGCTGAGGGAATGTGAAGACATGTTTATTGGACATAAGCATGATTGGGAGGCAACGCTTAAGCTCCGTCCTAAAAGGTACGTTTTTTTTTGTGATGATAGTTAGGAATACATGGTTACTTGGGGGTTCAATCGTGCAGGGAGTATGTGCTTAGGAATTTGATATGGAGCGAGGTGGCGATTAGCAACAAATTCTTGCTTGACATTGCAGAGCCTATGAAATGTGTAAACACAACTGTTAGTTTTAGCTAAATGGGATATATAATTTGGCATAAACCGATAACTTATAGGATTCTGGGTTTTCAGCATATGCAAGTACTGGAGAGTTCATATACATGAAACATGCTAGCCACTACGCAGCGGAGAGGGTAGTCTTCATGCCGCCTTGGTTCTCAAGTTATTTGCAAGGTAAATATAGGAGATTTTCTTCGGCAAAGGACAAGAGAGGCTATCGCTAGGGCGATCAAATCAAGGAGTTCATATATGGCGGGTGGATTAACGGGAAGATTAAGGCAAAATGGTTTGAAGATGTTTGAACAATATACGTTGCGATGGATTGTGGAAATGATCACTGGGTTGGAGTTGTGATAAATATTGACGTGTGGTCAGTTGAACTAATAGATCCAATACAAAACAACGGTCAGGGTAATCAAGCTGCTGAAGACATTGCTCCAATTATAAATATGGTCCCCTACATTGTGGATACGTTTTTCGAATTTGACATCGATACGCGATGTATGAAGGCGAAAGAGGAAAGCAAGGCAGGGAAAGAGGAGGCGAAGGACAATATGAAGGCCTATTCATGGAATCGGTCGGAGGGTTTGAACAAGAATAATAGAGCAAGTGATAGCGGTGTAGTTACAATGAATATGCTCGAGCTTCATGGCATATCACAAGCATATGGATTGGAGACTATGGCAGATGAGTTCGTGAACCAAATAAGGCAGGAGTACGCAATGGACATTTATAAGAACTGGATTGTCCCGGAAGTTCTAAAACAAACCGTGTGACAATCAAGTTTTGTGTATGTTAAACTCTGAGACTTTGGTATTATATGTTGTTTATGATATTCTGAATCAAACTTTGTGACAAATCAAGTTTGGTGGATGGGTAAACTATTTACAATGAAAGGTTTGATAGGAAAACACAGAAGGTATGTTTGTGGATGGTTGCATAATTGGGCTGTGAAGCACTTGATGGATAGATATATGATTTAGGCGTAGTTTCTGTAAGGGGGATGTTTCAGGATAGGAAGAATGATTAACATGTAAATGATAGAATATATGTACAGGAGTATGTCTACGTTTTGTGGATACTACGTTTGAAAGTTTTGAGTTACAGTATATTAAATTAAAATATTCATTGTTATATATAAAAAATAAAGAGGTAACGGGAATGTAATGGCTTTGGGAATCATCAACAATAGGGGTATGATTGGACCGGGCAAAATCCACGTGGGTGGAAGTTATGATGGAACATACATCGGTAGTTGCGTTATGTAACTGGAGGCAAATCTGTTTTGATTTATTTGTTTGTGTGTGTTGGATATTATGAATACAGTAAATAGTGTTGCATGTAGGAGTACAGCCGTCGGTCCGTGGATGAGTGATGTGATGTGAGAGAATGTTGACAATTTGACGCATGCATGAAGAAATTGAACAACCACAAAATTTGGGAGTTGACGAAATAGGAAGAACTAATGGGTGGATACGAATCTTGGGTATGTGGACGAAATTAGGAACAGTTTCAAAAACAAAGTAATAGTGGTAACATGTGGTTATCTGAACTGTATCATGATTTATGGATGGGGATACGACTTAGCAACTAGGAAAACAAAAAAAAGTTCTTCCTCGAAGTCGTGAGAAATAAAAAGTACCTTCTACTACGAGGCATGATCCCGAGATGTTATGGATATATCTGTTATGGATATATTTATGTGATTCCTTCAAAATCATGTATTTTTGGGACTGATAATGGATGGATAGCCATACAATCCATAAAACCGAAATTTAGCTTAAAGGATAGTTCATTGTACACTACTGTTTAGCACTACTTTCAAATGGATAATGAACTAACCATCCAGATATAAGCTGGTATGTATCCAGTTTAATCGCTTGACAATGAACTATCCTTAAATTTCATTCTCCAATTGGCCTGCAGAATAATTTAAAAAGGATAAATAAGAGATATCCATGTGACATCTTGTTTGTGTCGATCGATGTTCCTAGTATATATATATATATATATATATAAGGATTTAATAGGCATCCATATAAGTAGTAAGTTTGGTTACATTATTTATGAAAAGTAAGAGGTTAATTGAATGTATGTATATATTTACATGTGTATCTTATTTTAATAAATAAATAGACGATGAGTTGGCGTGTATAATAAGAAATAATGATGGGTCTGAGATTTATAATGTATGATTAGACGGCTGATAGGTAGATGTTTCGAAGTTCGTACGAACATCGAACATTGCGTTATCCAACTTCAAAAATGTATTATTTATAGTTTAAATGGATAGTATAAATACTTTTTATCGTTGTATATGTCGTATATGTGCATGTAGTACTACATATGTCAGTCCATAAGCTATTTTATTAAAATAATGCTAGCGATGTAAGGTAATTTTGACTATTTTACGGTATAAAGACGATTTACCAATGGTTCCATAATTAGTTATTGACTTAGTGTTAAGGAATTAGTTTGTGGATAGGACAATATTGGATATGTAGTTTCTATGTAGTGTAGTTAGGAAGGAGTACCGAACTTTATAAGCGTTGATCTAAAAATATAGGAAATGTTAGAAGTTGGGTACATATTGGAAAAGTAATATGAATTGTGTCTATCTCCTTTGGATACATTTTCTATAAATTAATATGTTTATTTTGAGTATGTGTACTGACAAAAATGGATAGAAAAGTGAAGATTGAATGTTAGTCGATAGTTTGTTACAACGACGTACAACGACTCGAGTGGAAGGATTTGAATCATAAAAGGTTATTTCCCAAAATGAAAGTATCCGATTGAATAAAGATTATTTGTATATGTTATCATGCATAAATGATGGCCTTGGAACTCTAAAAAATGATTTTACTGGTATAAGGATTGTTGTTACGAAGGTTGTGAATGGTCAAACAAAAAACTGGGGGGGGGGGGGGCGTAGGAATAATCATGTTATGGCGAGTTGGAAGGTTAACTGAAAATGTTCGGCCTAATGGATAGTGTAGTAACTGACACGTGTTATATAACAGGTGGAGCAGAAAGGGTGGCTGGGAAGGTAATTATGGGTTACATTTTAAGAGGCTAATGTTTATCTTTTCCGGGGTAAGGAATAATGATGGCCTATTAATCGTAGAGTAAAATATGAAGTATAAAAGTTTGTGTTCCCGATGCGTTTTTAATAATATGTTTTGATTCAACGAAAGTTATTTTGTTTTGATATGGTTTTGTTAATATGGATATAGAACCTTAAACAGAATCATGGAGAGAAATAATAGATATAGCTGGATTAAAAAGAAGAGAAAGCAATAAAGGTTCAAACCAACAACAACCGAGAGCAAAAAAAACAGAACCGGTTATAAACCGGTATCCACAACAGAATTCCAATCGGAAAAAACATCTAGTTAAATATTAGGCCGCACCACCGCCACCATTTCCCCAAGCTTTTGCGTTTTGAATTGCCCTCTGGTGCCAACCGTCTTCGCTATGAACCCAATTTCCGTCAGTTGTGGAGACTTAGATTTCGAACCATTCGAGAAAAGTCTGTGGAATGATTTCGAGGATGCATGAAGACTCGATGGCCCAGAAACATTATCGCACATGCCGAGTCCTTTAACATCTTCATGCAGGAAGTCGTGCTGATACTGATAAACGGAGCAAGGGCATGTCCTTATTCTACTTAGGTCTGCATAATCTCTTATCAGCCCAAGATCAACAATGATTTTGATAGGCCAAGGGCGACGCTCGAAATCCCTAACATGTCTTCTGAGAGAACGTATAAAAAACGTGATAGGAAAGGAAGATTTGAACCTGAATCGAAGGCAGGTGATATGGATCGCCGGATGACTTCGTAACAATACATTGTAGGTTTGCACCCAGCAACTGCGCACCGTTTGATTTCCTGGAAAGCCTTTTGTCTTTCATCTGTGTACATGTGATATATCACGGTTTTTACCAGTTTTAGACCATGATATAAGTATGTTTTAGAGTCTTTTCGTGTTTCTTTAGAGTCTTTTACAGGTATTATTAGATATATGCACGTTTGGAGCGGATTTGGTAATTTTGGAGCTTTCTGGAGCATTTTGGAGTTTTGACCAGAGAAATAGAGTTCACTGTCCAAAACAGAGTTGTGCATCGATCGACACAACATGTGCATCGATCGACACACATGCGTATAAGGATTTTCTCGGCGGTTAATGAAGAGTATTGGAATCTGCACTTTGGCCCAGAAGTTTTTCATAATTACAAAGAAGCTCCAGCCGTTATTAGATCATTATATTAGGGTTTTTAAGCCATTTTTTAGGCTACGCTTTACTTACGCTTTATTTTACATTCAGAGAGTTTTAGGGGCTGATCAGATACTCGACAGAGAGAAGATTTCGAACCCCTGTTTCTTATTCTGTTTTATGATATTTGGTTTTCTATTCATGATGTCTTTTGTTTCGATGATCATGTCTGAGTAGTTTACCAGTTAGGTTTAGGGATTCTCACAGGGGATTTCATGGAATTATAGGTTGATCAATCTGTAGGGATTCATATCTTTCTAGTTCTTCATCTAGGGTTGTTCTTATTGCTTGATCTAAATTGGCCACTTAGATTATTGATGTTAGGTTGATTTCTGTAATGAAAGTTGATTAATTAACTAGAAAGAACTTAGATGAGCAATTTGACTATTCGCAAAGAAATTTGGCTTAGGAGAATTGTGAACGAAAGAACCTGAGATTAATGCTTGTTTAGAACTCTAGGATTCGCAACGAAAGTTGGTCTGTTATAATTATGTGATTCTAGTTCTAGAACAGTTCTTAATTAGATCCCGATTGATTGATTAGCATGTGTTCCTGATTTCCTGAGAACTCCCTAGACTTGACGCTTTGCCTTCTTGCTTACAAAACCACTTCTGCTATTGATTTACTTTCTGCTTTGCTATTTAGTTTCTCATTAATTTCTCCTAGCTTAACTTAACCGTTCTACAATCTATCGCAAGAATCTAGAGTCCCTGTGGATTTCGATACCCTATATACTACTGATTGTTTGTGCACTTGTAGTGTAGATCTAGGGATTAAAACCTGATCGTATCAAGTTTTTGGCGCCGTTGCCGGGGAATCTTTTGAGTCTTCGATAGATTTGAATTTAGGGTTTAGACTAGGTTTTTCGTTTTTGTTTTTGTTACTAATATTTCTCTGTTTTTCTCTGTCGCAGGTCTGACTTTCGCTTAGCATCGATCGTTGCATTCATCTGAATCGATCGTTGCAGGGCGAATTTGAGTTGAATCGATCGTTGCCTCTAAGCATCGATCGTTGCACTGCGATTACCGACGGTTTATGCAGACGCGTGAAACCAGAAGTAATCCGAACTCGAATCTCGTTAATCTCAGGCTTGAGGAACTTGCTAGACTAGAGAGAGCAAACAGAAAAGATCAGCGAGCAAGGATGAACAACAATCGCTTGATTCTGATACCTGATGCTGAAGGCATCCTAAGAGACCGACAGAACAATCCGTACAATGCTGTTGGGAAAAGGATTGATGCTGAGGGACGAGTGATCCCTGAACCTGAACCTCAACCTCAACCTCAAGCTGAAGGTCAGAGGCAGATGGTTGCTGCTAATGAGAGGACTCTTGCTGACTATAACCGACCGGATGAGTTCTATGCTAACCGGTCAGCAATTGTACCTCCTGGATTTGAGAGAAATGATTTTGAGAGCAAGACTGTCTACTACTCTTTGCTGAGACAGAATCCGTTCCATGGTCTCCCACATGAGCAGCCGATGGATCACATTGATGACTTTGAGGACTTCGTCACTGGGATGAAGTACAATGGGGTGAACTATGATTTTCTCTACCTTAAGCTTTTCCCCTATTCTCTCGCTGGAGAGGCTTTAGCTTGGTTGAAGCAGCTTACACCTGGTAAGTATACTACTTGGAATGTTGTGAAGAGAGAGTTCTTGAGGTACTTTTACGATGATGCTCGCTCTGATCAGTTGAGACAGGATATTTTCATATTCACCCAAGGTCCTACAGAGCCTCTTAAGTCTGCTTGGATGAGGTTTAAGAAGTATCAACGTGACTGTCCTCACCATGGATTCTCTGAAGTGATGCTGCTGGGCATATTCTTCAGAGGCATCGATCTACATTATCAGTCCGCATTGGATAATGCCAGCGATGGCAATTTCAATACAAGGACTCATGAACAGGCTAGGACATTGATTGATAACTTGGTGAGCAGTAATAGCACCAAGGCTGCTGATAGGAGAAGGAAAGAGTCTGGTAGGAAGATCGACAATCTGGAGATTACTGATATCATGAATAAACTGGAAACTGTTCACAGTTTGTTGACTGCAAAGAAGGCTGTCCACTTTGCTCATGAAGTTGAGGTGTTTGAAGCTGAAGAAGTTCACCAGGAAAAGGATGTGAACTACATCAGTGGCTCTGGATTTCAAGGAAACAGGTTTGGAAATCACCAAGGTAATTCTTATCAGAGGACTTATGGATCATCCTCCTATCAGACACCTCCTGCTGCTAGTGCTCATGAGATCAAGATGGAAGCTATGATGGAGCGGTTGTTGTAGGGTCAGACTAAGACTGTTGTAGACTTCAATGGAAAGATAGATGCTTTGTACTCAGATTTGAATGGGAAGTTTGAATCCTTGAGCACACATGTGAAGAAGCTAGATGTTCAAATCTAACAGACATTTCAAGCAATACATAGGCAGAATGGAGCTAGGACAGCTGAGCAAAAGCAATACGTCAATGTTGTGATCACAGGAGATGAGATTGACTTGCTAGGAGAAGAAGAGAGCATAATCTCGGATTTTTTGGAAGAATTATGTCTGTCTGAGACATGCATCGATCGATGCATCCTTGATACGTCTGATGAAATTGCTCAAAATCGCCTTGTGTCGATCGACACACCTACTGCATCGGTTGACACAGATTGCAGACGGGACCAGAAACCTGCATTAGTCCCAGAACGAGTCTACAAGCCCCCAGATTCATATTTTAAGGCTTCTAAACTGTCTAAACAGGAGCTAGACGTGGCTAATTGGGAGAAGAATCTGATTCAGATTTCAGAGAAGCTTCCAGACCCAAGAGCCTTTGTGCTAGACTGTTATATCTCTAAGGAGAGATTCAAGGAATCTCTGTGTGACTTAGGATCTGGTGTGAATCTCATGCCATACTCTGTGGCTGTGAGATTGGGACTGATAGATTTCCAGCCTACTAGGATCTCTCTTATCCTAGCTGATTGTTTAAAGAAGTGTCCAGAAGGAGTTCTTAAGGACATTCCTATTAGAGTTGGAAACTACTAGATTCCAACGGACTTTGTGGTGCTGAAATATGAGATTGAGCCTGATGATCCTCTACTGCTTGGTAGATCTTTCTTAGCTACTGCGGGCGCAGTGATTGATGTGAGACGCGGATTGATTGATCTCCATCTGGGAGATAAACCGTTGAAGTTCAGAATAGACTGACTGCAGAGACCCACCATTGATGGACAGAGCTTCAGTGTTGTAGTGGAACCAGAGAGTCCGATTGGAGAGAAGAAGATGGCGGTTCCTCTTGAACCTACTCTAACATCTTCAGTTCATGCAACTGCTTATAAGCAGAAAGATCCAGACATCGCATTTCCACCAAAGGTAAGACATGAATCATCTAAGCTTAAACCTCCTAACCGCATTGCTTTGAATACAGGAAAACGCAAAATCCCACCCTTGCTTCGCTCCCGCCCTGGTTCTGTTCACTCTTTCCTTGGAAGATCTCATGATCCGAATGCTTATACGCCCCCTTGGATGAGGAGACATTCACAGAGACACTCAAAGTCTCTGTTGAAACCGCCGTAAGTCTGATCTCCTTTCCATAGTCAAGCTAATGACTTTAAAAGAGCGCTGAGTGGGAGGCAACCCACTGTTAGGTTCGTTTTTGTTTTCATTTTGGTGTTTTGATTTTTCTGTTTAAGTGTGTTCAGAGGCGTGAGAAAAACAGGCAGAATCGCCCTGCATCGATCGACACACTTAGTGAATCGGTAGATGCAGTTGCGATTTACGGTTTTCCGATTCAATTGTGGTTCAGACACCGGTTATCTACTTAACTGTGGGCATAATCATCTTGCATCGATCGGCACCTTTGTGGCATCGATCGACGCAGGCCGACGACAGGTAAGTGTTCTGGCCCTTTTTGGTTTGTTTCATTCCGATTTCTTTTCTTACCAAACCTAGGCTTGACACCACTGGGGACAGTGTGTTTCAAGTGTGGGGGAGGTAGCTACTGACGCACGCTTTTGTTTTCTTAGAGTCAGTCCAAAATTTTGTTTTATCGAGTCAAACAGTCTAAGTAGGAAACAATGAATTTTTGAGAAGTTAACAACACTTGTAGGAACTTAAGTGATCACTGGGATGAAGTTGTAGGATCAATCTATGACTATTAGAAAACCCAATGCGGATCAGCCTACTGAGGACACCCATATCAATTCAGGTATTCAGAGAATCCTTTACTGACTTCACCCCTTAATTTTGACATAATTTTCTCAGCTAAGGGCTTGGTATACCTTGAGTCGGACTCCTCTGTTAGTTCTGACACAGCCTGTAAACCTGTCCAAGTAAGGTTCCCTTCTCCCCTTCCCTAAAGTAAAAAAAAAGAATAATAAACTGAGGATGAGCTAGTAGCTCCGAAGTGGTCACGGGAGTGGTAGCAACCACTATTACCTCATGTGCATTCATGGAATGTGTCCAAAGTACACCCCATAACGAGAGATCTTAGCAATATTTTTTTCAGCAGAAATGGAGGATTCTTTTCGAACAACTTTTTCCCCCAAGGATAGGAGAAGCGACATTGAGCGGTTGGAGGACAATATGTCGAAGAAACAAGATAGGCCAAAATCTGTGGTAACCATAATGGGCGGCAAGGTCTCTTTTGTAGAAGAGGAGTCAATAAGAACCGGCGAGTAGCTGAAGGTTGATGTCGCAGATGTTTCCAACCCAAACTCGGTCAAAACAACATGGACAAGGTCAGCCATCTTCATGCCTAGCGTTACAGGAACAACTCGATATACCTTCTCTATGTCAATGACAAACCTCCAACCCACATCGCCTTTAACAAGCCATGAACCACACACAACAACACAATGCATCTTCGAGAATGAAGGGAACACGGTATCAATGAGTTACCTACTATATCAGCAAGTGTTTTGGGTGTCATGTAAAAACAATATGACAAAGTCCAGTACGTTTAATAATATACAAAACTAAATAATGAAACAGCTTTTTAAGTCTAACTAGAAGAAAAGGTAACTAGGTTAGTAACTATAAGACCTATTAGTTGATTAGTTAGATAAGGATAGAATAGACTTTTTGCCACAAGAAATGTCAGAAAACGATACAAAAAGGCAACTAGATTTGGAAAGATACAAGTTTACAATATCTTTCTAAAAAAGATACAATAGGTGCAATAAATTCATGTTAGATGGGTGTACAGTTTTAAAGTTGGTGTATTACTATAGAAATAAAATTGAATTCATGTATTAAGTTAAAAATTAAAAAAAAATTATATTAAATTTGTAATAATGACTAAATTGGTATACTAAATAGGAATTTTCTCTTGTTTTAACAGAGTCGATATGTCGATTAATTGGATTGTAACTAGGACCGAGAGATTAATGCCTAAAATTTGATCCTATATATGTCGAATTCGATATATTTGTAGGCCAAATTCTAACTCCAGTAGTTTTTTTTAATCAACCTACTTCAACATTTTAGTACATTTACCATGACGGGAGGATAATCGTTCCAAGAGTAGATCTCACTCGCTTCTCTCAATTTTTCTCTCATTGTTTCCTCCGATGGGTTCTCTCATCTTTTCTGGCGTCGTCGTCGGCGAGTGAGAGGAGTCCCCACCCTTTTTCTCGCCCTTGCTCTTCTCTCCTCAAGTTGTTTGTTCGCCATATCCTTCTTTTGTGGCAGTTAGTTGTTGTCGGCGGTGTCTCTGTGGATTTTCGCGACAAGCGGCTTTGGGTCTTTGTGGATCTCGCCGGATGAGGAAACAGTGATTGAAACTTCCTCAAGGGTTGTGGTCGTCTCTTCGCGGCGATGCTCTCTAGGTGTTGGTGGTCACTTTTGTCTGATGGAGTCTGGCGGCTGTGTGCGAGCTCAGAAGTTGAGGTGTACGAATGTGTGGGTTTCCTCTCGGCTGGTGGTGTCCTGAATAAGGTCACTATATAGGATGGCGGTGGGTGTGCAAAAATTAGCTGCCGGCGCTAAGTATTATGATGATTTGCCTTCGGGTGGTCAAAATTCTCCTTGCCTTGTCTTGTCTCCTCTCTGTCTCTCGACCAGTTTCTCAATAAGGCATAGTGCTTCCTCGGTGGCAGTGATTTCCTTCTTCTAGTGGCGACTCTTCCGTTCAGTTTCTAGCTCAAGTTTCTTTTGGTGGCGGGTGTTCTTTTCCGATGTGGATGTGTTATTTTTGGTGGAAGCGGCGTTTTTTTATAGCTAAGCCATATGTTTTTCTTTTTGGATTTGCTTTTGTAGGTTTGAGAGTTGGACTTTTTACAATTTCAAATTTATTTAGAATTTTGGAGTTTTATTTAATTTTGTTGTAACGCTTTTATTTTATTTATGAAAACTTTTTGACAAAAAAATGACAAAAATTAAAACAAAATACAATTGTGTGAATTCATGGAACCTGCTCAATGCTTATCGATATGAATTAAATATATTTTTAGTTGTTTACTCTATTTTAGATATTTTGTTTTTATTTTTGGCTGCTATTTTGTGTTTTTATTTGTCCTTAGCTAATCACTTTATTTATTATTAACTTTAAGTATTAAACCGTGGGTTACAGCCAACTAACCAACTAACATACTAATGTACAGTCACTTATTCTTCACATTCAATTAAATCAAAATTTTAAAATTTAATACTTTAATATATTATGATTTTATTAGTAAAACTGTAACAAAGATGATATGCTTACCTAATGCCGAAAATATTTAATTAACATATGTACTTTAACAAGCGGAAAATAAATATTATATAGTCTAATATAGTTATTTAGTTGATTCAACCAATACAATATTTATTTAGCATAACTTGTACCTTGGTAATTACTCCGAAATATAGTTATTTAGTTGGTTAACAAGTACAATTGGGGGCTGCTTGATGTTAATATTTTCAAAACTTTAACACATATCAGTTCTCACAGTTTTTTATTATAAATATGTGTTTACTACTTTATTATTTCCAAAATCTTGGAAGCAAATCTTCTTACTTTTATTCTTGTTTTTTTTAAGTCTTATGGAAAAGATTTACCCACAAAACTAGAAGAAAATAAATAAATTGAAATGGTTTTTATCTTTCTTTTATAATTGTTCAAAACACTTTATAGACTTATATACTGTTTATTATTAACAAAATTTAATTGACTGACTTTTTATTTATTTATTGTTCGTTTGAATCCATTTTTTTAGAATCATCAAACTAAAAATTTTGTTAAAAAAAACAATTGTTGATTGTTTCCCAATCGAACAAGTTTACTTTGAACAAAAAATTATAGATTACTATTATTAGTTTTAGTGATCATTATATACAGATATTATTGTACAGTAAAAAATATTCAAAGAAAATTAAAAATTCAAATATTGGTTGTTCTATCCCTAAAAACGTTATAAATACATTGTCAAAGTGAAATTTCTTTTACATTTCCAAATCCAACATGTACTTTACATCTTTTAGACATTGTATTTGTGTTTTACTTGACTAATTGTAGAATTATTTGAATTTCATAGTTAATAAAAATAAATTTTATAAATCAAAAATTAATTTAAGTTTAATTTATCTAGTTTTTGTATTTTTGTAACAGGTTTTGTGTTGAGTATGTATGTAATTATTTCAACAATTTTATTTATTTATATCATCCACTGAATAAATTTGTTACAAACTATATATTCAAATATTATATGTAAATTTTAAAATGACAGTCACAGTTTTTACAGCTATTAATATCAAATAGTTTTTTATCAAAAAAAAAAATAAATACCATCTAAAGTTTTTACAACCATATTTTCTATAACCAAAAATCTACTATTAATCAATATTAACATTTTTGGCAAAGTTTTTCCTAATATTAATGAATAGATTACAATAAATAATTAAATAAAGACCTAAGCATATAAGTCCAAAACAAGTTACATAAAAAAACCTAACCCTAAATTTGATGGCGCTACTACTTAAGAGACTCCACCAAAAATCTACGAAGCCACCACCGCAAGCCGAAATCGAGTTTGGGACTTTGAGAACCAAAACCGGCAACAAACAGAAACCCCCACTACTCGCAAGAGCTGAATCGCAGTGCCTAAAGAGTACTACGACTAGCGAGGAAAGTTGGCCAAGGAAAAGCAGAAGGACAAGGAAAAGACGACTTCACCGAACCAATCCCACAAGACCATTACCGATAACCGCTGTTGATAGACCCTCCTTTTCGCGCCCCACAACCGCCCTCAAGAAACGACCTTACTCGGGAGATCCTGACAACCGCTCAGCCTACCACCCTCCAAACATAACCACTGGAAACCTCCGAACAAGATGATACCACAAAAGCGATAGGGCATCGCCACGACTCGACGACGAGGACCCTTAAAGAAAGATTCACCCACCATATCTTCATGCGGTAAGATTCGCAAAGAGCCGCCGCCACGAGACCGCCGCGAGCCAAAGATCAGATCAGAAAAGAACTTACCACAACCAAAGATGCTGAGAAGACCACCGAGCTGAGTGATGATTCTCAACTCGGCATATCCGAAGATAGAAAGAGTTTTAGGGTTTCTTGAGGGATTCTAAAGAAAATTTTGGAACTCGGTTTGAGAAAGAATGTAATTAAGGTTTTGTTAGGTCTTCGAGAAGAAAACCCTAAAACAGTTATGGAATCTTTCCTAATATTTGGGCATGCGTATCCTTGAAATGTATCTTCTTGTGCGGCGTGATGACCATGCGCGCCGCCTTCCTTTTGTCGTCCCATCCTATGTTTGACCTAATTCGTTTGGGCCGAGTTTGAGAAGCTTTCCGATCCCGGGCCGAAGTTGGACCGACCTAAATTCCTGAATGGGCGTTTTTGGGAAATGTGCTAATATTGACTCCAACAATAATCCCCCCCAGTGCGGTGATACAAATTTAATTAGATAGACGGTACGAGGAGAATACCAATTGGTTTAGGAAGCGATTTAAGTTGGCCGGTTCGGTCAATGTGATTTCGGTTTGTCGAATCGAATTCTGCTTGAACCGGTTCGTAGGTGCGAGAAACGAAGAGCCGCCTAGGTAATGATGGATTCTTAAGGACGATGACCATTTCCTCTATAAATACTTCGATCTTTCACTCCCATTTTCTCATTTCTGCTCAAGTGAAGAAAAGGTATTTTTTTTTGCTCTCTACCGGGTTTTTTAGATTAGCTCTCTGCCGTTTCTTAGCTGTAATCTTCTAGATTTTTAGATCGAATCCTGCTGTTCCATTTCAATCTCGTTTTGTTCTTCATCAAGCTATGTCTTTGATCCGTTGTTCGGGAAACAAAGATAAGGAGATCGTTTCGGTATTATCGGGAGGCGAATCTCCAAGTCTGCACGACGCTTCTGCCGACTCGTCATCTTGCAGTACTTCCTCCGATTTGAGGGACCATCATGGACATCACGTGTTATAGGAGCTTGAACGTCGTCGCGAGTTATCCTGGCTGAATGACGCTACAGAAAGCTCGGGTCAGAAGGAGTTTGTGACCCCTCAGCTCCGAGATTCTAAATATGACGAGCTGGAAGAAGGTGAGATCAAAGCCGAGAACGATGACACTGACGGGGATGATAGTAGGGTTGTTCCTTCCAAGGGAAATGAATCGGTAATTATCTCTTCTGATGGGTTGCTGACTGCTCCCATGGAACTGTTTGCTAATGTCTTCCCAGCTCGGTTTACCGAGGTTTCGGTTGTTTCTGCGTTGACAGGTTGCGGAGCCGACCCGAAGATCAAATTCATCATTCCTGGCCCGACAAACCAACTGCCTTCTGGATATGTCTGTTTATACGAGACTTACTTTCTCAATGCTGACTCGTCGGGCTGCCGACTTTGGCTTCCTCTTCCGTATCTGCCGCAGTTCGCAACATGGTAAGGGTCGTTGTTCTGCCCGCCGAAGGCGACATTACGATTGATGTCAGGATTTTTAAGGAGATGACCTCGATCAGTCAGATGACTAGGACTATCTTGGGATGTTTCGCGATAAGGATGAAACGGGATCAAGGAGTCGTTCTGGGAGCGCCAAGCAAAGTTCGTGTTTGGCAGAGATATTATTTCTATGCCGATATAACTCCCTTGGTCATTCCCAAACCACACAAAGAACTTAGATCATTGTGGAACACAAACTTTGGTATATGTTGTTCCGAATTTGATGATTTTTTGCACGGGTAATTTACTCATTTTTTCTCTTCCTTTGCAGTGCGTCATCCGTTCTTCAAGCCTTATCCAGACGACTTCTTTTCCATCGTTGATTCCATCTGAACTCTCAGCCGACGCAAGTGGAAGCACCTCACTCGTGCGCGCATTAACCGACTTCTTCTGAAAATTTCCAAAGGTGATGTTCTTTTGAGATACTCGGTTCATTTACCGAGTTCTGACTTTTTATTTCATTTTTCAGTTAAGTGGAATACTTTAGAAGAAATCGATCCGGCTGACTTAGTGAAGACAAAGATGGGCAAGTTGAAGAGAATAACGGTCGATTATTCGAAAAGGATTACCTCGAACCCTTCTACCGCGATGGACCCACCCTAAGACTCTGAGGTAACTCTGCCTTTGACCATAGGCGGCGGTGAACCGTTAGCTGCACCGAGTATAACGCCTATCGATCCTCCTCAAAGGAAAGAGAAGATGTAGGTTGAGCTGAATGCTCGGTTCCTCCCAAAGAATATCTTACCAAAGAATAAGGTGGTTGCAGATAAAGCAGACGGGGAGGACCCCGCCAAGAACACGGTCGTGGGGATTCCCTCTAGGGTTAGACACGGAGAGGTTAACTGTGAGGAAGTGCCCATTTTTGATGCCGGCAAGAAAAAGCCTTTCACTTCTCGTAAGGATATCGTCATGGTGTTGCGTCGTAGCTCGAGGAAGGACGTTGGGAAACGGCCTTCACTTCACGATTTTGCTTACAAGTACGAAAGCGAGGTTCCTTTCAATCAGAACAGACAGGCTTTCTTTGAAATTCTCACTTGTCTAAGGGGGAACGAGGCAGACTGGCCGGCTCTGAAATACCTTCCTCATTCTGAAGTGATACTTGATCTGAAACAAGCCGAAGCGGCGGTAAGATTTCTTCTTCTGTCTATGACATCTTCAAGTTCCTTTGACAATACGTTTCTTTGCAGGTGACTGCGGCGTCAAACCGAGTTATCCTCGAGATTGTGTGGGATCTGAAGAAGATGGTAGACGCGGTGAAGAGGATAGATGTCCACCATGAGAGATTAAGAGAGTCTAAGGATACATTGGAGGCTAGCAATCTTAAGCTCAAGAATAAACTTCGTGAAGCCGAGGAAAAGGTTTGTGAAGCCAGGAAAAGGCAAAGGTTGACTTTGAAAGATATCAATCCAGGGGGAAACGTCTCCGCAGACTTTCTGAAGAACTAGTCTCGAAATAGAGAAGTCACGTCGAGGAGATGAGGGCGAATTCTCAATCTTACTTTCATCTTTTTCGTCGATTCGTTGACAAACAAGAAGAGGCGACGGTCACGCAAGTTGACCAGGGCCAGATTAGTGGCGTGAAGGAATGCTTGTTCAAGTTGAGCAAAGAAGGAGTGTTGATCCCGCAATCGGTATTGGATCAGCTCGTCGCGGACGAGTTAAAAATTAATCAAGAGATTGATGCCATGAACGTCCTAGATAAGGAGGACATAAAGTTTGATCTCTCTCCAACTCGGCATCCTCTATTGGGTTCTCTCCGCCGATATTCTCATGTTCCTACCCCAAGGGACATTGACGAGTTCGGGACAAACCGCGGGGTGATTTCTCAAGCTCTTTCTGGCGATCCTCATGTTCAGCCGTGAGGGTCGAGAATCCGGCGGCTCAAGATCAGCCCGACGCATCTTCTCAGGTTCAAAAGCGGGATGAGGGTACCGAGGATGGAAACCCCGAGAGGGTCATCGGTCACGGTGAAAAAGAGAAGGCGGTAGAGACTGAGATTGAAGGTGTGTAGATCTTAATCTTTTTGGTCAAATGTTTTTTTAGACTTTATTTTGTTATGTAAACGCTTCTCCTTGTTTGAAGGAGGTTTTTTTGTTTAACGGTAGTAATTTATCTTTTCCTCTTTGAATGTTTTCGTGGAAGAAAAAAACTTTTTTCGTAGTTAAGTTAATCGGGCCGTTCTGGGTTTTCCTTTAATCCATTTGCATGGATCTCGGTGAACAGCGATTAAAAAGTAGATCGGCGTAAGAAATGAACAGCTTTGATTTCAAGGCTTACGTTCCAGCTTACCTATCTGCGAGGCTTATACGTGCTCGGCTTTTTCCGTTCTAAGGACAAGACGAATGTGCAAGGCTTTAGTGTTCGGCTTATTTATTATCGCCCATCTCAGAGAACATACGGATAAGTGCCCGATTTTTGGTTCGAGATGGATCCCGGATTTTCCTTACCGTGAGTTTTTTAGCATCCAGTTTCTTAGGCTGATATGCATCTCATCATGTAAATAATACCATACTCCTGGCCAGGGAACATGATGCTAATTTATGCAAGTCTTAATGAATGCTCTGTTGGAATTATGTCCAGTAATCTCTGTACTGTCTCTAGAAAGTAAGAGTATGTCAATGATTAGACATAAGTCATATAATACTGGGGATCATGATGGCTTGCTAGAGTCCGCTCATGATCTATAAGTCTTGGACTTATTGCTTTTATTATATGATCCCATATGGGTCACACGCCTAAGCTAACAGGAAAATGTGTAGGAACGGTTTAGCAGAAGTACGGTAAAAGTGCTAGGTATTTACTGTACTTAGAGAGACGAAAGGGTCTGATTAAATCTAAAGGATTTAATCAAACTGAGAATTGGGCCCAAAAGCCCATAAGAACTGGACAAGGGTTTTAATAATAAAACTTTCCCTAGCTCTTATTTTCTCAGCCACTTTTGCGCCTCCCTCTCTCTCTTTCTGCGCCTCTCTCCTCTTGGTCTAGCAGCCAATTTCCTGTGCGTGCGTGTGTGAGCCTTTGGAGGAGCTATCTCTTGGTGGTTCTGCTGATCTCTGACCCGTACCTCCTCTTTCCGCTGCAAAACAAGGTAACAGGTGAGATCCTTTATGATTCTGCAAGAGAACCTAGATCTGGCATGTTTAGGTGAGTTTAATCTGAAGAATTGAATCAGGATTAACACTAAACGAATCCTTCAGTGGTATCAGAGCCATTGGTTCTGTTAGGATTTCTTGTTTTAGAATCATGTTTAGGTTGTTTAGAAGTATTTGAATCAATATATGATAAGAAAATACTTAAGAAACAAAGAATTAAAACCTAAACAAATTGAAATCGCATGATCCGATCTATATTGAATCGGTATGCGTCGGAATGATGATCGCCAAAGGATCACCATGTCCGGATCGAGCGACGCACGGTGAACCGATCGCATGGATCGATCATTCGATCGCATGGATCGACCCGAGCTCGTCCGATCACGTCCCGCGCCGAAGTCGTGACCGAGAGCCGAATGGATCGTCCCGATCGCACGCCTCGTCACGTCCCGATCGATCGCGCCGCTTGCCCGATCACGTCCCGATCGCGGAAGCATGATGCGTGATGATCTCGGCCGTCCCGTCCCGTCCCGCTCCCGTCCTGCTATCGTCCGAGCATCGCGTGATCGAGTGACGGCGATCCCGGATCGTGTCTCGTCTCGATCGCGAAGCTAGGTCACGACCGTGATCGGTTCGTGACCAATCGGTTCGGTTCGGTTAATGGTTCGGTTTAAAACTTGATTAAAACTTAATCGTCACGGTTTAATAAACAGACTTAATAAAATTTATTAAGTTCTGGTTAAACCGGGATAAGAAATCCAAAGTCGTAAAATTGGATTTAGTGCCTAAACCAGTGATTTTCTAATTTGATTTGGTTGGACCAAATAAATTGAGAAAATCCGGTTTAGTAAATAACCGGTTGACAATTGTGGTCATCGTAGTAATTAATTTTGGTTAGACCAATTTTAATGAACCAGACCGGTTATGTCATTTAATTGGGCAATTGGGTTATGTCTTGGACATGGACCAATTCTTGGGCCTCGGGCCAAGAAGTTAAAACAATTGGGCCAATTATTTGAGCCTTTTCTTCAGATTTAATTTAAAATTTATTTATATAAAATTAAAATCGATTTTAAATTAATCTGTTTTCCAAAAATCTGAAATTAGAAAGTTTCTTAGAATAGAAGTTTCTAGATTTGCATGTTTTGGATTTTAGGAAATTTCTATATTTAGAAAGTTTCCAATTTTAGGAAGTTTCCAATTTTAGAAAGTTTCCAAAATTAGTAGGTTTCCCAAAATGGAAAGTTTCCCAAAATAGTAATCTTCTATTTTGGGATGAAATTTTAATAAACCTACAAACCTCAAATAATATCAAGCGTTGGATGTCTTGTCCAGATTATGTCAGCTGTTGAAACCCATTCAATCGTACACACGGCCTTACAGTGTGAGGGTGTCTATCTTTTGCGTGGGTAAGACAGTTTGTGATTCATAAATGTCATTGGGAGTCCCAGACATTAGTGATTACATGACTGTATAGTCTGGTTTTCTTGACTAGGCCATCGGGAGTCCCGGGCCTTGAGACATCAGAGTGGATTGGGCCTCGGGCCCAGATTCACAACCAAGAGTTATATCACGGATATAATTAGCCGAGATAGGGCTTACCGATATAAGCTAAGGTTGGGTGACGGCCAGTGGCCCACTTTAATCTTAGTTATATGTGGATCTTGGAATCATTATGTTCTTTTGAGGATAACTAATGTTATTGAATATAATGCAAGATTAATCATATTGAACATATTAACTAATAACCTTTTTATCTTATATTTCAGCTATGACTACTACAAGCACTCAAAACACATTCTCAATCCGGTATGTTCTCGACAAGGAGAAGCTGACTGGAACGAACTTCCTGACGTGGTCAAGGAACTTGAGGCTGGTCCTCAAGCAGGAGAAGAAGGATTATGTCCTTCGTGATCCCCTCCCCGAGAGGCCTCCAAACAATGCCGCCAGGACTCTGCATAATGCTTGGGAAAAGCATTCGTCAGATGAAAATGATGTCTATTGCCTGATGTTGGCGACCATGACTGCTGAGCTGCAAATGCAGTTCGAGAGTGTGTTGTCGCCCATCGAGATAATGGCAAGCCTGAAATCGCTTTTTCAGGAGCAGGCAAGGACTGAGAGGTTCCAGACAGTTAAGAACCTCTTAGACTGTAAGTTGGCTGCAAATGCGGCAGTGAGTCCTCATGTCTTGAAGATGATGGGTTATCTCGATCATCTTCAGAAACTCGACTGCCCTATCAGCCAGGAACTTGCCTGCGACATCGTTCTGCAGTCTTTACCTGCAAGCTATGATCAGTTCATCCTGAACTTCAATATGCATGGCTTGAGTAAGACATTGCCTGAGCTTCACGGAATGCTCAAGACTGCAGAGCCCAACTTGAGGAAAACCGCCAAGGACCCCAATGTGCTTATGGTGCAAAAGGGCAAGGGCTTTAAGAAATCCTCTGCCAAGGACAAGGGAAAGGCTAAGGCTGTTCAAGTCACGGACAAGGACACGCCAAAGCCCAAGCCCAAATCCAAGGCTGGGCCTACTGACATCTGCAGGTTCTGTAAAGAACCGGGGCATTGGAGGAGAGAATGTAAGAAATTCCTGGAAGGTCTAAAGGAATTGAAGAAGAAGACTCTCGAGACTTCTTCATCAGGTATTTTTGTTATAGAAGTTAATACAACTACTTCTGATAATACCTCATGGGTTATGGATACTGGTTGTGGGGCTCATATTTGTACTAATATGCAGGCACTCAGCAACAGTAGGAGGCTGAAGCAAGGACAAGTGGAGCTACGAGTTGGGAATGGAGCGAAAGTTCCTGCACTAGCTGTAGGCACATACTTGTTGTCTTTACCTTCGGGATTGGTTTTAGAACTCAATAATTGTTATTTTGTACCTGCGATAAGCAGAAATATTATTTCAATTTCTTTGTTGGATTTGGAAGGTTATGATTTTTCAGTTAAGAATAAATTATGTTCCTTCAATCGCAACAATTTGTTCTATGGTTGTGCCCCTCTTACGAATGGGCTTTACATACTTGATCAATCCGCGCCAATTTATAACATTGATACCAAACGGTTCAAACCTAATGAGGAGAACCGAACGTTTCTATGGCATTGTCGTTTAGGGCACATCAGCGAGAAACGCATCAAGAGGCTCCATTCGAATGGACTTCTTGGCTCATTTGACTTTGAGTCATGTGAGAAATGCGAATCCTGCATGATGGGCAAAATGACACGGGCCCCCTTTAATAAACCTAACGAGAGGGCCAGTGACTTATTGGGCTTGATACACACTGATGTGTGTGGCCCAATGTCCACAAATGCAAGAGGAAACTATCAGTACTTCATTACTTTCACTGATGATTTCAGTAGGTATGGATATGTTTATTTGATGAAACATAAGTCTGAATCGTTTGAGAAATTCAGAGAATTCCAAAATGAAGTACAGAACCAACTTGGCAAAAGCATTAAGGCTCTTCGGTCCGACCGAGGAGGAGAGTACTTAAGCCAAGAATTCAGTGATCATCTGAGAGAGTGTGGGATCGTATCCCAACTCACTCCTCCTGGAACACCACAATGGAATGGTGTGTCTGAGAGGAGAAATCGGACCTTATTGGATATGGTTCGATCTATGATGAGTCACACAGACCTTCCAATATCCCTTTGGGGATATGCTCTGCTAACAGCAGTGTTCACTCTAAATAGAGCGCCATCAAAAGCAGTAGCAAAGACACCATATGAATTATGGACTGGAGTAGCTCCAGTGCTGTCTTATCTAAGAATTTGGGGTTGTGAAGCCTATGTCAAGAGATTGATCTCTGACAAGCTTACACCAAAGTCTGATAAATGCTACTTCATTGGTTATCCGAAGGAAACCAAGGCTTATTACTTCTACCTGCGTTCCGAGAACAAGATTTTTGTTGCCCGGGATTGTAATTTTCTTGAGAGGGAGTTTCTCTCTAAGAAAAACAGTGGGAGTAAGGTACTGCTTGAAGAGATTCAAGATGAACAGGATACTGCTCAACCTAATGAGGAAGAGCAGCAGGAGGACCTACAAGAAATTGTAGAGCCTGAACCTGTGGTACCTGAAGTTCGAAGATCCGGGAGGATCCGTCACGAACCCGAGAGATATCAAGGATTCCTCGTGACTAACTGTCATGATCTTCTGATCATTGATGGTGATGAACCATCGAACTTCAATCAAGCCATGATGGGCCCAGATTCCTCTAAGTGGCGTAAGGCCACTGATTCCGAAATGGACTCCATGTCAGTCAACCAAGTGTTTTCGTTGGTTGACTTACCCGCTGGTGTAAAAGCCATCGAGTGCAAATGGATCTTCAAGAAGAAGATTGACGTGGATGGAAATGTCCAGATTTATAAAGCCAGGTTGGTGGCAAAAGGTTTCAGACAAGTTCACGGTGTGGATTATGATGAAACCTATTCCCCAGTGGCTATGATGAAATCTATTCGGATTCTACTAGCAACTGCAGCTTTTCATGATTATGAAATTTGGCAGATGGACGTAAAAACCGCCTTCCTGAATGGTATTCTGGAAGAGGATGTGTATATGACACAACCTGACGGTTACATAGATCCAAAGAATGCTGGGAAAGTATGCAAGCTTCATAAATCCATTTATGGATTGAAGCAAGCATCGAGGAGCTGGAATCTTCGTTTTGATGAAGCGATCAAGCAATTTGACTTCATCAGAAACGAAGAAGAACAATGCGTGTATAAGAAAACTAGTGGGAGCAAGATAGTATTTCTTATTCTGTATGTCGATGACATACTGCTTCTCGGAAACGACGTACCAATGCTAAAGTCGGTGAAGGACTGGCTTGGAAGTTGTTTTTCCATGAAAGACATGGGTGAAGCCGCATACGTTATTGGAATAAGGATCTACCGGGATAGATCTAAAAGGCTGATAGGCTTGTGTCAAGATTCATACATTGACAAAGTCCTGCATAGATTCAGCATGGCAGATTCCAAGAAGGGCTTCACGCCAATGGTACATGGCACAACGCTAAGCAAGAAGCAGAGCCCTACGACGGCTGCTGAGCTTGAGCGCATGAAGAATATTCCTTATGCATCTGCAATAGGATCTATCATGTATGCCATGATCTGTACTCGTCCTGATGTTGCTTATGCATTGAGCATGACGAGTAGATACCAGTCAAATCCAGGTGAAAACCATTGGATTGCCGTCAAGAATATCCTGAAGTATCTAAGACATACTAAGGATAAGTTCTTGGTGTACGGTGGAAGTGATGTGCTTGAAGTCAGTGGATTCACGGACGCAAGTTTCCAGACAGACCAAGATGATTTCCGGTCACAGTCCGGTTATATCTTTTGTCTGAATGGCGGTGCAATCAGTTGGAGAAGCTCCAAGCAAGACACCGTTGCTGATTCCACTACAGAAGCTGAATATATCGCCGCTTCGGAAGCAGCGAAGGAAGCTGTTTGGATACGAAAGTTCATTATTGAACTAGGTGTGATACCAAATGCGGCTGAGCCTCTGGCACTGTTTTGTGATAACAATGGTGTTATTGCTCAGGCAAAGGAACCAAGATCACACCAGAAATCCAAGCATGTGCTAAGAAGATTTCACTTGATACGTGACATCATTAATAGAAAGGAAGTCAAGATCAGCCGAGTTCAGACAGATGATAACGTCGCTGATCCATTGACAAAGCCACTCCCAAGACCTAAGCTCGAGTTCCTAACTGAAGCTGTAGGCATTAGAGACATTGAAATGTAATCTAAATTTGAGTGGGAGTTTGAGGGCTTTATTTAGTTATTGATATGTTCTTGTAAAACATTTTATGATGTTTAATGAAATTATTATTTCAAGATTATTTTAACTGTGATGAAATAATCGTTCCAAAATGATATGAACCATTTTATAGGTCATCGAAGTAAGTGACTTGATCTTGAGTCATCAAAGTCATTTAGCTTGATCATGAGACCCTATATTTGATAGATGGCTTATATCATCCTGTCCCTAGTCGAAGGTTGTTGAAATTGGAACACCAACAACCGCGTGAGACTAGATTGGTATGTGACTTATGACAAAGTCTCAGGATGTCATAGATGCACGGCATCAAAGTCAATACATAGGTGTATGTTGGGGTACATACGACCGGACAAGACCCGATTATAAGAACTCTTCAGGATATTTATATCTGTGTCATAAGAGATTCTTACTACGACTATAGAGTATAGTCCTTAGACCTGAGTTCGCATGCATGTGACTGCACATGAACTAATGCGCTGTGATCATTGTCTAATGCTGTCGTTAAGCGATAGTTATAAGGACCTTGATTGGGTGTATTATGAAATGAGTAGTTTACAGTGATGGAACAAGACGGGATTTGTCCCTCCAATATAAATGGAGTGAATATCTCTAGGCCAATCGGAGATTTGAATACTGGAAAATGCATGGCCATGCTCAAACGGACTTTCCCGAGTCGTTTGGATTGTCAGTATCAAATCAGAGTCTGATGAACAAGATTAGGCTTTATAAGGATGACACTAATCTTGCCTTATGACTAATCGAGATATTGAGACAAAAGGATTATGAATACAGAGATTCCAGTTCAAGTGGGAGATTGTTGGAATTATGTCCAGTAATCTCTGTACTGTCTCTAGAAAGTAAGAGTATGTCAATGATCAGACATAAGTCATATAATACTGGGGGTCATGATGGCTTGCTAGAGTCCGCTCATGATCTATAAGTCTTGGACTTATTGCTTTTATTATATGATCCCATATGGGTCACACGCCTAAGCTAACAGGAAAATGTGTAGGAACGGTTTAGCAGAAGTACGGTAAAAGTGCTAGGTATTTACTGTACTTAGAGAGACGAAAGGGTCTGATTAAATCTAAAGGATTTAATCAAACTGAGAATTGGGCCCAAAAGCCCATAAGAACTGGACAAGGGTTTTAATAATAAAACTTGCCCTAGCTCTTATTTTCTCAGCCACTTTTGCGCCTCCCTCTCTCTCTTTCTGCGCCTCTCTCCTCTTGGTCTAGCAGCCAATTTCCTGTGCGTGCGTGTGTGAGCCTTTGGAGGAGCTATCTCTTGGTGGTTCTGCTGATCTCTGACCCGTACCTCCTCTTTCCGCTGCAAAACAAGGTAACAGGTGAGATCCTTTATGATTCTGCAAGAGAACCTAGATCTGGCATGTTTAGGTGAGTTTAATCTGAAGAATTGAATCAGGATTAACACTAAACGAATCCTTCATGCTCAGCTTACAGTCAAGGCGTGTGTTGCTCAACTTTTGCGAGCTAAGGAGCTCGGCTCTACGAGGAATTGTTCTGCTGACGAAAAATAATCGGCGTGGGAGTGATGGCGAGGATAATTCCTGGTTTGCACTTTAAAGGCAAGATACGCCTGTTTGAAACTCGGCATAAGACCAAATGGAGTTGTGAACTCGGCATGAGTTAAAAGGGAGAGTTTAACTCGGCATGAGTTAAAAGGGAGAATTTAACTCGGCATGAGTTAAAAAGAAGGGATTAACTCAGCATGAGTTAAAAGGAAGGGACTAACTCGGCATGAGTTAAAAATATTAACTCGGCATAAGTTAAAGCTGAATATTAACTTGGCATGAGTGTAAAGAAGAAATTGCAACTCGGTGAAAGTCAAAATGAAATTTTATTAAGTTTGTGGCTGCGGCAATGAAGTCTGCCTACGTATCTTTCGAAAAAGAATCAAGTCACTCGTAGTTAGTACAATTGATTTTTTTGGCGCAGTGCTACCATGCCGAGACGAGGTAGACGTCTAGAAGTATTTTTTTAGGCTTGAAGAGTTCCATGAACACGGAAAAGCTTTGCTCTTCATTGTTTCGAGTTTGTAAACTCCGGGTTTGATGACCTTTGTGATTTTGTAAGGTCCTTCCCAGTGCGCGCCGAGTTTACCTGATCTCCATTCTTTGCTATTTTCATACACTTTTCGAAGCACATAATCACCGACTTTAAAGTGAAGTTCATGTACTTTCTTATGCAATACCGAGTGGCGAGTTGTTGGTAGTTCTAGATGCGGAGTAAGGCCAGTATCTTTCTTCCTCGATCGTGGCGAGGGAATGTAGCAGCATTTTTTCGTTGATCTCGCTATGCAGAGGCATGAGTGAAGGATTGTTTAGTGTTTATCCTGGTTCAATTCATTCAGATTAAACCCTACTAAACAGATTGGATCTAGGTTCTCTTGCAGAATCATAAAGAGATCTCAGTAATACCTTGTTATGCAGCGGAAGAATCAGGTATGAGTCAGAGATCAGCAGAACCACCAGTCTGTTGGGCTTTTGGGCCCAATTCCCAGTCTGATTAAATCCCTTAGATTTAATCAGGCCCTTTAATCTCTCTAAGTATAGTAAATGCCTAGCACTTTTACCGTACTTCTGCTGAACCGTTCCCTCATAGTTTCCTGTTAGCTTAGGCGTGTGACCCATATGGGATCATATAATAAAGGCAATAAATCCAAGACTTATAGATCATGAGCGGACTCTAGCAAGCCATCATGACCCCCAGTATTATATGACTTATGTCTGATCATTGACATACTCTTACTTTCTAGAGACAGTACAGAGATTACTGGACATAATTCCAACAATCTCCCACTTGTACTGGAATCTATGTATTCATATTCCTTTTGTCTCAATATCTCGATTAGTCATAAGGCAAGATGAGTGTCATCCTTATAAAGCCTAATCATGTTCATCGGACTCTGATTTGATACTGACAATCCAAACGACTCGGGACAGTCCGTTTGAGCATGGCCATGCATTTTCCAGTATTCAAATCTCCGATTGGCCTAGAGATATTCACTCCATTTATATTGGAGGGACAAATCCCGTCTTGTTCCATCACTGTAAACTACTCATTTCATAATACACCCAAACAAGGTCCTTATAACTATCGCTTAACGACAGCGTTAGACAATGATCAAAGCGCATCAGTTGATGTGCAGTCACATGCATGCAAACTCAGGTCTAAGGACTATACTCTATAGTCGTAGTAAGAATCTCTTATGACACAGATATAAATATCCTGAAGAGTTCTTATAAGCGGGTCATGTCCGGTCGTATGTACCCCAACATACACCTATGTACTGACTTTGATGCCGTGCATCTATGACATCCTGAGACTTTGTCATAAGTCACATACCAATCTAGTCTCACGCGGTTGTTGGTGTTCCAATTTCAACAACCTTCGACTAGGGACATGATGATATAAGCCATCTATCAAATATAGGGTCTCATGATCAAGCTAAATGACTTTGATGACTCAAGATCAAGTCACTTACTTCGATGACCTATAAAATGGTTCATATCATTTTGGAACGATTATTTCATCACAGTTAAAATAATCTTGAAAAATAATTTTATTAAACATCTTAAATGTTTTACAAGAACATATCAATAACTAAATAAAGCCCTCAAACTCCCACTCAAATTTAGATTACATTTCAATGTCTCTAATGCCTACAGCTTCAGTCAGGTACTCGAGCTTAGGCATTGGGAGTGGCTTTGTCAATGGATCAGCGACATTATCATCTGTCGGAACTCGGCTGATCTTGACTTCCTTTCTATTAATGATATCACGTATCAAGTGAAATCTTCTTAGTATATGCTTGGATTTCTGGTGTGATCTTGGTTCCTTTGCCTGAGCTATAGCACCATTGTTATCACAAAACAGTGCCAGGGGCTCAGCTGCATTCGGTATCACACCTAGTTCAATAATGAACTTTCGTATCCAAACAGCTTCCTTCGTTGCTTCTGAGGCGGCGACATATTCAGCTTCTGTAGTGGAATCAGCAACGGTGTCTTGCTTGGAGCTTCTCCAACTAATTGCACCGCCATTCAGACAAAAGATATAACCGGACTGTGACCGGAAATCATCTTGGTCTGTCTGGAAACTTGCGTCCGTGAATCCACTGACTTCAAGCACATCACTTCCACCGTACACCAAGAACTTATCCTTAGTATGTCTTAGATACTTCAGGATATTCTTGACGGCAATCCAGTGGTTTTCACCTGGATTTGACTGGTATCTACTCGTCATGCTCATTGCATAAGCAACATCAGGACGAGTACAGATCATGGCATACATGATGGATCCTATTGCAGATGCATAAGGAATATTCTTCATGCGCTCAAGCTCAGCAGCCGTCGTAGGGCTCTGCTTCTTGCTTAGCGTTGTGCCATGTACCATTGGCGTGAAGCCCTTCTTGGAATCTGCCATGCTGAATCTATGCAGGACTTTGTCAATGTATGAATCTTGACACAAGCCTATCAGCCTTTTAGATCTATCCCGGTAGATCCGGATTCCAAGAACGTATGCGGCTTCACCCATGTCTTTCATGGAAAAACAACTTCCAAGCCAGTCCTTTACCGACCGCAGCATTGGTACGTCGTTTCCGAGAAGCAGTATGTCATCGACATACATAATAAGAAATACTATCTTGCTCCCACTAGTCTTCTTATACACGCATTGTTCTTCTTCGTTTCTGATGAAGTCAAATTTCTTGATTCCAGCTCCTTGATGCTTGCTTCAATCCATAAATGGATTTATGAAGCTTGCATACTTTCCCAGCATTCTTTGGATCTATGTAACCGTCAGGTTGTGTCATATACACATCCTCTTCCAGAATTCCATTCAGGAAGGCGGTTTTCACGTCCATCTGCCAAATTTCATAATCATGAAAAGCTGCAGTTGCTAGTAGAATCCGAATAGATTTCATCATAGCCACTGGGGAATAGGTTTCATCATAATCCACACCGTGAACTTGCCTGAAACCTTTTGCCACCAACCTGGCTTTATAAATCTGGACATTTCCATCCACGTCGATCTTCTTCTTGAAGATCCATTTACACTCGATGGCTTTTACACCAGCGGGTAAGTCAACCAATGAAAACACTTGGTTGACCGACATGGAGTCCATTTCGGAATCAGTGGCCTTACGCCACTTAGAGGAATCTGGGCCCATCATGGCTTGATTGAAGTTCGATGGTTCATCACCATCAATGATCAGAAGATCATGACAGCTAGTCACGAGGAATCCTTGATATCTCTCGGGTTCGTGACGGATCCTCCCGGATCTTCGAACTTCAGGTACCACAGGTTCAGGCTCTACAATTTCTTGTAGGTCCTCCTGCTGCTCTTCCTCATTAGGTTGAGCAGTATCCTGTTCATCTTGAATTTCTTCAAGCAGTACCTTACTCCCACTGTTTTTCTTAGAGAGAAACTCCCTCTCAAGAAAATTACAATCCCGGGCAACAAAAATCTTGTTCTCGGATCGTAGGTAGAAGTAATAAGCCTTGGTCTCCTTCGGATAACCAATGAAGTAGCATTTATCAGACTTTGGTGTAAGCTTGTCAGAGATTAATCTCTTGACATAGGCTTCACAACCCCAAATTCTAAGATAAGACAGCACTGGAGTTTCTCCAGTCCATAATTCATATGGTGTCTTAGCTACTGCTTTTGATGGCGCTCTATTTAGAGTAAACACTGCTGTTAGCAGAGCATATCCCCAAAGGGATATTGGAAGGTCTGTGTGACTCATCATAGACCGAACCATATCCAATAAGGTCCGATTCCTCCTCTCAGACACACCATTCCATTGAGGTGTTCCAGGAGGAGTGAGTTGGGAAACTATCCCACACTCTCTCAGATGATCACTGAACTCTTGGCTCAAGTATTCTCCTCCTCGGTCGGACCGAAGAGCTTTAATGCTTTTGCCAAGTTGGTTCTGTACTTCATTTTGGAATTCTCTGAATCTCTCAAACGATTCAGACTTATGTTTCATTAAATAAACATATCCATACCTGCTGAAATCATCAGTGAAGGTAATGAAGTACTGATAGTTTCCTCTTGCATTTGTGGACATTGGGCCACACACATCAGTGCAATAAGTCACTGGCCCTCTCGTTAGGTTTATTAAAGGGGGCCCGCGTCATTTTGCTCATCAGGCAGGATTCGCATTTCTCACATGACTCAAAGTCAAATGAGCCAAGAAGTCCATTCGAATGGAGCCTCTTAATGCGTTTCTCACTGATGTGCCCTAAACGACAATGCCATAGAAACGTTCGGTTCTCCTCATTAGGTTTGAACCGTTTGGTATTAATGTTATAAATTGGCGCGGATTGATCAAGTATGTAAAGCCCATTCGTAAGAGGGTCACAACCATAGAACAAATTATTGCGATTGAAGGAACATAATTTATTCTTAACTGAAAAATCATAACCTTCCAAATCCAACAAAGAAACTGAAATAATATTTCTGCTTATCGCAGGTACAAAATAGCAGTTATTAAGTTCTAAAACCAATCCCGAAGGTAAAGACAACAAGTATGTGCCTACAGCTAGTGCATGAACTTTCGCTCCATTCCCAACTCGTAGCTCCACTTGTCCTTGCTTCAGCTTCCTACTGTTGCTGAGTGCCTGCATATTAGTACAAATATGAGCCCCACAACCAGTATCCATAACCCATGAGGTATTATCAGAAGTAGTTGTATTAACTTCTATAACAAAAATACCTGATGAAGAAGTCTCCAGAGTCTTCTTCTTCAATTCCTTTAGACCTTCCAGGAATTTCTTACATTCTCTCCTCCAATGCCCTGGTTCTTTGCAGAACCTGCAGATGTCAGTAGGCCCAGCCTTGGACTTGGGCTTGGGCTTTGACGTGTCCTTGTCCGAGACTTGAACAGCCTTAGCCTTTCCCTTGTCCTTGGCAGAGGATTTCTTAAAGCCCTTGCCCTTTTGCACCATAAGCACGTTGGGGTCCTTGGCTTTCCTCAAGTTGGGCTCTGCAGTCTTGAGCATTCCATGAAGCTCAGGCAATGTCTTAGTCAAGCCATGCATATTGAAGTTCAGAATGAACTGATCATAGCTTGCAGGCAAAGACTGCAGAATGATGTCGCAGGCAAGTTCATGGCTGATAGGGCAGTCGAGTTTCTGAAGATGATCGAGATAACCCATCATCTTCAAGACATGAGGACTCACTGCCGCATTTGCAGCCATCTTACAGTCTAAGAGGTTCTTAACTGTCTGGAACCTCTCAGTCCTTGCCTGCTCCTGAAAAAGCGATTTCAGGCTTGCCATTATCTCGATGGGCGACAGCACACTCTCGAACTGCATTTGCAATTCAGGAGTCATGGTTACCAACATCAGGCAATAGACATCATTTTCATCTGACGAATGCTTTTCCCAAGCATTGTGCAGATTCCTGGCGGCATTGTTTGGAGGCCTCTCAGGGAGGGGATCACGAAGGACATATTCCTTCTTCTCCTGCTTGAGGACTAGCCTCAAGTTCCTTGACCACGTCAGGAAGTTCGTTCCAGTCAGCTTCTCCTTGTCGAGAACAGACCGGATTGAGAATGTGTTTTGTGTGCTTGTTGTAGTCATTGCTGAAATTTAAGATAAAAGGATTTTAGTTTATATGTTCAATATGAGTAAACTCGCATTATATTCAGTAACATTAGTTACCCCCAAAAGAATATAATGATTCCAAGATCCACATATAACTAAGATCAAAGTGGGCCACTGGCCGTCACCCAACCTTAGCTTATATCGGTAAGCCCTATCTCGGCTAATTATATCCGTGATATAACTCTTGGTTGTGAATCTGGGCCCGAGGCCCAATCCACTCTGATGTCTCAAGGCCCGGGACTCCCGATGGCCTAGTCAAGAAAACCAGACTATACAGTCATGTAATCACGAACGTCTGGGACTCCCAATAACATTAATGAATCACAAACTGTCTTACCCACGCAAAAGATAGACACCCTCACACTGTAAGGCCATGTGTACGATTGAATGGGTTTCAACAGCTGACATAGACTGGACAAGACATCCAACGCTTGATATTATTTGAGGTTTATAGGTTTTCTTAAAATTTCATTCCAAAATAGAAGATTACTATTTTTGGAAACTTTCCATTTTTGGAAACCTACTGTTTTGGAAACTTTTATAATTGGAAACTTCCTAAAATTGGAAACTTTCTAACTATAGAAATTTCCTAAATATCCAAAACATGCAAATCTAGAAACTTCTATTCTAAGAAACTTTCTAATTTGAAATTTTGGAAACTGAATAATTTTAAAATCAAATTTTAATTATTAAATGAATTTTAAATTAAATCTGAAGAAAAGACTCAAATAATTGGCCCAATTGTTTTAACTTCTTGGCCCAAGGCCCAAGAATTGGTCTATGTCCAAGACATAACCCAATTGCCCAATTAAATGACATAACCGGTCTGGTTCATTAAAATTGGTCTAACCAAGATTAATTACTACGATAACCACAATTGTTAACCGGTCATTTACTAAACCGGATTTTCTCAATTTATTTTGTCCAACCAAATCAAATTAGAAAACCACTGGTTTAGGCACTAAATCCAATTTTATTTCGACATTGGATTTCTTATCACGGTTTAACCAGATTTAATAAATATTATTAATTCTGTAAACCGTAACGTTTAGATTTTAATTATTTTAAACCGAACCATCACAAGCCAAAACCGAACCGACCATTAGGTCACGTGAACCGATCACTCCCAAGACCTAAACGATCGGGACGGCCGCAAGCATCACGCGATCGGGACGGCCGCAAGCCTCACGCGATCGGGACGGGACCGTCGAGAGAGGCGGGACGCGAACGGCTCGATCTCTCGCGATCGGAACGACCACGCGACTCGATCCGGCAAAGCGATCGGTCCGTGCGTCAATCCGATCCGGACGTGTGCGACTCGACTTGACCACACTCCGACGCAACCAACCGATCCATGATCGGTTCATGCGTTTTTCGATTAGGGTTTTAGGTTTTAATTCTTTTGTTTCTTAAGTGTTTTTCTTATCAATTTCAAGCATAGATTGATTCAAACACTTCTAAACAACCTAAACATGATTCTAACAAGAAATCCTAATAGAACCAATGGCTCTGATACCACTGAAGGATTGTTTAGTGTTTATCCTGGTTCAATTCATTCAGATTAAACCCTACTAAACAGATTGGATCTAGGTTCTCTTGCAGAATCATAAAGAGATCTCAGTAATACCTTGTTATGCAGCGGAAGAATTAGGTATGAGTCAGAGATCAGCAGAACCACCAAGAGGTTGTTCCTCCAAAGGCTCACACACGCACACTAACAGGAAGAAGGCTGGTAGACCACAGAGAGGGAGGCGCAGAGAGAGAGAGAGAGGCGCAGAGAGTGTTAGGGAGAAAATAGAGCTAGGTCAAGTTTTAATCATAAAACCCTTGTCTAGTTCTGTTGGGCTTTTGGGCCCAATTCCCAGTCTGATTAAATCCCTTAGATTTAATCAGGCCCTTTAATCTCTCTAAGTATAGTAAATGCCTAGCACTTTTACCGTACTTCTGCTGAACCGTTCCCTCATAGTTTCCTGTTAGCTTAGGCGTGTGACCCATATGGGATCATATAATAAAGGCAATAAATCCAAGACTTATAGATCATGAGCGGACTCTAGCAAGCCATCATGACCCCCAGTATTATATGACTTATGTCTGATCATTGACATACTCTTACTTTCTAGAGACAGTACAGAGATTACTGGACATAATTCCAACAATGAGAGCTCGGCGCAGAGTATAGACATTAGCTTCTGTCGGGACCATTGCTTCCACGCCGAAGGCTAAAGAGATGGGGTGGCTCCTGTTGCGCGGCGCGAGGTTGTTCTGTGTGATCATAGGACTCCGTCTAATTTGTCGACCAATACCCATTTCTTCTTCTTGAGGCGCTTTTTGATGCCGTTAATGGTAGTCTTATTGGTGGTCTTGTTGGGAATATCCTGAAATCTATTGTACTTATTCTAAGTGAAAGTTGCATTGTCGAGATGAGACAGTCATATAATACCGGGCAATCATAATGCTTTGCTAGAAGCCACTTATGATCAATGAGTTTAGAACTCGTTGCTAGTATTATATGATCCTACAGGGTCACACACCTAAGCAAACTGGATACAAAATATGGGGTTGATCATTAGTGTAATGATCTGGTGAATGCATAATTGATATGCATTCAATAGTGAGTTTCTGAGGCAGTGTCGATTGACACAAAGGTGCATCGATCGACACAAATCGCAGACCAAAATAACGATTTTGGTTCATGACTTAATTAACAACGGTTTGAGCCTTGGTTAATTAGGCCGTGGTAAAAGTCAATATATATATATATATATATATATATATATATGATATACAGTCGACTTTTACAACTACTGTACTCAATTGATAGCCACCTCGGTGAAACAGAAAACCTCAAAAGAGATCTGATCTCTAACGGCACTAGCATCCAGTCCGTTCCAGTTTGTGTGCGTGTGGATACCAGTAGAGGCGCAGCACTTGAGGCGCTTGAGAATCTCGAATACCTAATCATATTCCGCTGCATAACTTACAGGTATCTTCAAGATCTAATGTAGATTCAATGATATAAACATGAACCCTAGATCCTAGGCTTGGAATTTATACTTAGGGTTGCTAATTCTGATTAGAACTGCTAGAAATTCCTTCAGTGGTATCAGGGCCTTAGGGTTCCATTGAATTTGTAGCATGTTGATTAGATTGGTTGAATCTGGATCGTTGTATATTTGATATATGCATGCTAAATTAAGTTTTGATCAAAGTAATCTCTTTAGGTTTTTTGTTCGAAAATCGAAAAACGATTCTAGGGTTTTTCGCATGGCATCGATCGACACAGGGCGAAAACCCAAAAAAAATTTCGCTTAGTGACGATCGACACAAGAGTTGTGTCGGTCGACACAGACCTTGCGATTAGTTTAATCGGTTCAATTGGATTGGACCGGTTATCGAGCTTGGTTAAAATTGGTTAAACCGCTTGGAACGGTTTATTGCGATTGGTTTCATTTGGTTGGTGTCGATCGACACTACATTAGTGTCGATCGACACTGACCGGTTATCGAAACCGAGTCAATTGGATTGATCGGTTATCGCAAACTTTGGTTGTGGTAGGATTGTGTCGATCGACACTAAAGTAGTGTCGGTCGACACAGGATCTGATGGTTTTGGTTATTGAACCTGAAATCACAGAACCAAACCAAAATAAATCCAATTCTTAGAATAATTAAAACTTAATAAAATTAGTTGTTTTAAACAGTTCCGTTCCTCAACTAAATATCAAGTAATCCTTGATGTCTTTCCAATCTTGTCAACTGTCAAGACTCATTTCATTGTGCGATAGACTTGCAGTGCAAGGTGTCCACAATTACATAAGTAAGGCAGGAGGTAATCGTGTTGATGGTTTTGCAGTGCGAGGCATCAACAATTACATGACTTAAGAGATTGGTTAACTTGACTGGGCCATCAAAATCGTTTTGGGCCCAGAGACATCAGGTGGATTGGACATGAGATGTCAATCCACAACCAAGAGTTATATTGGATATAACTAGCAAAGTTGTTGCTTACCTAGACAGCTGAAATTTGGGCGATGAGCCAAAGCTCACTCAAGTTTCAGTGAAGTATGGGTCTTGGATCATTATATTCATTTGAGGAAACATTGCTTTGAATATAATGCGAGTCTTCTTAATAGTTAAGATTTCTCATTTCTTGAACATCATAACTAAACCTCTCTTGTTTTCAGCTATGTTTAGCACAGACCATCACAACAATTTCTCCCTGCGATCCGTCCTTGAGAAGGACAAGTTAAATGGATCCAACTTTCTTGAATGGTATCGGAACTTGAGAATTGTTCTCAAACAGGAGAAAAAGGACTATGTCCTTGAGAAAGTTCTCCCAAAGAAGTACCGAGCCAATGCCTGGTAGTCAAAGAAGGATGTTTGGGATAAGCATTCTAATGATGTGGTCGATGTGTGTTGTCTCATGTTGGCTACCATGAACTCGGACATGCAGAAGCAATATGAGTACGTGGAGTCGCCAATAGAGATGATCACTGGCCTGAAAAGTATGTTTCAGGAGCAGGCACGAACTCAGAGTTACCAGACGGTTAAGTCTCTAATTGAGTGCAAGCTACCAAAGGATGGACCAGTTAGTCCTCATGTCATTAAGATGATGGGTTATACTGATAACCTGGGGAAACTGGATTGTCCCATTAGCTAAGAGTTGGCTACTGGCATCATTTTGCAGTCACTGCCGTCAAACTATGATCAGTTTGTTATGAACTATAACATGAACAACTTGACAAAGACTTTGACTGAGTTGCATGGGATGCTCAAAACTGCTGAACCTAACATCAAGAAGGACACCCCAAATGTCCTTATGGTACAAAAGGGTAAAAAGTTTAAGAAACTTGGTAAGAACAAAGGTGATGGCAAGACGAGCTCGATTGTGAACCCAAGCGAGTTTAACCATGCTCCTAAGGTTAAAAATGGTCCTTCTAAAGATGATAAGTGCCATTATTATAATGGTTATGGGCATTTGAAAGAAATTGCAATAAATTCTTGGAAGATTATGAGAAGCTGAAGAAGACGTACGAGACTTCTTCTTCGGGTATTTATGTTATAGAAGTAAATGTTACTTCTTATGGTTCTGCTTATTGGGTATTAGATACCTGCTGTGGTGCTCATATATTTTGTACAAATATGCAGAGCCTAAGCAATAGTAGGACTTTGGAGAAAGTACAAGTGGATCTACGCGTGGGAAATGGAGCAAGAGTTGCTGCATTAGCCGTAGGAATATTTCATTTGTTTTCCTAATATGGCGTGGTTTTAGAACTTAAGAACTGCTACTATTTACCTGCTATAAGCAGAAATATTATTTCTATTCCTTGTTTGGATATGGAAGGATATCAGTTTTCAAATTAAGAATAAATGTTATTCATTTGATTACAACGATATATTTTATAATAGCAGTCCATTAGAGAATGGACGTTATGTTCTAAATCAAAACATGCCTAACTATAACATTAGTACCAAGAGATTCAAGTCAAATGATACGAATCAAACTTTTCTCTAGCATTGTCGTTTTGGGCCACATAAATGAGAAACAGATTCAGAAGCTCCATAGTTATGGGTTTTTGGGCTCATTTGATTATGAATCATGTGAGAAATGCGAATCTTGTTTATTGGGTAAAATGACGAAGGCCCCTTTTCAACAATCAAAATGAAAGGGCCAGTGACTTGTTGGGCCTTATACATACCGATGTGTGCGGCCCGATGAGCACGAATACTAGAGGAAATTTTCAGTACTTCATTACCTTTACTGATGTTTTTAGTAGGTATGGCTATGTCTATATAATAAGACACAAGTCGGAATCTTTTGAAAAGTTCAAAGAGTTCCAGAATGAAGTACAAAATCAACTTGGCAAAAGTATTAAAGCTCTTCGATCAGATCGTGGAGGCGAATACTTGAGTCAAGAATTCAGTGATCATCTAAGAGATTGTGGAATTGTTTCACAACTCACTCCTCCTGGAACGCCCCAATGGAATGGAATTTCCGAGAGGAGGAATCGGACTTTATTAGATATGGTTCGATCAATGATGAGTCACACAAATCTTCCATTATCCTTCTGGGATACGCTCTAGAAACGTCTGCGTATAAACTAGATAGGGTTCCATCAAAATCAGTTACAAAGACACTACATGAGATGTGGACTGGAAATGTTCTTGATTTGTCTTTCATGAATATTTGGGGTTGTGAGGCTTATGTAAAACGTTTAATCTCTGATAAGCTCGCATCCAAGTCCGATGAATGCTACTTCATTGGTTATCCTAAGGAGATCAAGGCATGTTACTTTTACTCCCATCGCTCAAATTAATGTGTATTTGATACAAATTAATATACGTGTTTTAAGGGTGTGTCGATCGACACAAATGTTGTGTCGATCGATGCAAGGCGAAGATCGACACAATTGACTGTGTTTTTCTTGAGAAAGATTTTCTTTCCAGGAAGAACAGTGGGAGTAAAGTACAACTCGAAGAAATTCGAAAATCACAGGAGAATGCTTAACCTGATGAGGAAGAGCAGCAGTTGGATCTACAAAGAGTTGTAGAACCTACACCTGTGGTGCCTGAAGTTCGCTAGTCCGAGAGGATTCGTCACGAACCCGAGAGATTTGAATTTCTCATGACCAATTGCCATGATCTGTTGATCATTGACAGTGACGAGTCTGCGACTTTTGAAGAATCAATGTTGGGCCCTGACTCCGAAAAATGGCTGAAAGCCGCTGAATCCGAAATGGGATCCATGTCACAGAACCAAGTGTGGATTTTGGTTGATTTACCCGATGGTTTAAAAGCCATTAAGTGAAAATGGATTTTCAAGAAGAAAATTGACATGGATGGTAATATTCAGATATACAAAGCTAGGTTGGTGGCAAAAAATTTCAATCAAATTCATAGTATTGACTATGAAGAAACCTATTCCCCAGTCACTATGCTTAAGTCCATTCGGATTCTCCTAGCAACCGCCGCTCATAATGGTTATGAGATCTGGCAGATGGATGTGAAAACAGCTTTCCTTAATGGAATTCTGGAAAAAGGATGTGTACGTGACACAACCTGAAGGTTTCATTGATCCTAGTGCTGCTAGGAAGGTATGCAAGCTTCATCGATCCATTTATTGATTGAAGCAAGTACCTCGGAGTTGGAATCTTCGTTTTGATGAAGCAGTCAAAAGGTTTGACTTCATCAGGGACGAAGAGGAACCGTGTGTTTACAAGATGACTAGTGGGAGCGCAGTTGCATTTCTAGTATTGTATGTTGATAACATACTTCTTCTCGGGAATGAACTTCCATTGTTTCAGTATGTTAAGACTTGACTCGAAAGTTGTTTTTCGATGAAAAATATGGGAGAAGCCGTATACATTCTTGGAATAAGAATCTATAGAGATAGATTGGACAAGCTAATTGGATTGTGTCAAGATACTTATATTGATAAGGTCTTGCACAGGTCTAGTATGCATGATTCCAAGAAGGGCTTCATGCCAATGACTCTTGGCATTACTCTTAGCAAGACGCAGTGTCCTTCGACACACGCTGAGCGAGAGCGAATGAGGGTCAGACTACTGCTAAAGGCATTATATGTCTTAAGATGTGATCTTAATTTTAGTGGGAGTTGTTGTTATTTATTTTAGTTATGATATGATGTTCATGTAAACATAATTTGATTATGTTAATGAAATCTGACATCAGTATTATTTAATTATGTTATTAAATAATAGTCTCAAAGTAAGTTATGACATTTTATGGGTCATCAAGTATGTGACTTGATCATGAAACCCTATAAGTAATAAATGACATAAATTATGTTGGTCCCTGGTCAAGGTCGTTAAAGTGGGACATTAACAACCGCGTGAGACTAGTATGTGAGGTGACTGATGACTAAGTTTCATGTAGTCATTTAGTAAGAGTATTAAAGTCAATCACGTATATATAAGTTAGAGAACATAGTATCGGACTTGACCCATTAATGAGAACTCTACAAGATAGTTATATGAGTGTAATAAGAGTATCTCATTACGACTATAGAGTATAGTCCTTAGACCTGAGTTCATCATGATTTCTTACATATGAATTGGTCCGTTTTGACTTTTTCAACCGCCAGCCGTAACAGGTGACTATAAAGACACTGATTGGACGTATCATGAAGTATGTAAGGAACAGGGATGGATGATAGGTCTAATTTTTTTCCTATTCTACTGAAAGTGCACAGTCAATGCAATTATAGTATATAGGGTTATCAAATCCACAAGGACTCTAGGCAACGATAGAATTAAAGAACGGTCGGATTAAAACTAGAAAGAAGCAAATGTGATAAGAAACTAAAAAGCAGTGCAGGAAAGTAAATCAGTAGAAGGATTGGCTTGAAACAATAAACTTAAGGCGCTAAGTCTAGGGAGTTCTCAGAAAATCAGACAAGCAGACAATTCATTCAGTCATGATCGAATTAAACGCAGTTCTAAAACTCAAACACGGATGTAGAATTAACCAACTTTCGTTGTGAGAATTCTCTAAGCCTAATTGCATAAATCCAAATTTCTTTGTAATTCCTAACAGATTAAACCAGCTTTAATTTTAAGTTTGATATGTTCACAATCTAATTAAACCAAATTTCTTTGCGAGTAATTAAATTGCTCAACCTAAATAGTTCAGATTCTAAATCACACTTTCGTGCTAATCTAGCAACCTAAGGTCTAGATTCTAATTGATCAGGTTAGAACTAGCATTAATCACAATTCAGGTTGAAGAACATTAAAGTTATGAATCCTAACTAAATTAAATAAATCTAACAAGTCATGAAATCCCTATGAGAATCCCTAAACCTAACTATGAATCTACTCAGACATAGAATATGAAAGCATAATCAATGAAATAATAGATTGCATAAAAGAGATTAATAAATGAGTAAAGGGGTTCGAAATCTTCTCCAATAAACGAGATGTAGTACAGGAAATAGATCAGCCCCCAAAAGCTCTAAAAACTCTCTGCTCTAAAGTATGTTCGCGTATGAAAGCGTCTCTAAAAACTGATCTAAAAACCTAATTAAATAGCTAAAAAACGTCTTGGGGCTTCTGTGTAATTATCTGGAACTTCTGGGCAACTTTGCAATATCAGCATTCTTCATTAACTCTCGCGAGTCTGGCCCAGCTCGTCATGCAACGACCGATGCATGTGTGTGTCGATCGACACAGTACACTGTTTCGGACAGTGAGCTCCATCTCTCGGGTCTAAACACCAAAACGCTCCAAATAGTCCAAATAACTCCAAATCCACTCCAAACGTGCATGTATCTAATAACACATGTAAAAGACTCTAAAGAAACACAAAAGACTCTAAAACATACTTATATCATGGCATAAAACCGTTAAAAACCATGATATATCAATGGAACAAGATGGGATTTGTCCCTCCTATATAACAGGAGATAAATATCTCAGGGCCTATCGAAGATTTGATACTGAGAAATGCGTGGCCGAGCTCAAACGAGGTGATTGTCAGTCTTTTGTTCTATCAGTATAAATTGGAGTTCGATAAACATGATCTAGCTTAATAAGGATGACACAGTTCTTGCCTTATGCCAGATCGAGATATAGTGACAAAGGGAATATAGGAATTGATGATTCCAGTACAAGTGGGAGATTGTTTGGAATGTCCTGAAATCTATTGTACTTACTCTAAGTGAAAGTTGCATTGTCGAGATGAGACAGTCATATAATACTGGGCAATCATAATGCTTTGCTAGAAGCCACTTATGATCAATGAGTTTAGAACTCGTTGCTAGTATTATATGATCCTACAGGGTCACACACCTAAGCAAACTGGATACAAAATATGGGGTTGATCATTAGTGTAATGATCTGGTGAATGCATAATTGATATGCATTCAATAGTGAGTTTCTGAGGCAGTGTCGATCGACACAAAGGTGCATCGATCGACACAAATCGCGGACCAAAATAACGATTTTGGTTCATGACTTAATTAACAACGGTTTGAGCCTAGGTTAATTAGGTCGTGGTAAAAGTCAATATATATATGATATACAGTCGACTTTTACAACTACTGTACTCAATTGATAGCCACCTCGGTGAAACAGGGAACCTCAAAAGAGATCTGATCTCTAACGGCACTAGCATCCCGTCCGTTCCAGTTTGTGTGCTTGTGGATACCAGTAGAGGCGCAGCACTTGAGGCGCTTGAGAATCTCGAATACCTAATCATATTCCCTGCATAACTTACAGGTATCTTCGAGATCTAATGTAGATTCAATGATATAAACATGAACCCTAGATCCTAGGCTTGGAATTTATACTTAGGGTTGCTAATTCTGATTAGAACTGCTAGAAATTCCTTCAGGTTTCTACTTGACCATTTCCTTGAGGATATCGCGGGGTCGACTTGCTGAGTCTTATATCCCATTTTTGCAAAATCCTTCAAACCATTTTGATGTGAATTTTGATCCATTATCGGTAACGATCTCGTATGGCAACCCGTATCGGCAAATTATGTATTTCCAGACAAAGTTGTGAACTTGAATGTCGTGGATCGCTATATAGGCCTTGGCTTCGACCCATTTATTGAAATAATTTGTCATGATCAGGAGGAACCGCCTTTGGTTTGATAGCGGAAAACGGTCCGACTATATCCATGACCCATCTCATGAATGGATATGCCGAGGTGGACATTGTTAGCAGTTCGGTTGGACGATGTATGAATGGCGAATGGCGTTGACACTTCTTACATTTATTAGAGTAGGTCTCGCAATCGGCAACCATGGTTAGCCAGTAATGACCATTTAGCTTGATTTTGAGAGCAAGAGCTCGGCCCCTCGAGTGCTTTCCACAGGCTCATGAGTGGGTTTCTTCGAGAACTCGGTCTATTTCGTCTCCGCATATGCATCTGAGGAGGATTTTGTTGGCTGTATATTTTTACAGGATGTCTTTGTGCATTGTGTATCGTGCGCTCTTGACTTTTAGTAATCGTGCGACCCACTTGTCATTGGGGAGTTTACCCTCGGTTAAATATATTTGTATTTCTTCTCGTCAATCCGTTTTGGGATCTTTTTAGGATGTGTCGAGATCGATGGGTTCGACTTGATCATCGTCCGGATCGTTAATTGTAAGAACCGCATCATCAGAAGGATCTTGGTGATCGCTTCCCGGAAATGAGATGTGCTAGGGATGCGAGGGCGTCTGCCAGGGCGTTCTCACTCCTTGGTATTTGAACTATTTAAAAGAATTCAAAAGAGTTATTAAGCCCTTGTGCTGCCTTGAGATAAGCTCCCATCCGCTCGTTTTTGCCTCATATTCACCAATAACTTGGTTAGCGACGAGCATGGAATCACAGTGTGCCAAGAGATTTCGTACGCCGATTTCTTTAGCCAACTTGAGGCCAGCGAGCAAGGCCTCGTATTCAGCTATGTTGTTGGAAGCCGTGAAATATTGTTCTAGTACTTCACCAGTCGGTGATAAAAGGCGTACTCCGACACCTGCTCCCCGTTTTGAAGATGCGTAGTCAACAAACAATTTCCAGTTTTTGTCTACTTCCTGAGCATCGACATTCAATTCTGGTGAGAGTTCAACAAGGAAATCGGCAATTACCTGAGTTCCACTGCCCACTTAGCCAAGCGGCCCAATTTTCTTGGACTGTGCACAATTGTTCGGAGGGGATGACTGCTTACAACGGCAATTATGAGAGATTGGAAGTAAGGGCGTAGTTTTGGTGTCGAGGTTACAACTGCTAGGGATAGTTTTTCCATCGTGGGGTATCTCATTTCGGCGCCGTTCATTGTCTTACTGACGTACAAGATCGCCTTATGTTCGCTTCTATCTTCGCGGACCATGACTCCGCTGACGGCGGTCGTTCAGACCGCGATGTATAAGTAGAGTGTTTCGCCGTTCTCCGGTTTAGACAACACTGGTGGATTTGATAAGTAGTCTTTCAGCTGAATGAAAGCCTCCTGACACTTGTCGTCCCATATGAACCTTTTTTGCCCCGGAGGAGTTCGTAGAATGGTAAGCACTTACCTGTTGAACGATAGAAGAACCTGTTCAGCGCGGCTATGCGGCCAATAAGGCGCTGCACATCGTGAGTGTTCTTTGGCGAAGGTAAGTCGATGATGTCCGAGATCTGTTTCGGGTTAGCTTATATCCCTCTTCGAGTGACGACATAGCCGAGGAACTCGCCTGATGTAACGCCAAAAGTACACTTAGCCGGCCATCATGTTGAAGCATTTTGTATCTATTTAGGATGCTGAAGCATTCCTTTAGTTGTCCAACATGTTGGGATGCGATCAAATACTTGACCAGCATATCATCGATGTACACTTCCATTGTTGTGTGATAGGTCAAGAATTAATCCCTATACTAAACTGCAAGTGTACAGCAATGTCAAAGTAGTATATAGGGTTATCGAATCCACAGGGACACTTGGTCTCAAGAGAATCAAACCGTAGGGAATGAATACTAGAAATAAGCAATGTGATTGTATTGAAAGTAGTGCAAGAAAGTAAATCAGTAGCAGAGATTATTGGTTGTGAAAGCAAGTAATTAAAAGCGTCAAACCTAGGGTATTCTCAGGAAATCAGACCAGCAGACAGTTCATTCAGCAAGGATCTAATTAAGCACAGTTCTAGAACTCAAAACACAGATATAGAATTAACCAAATTCCTTTGCGATAATTCTCTAAGTCTAAGTGCAGCAAACCAAACTTCCGTTTGCGAGAACTAACAGATTAAACTAGCAATAAGCTCGAGTTTGATATGTTCACAATTATCCTAAACCAAACTTTCGTTTGCGCAAAGTTTAATTGCCCAATTTAATTAGTTCAGATTCCTAAACCCCACTTCCGTGACGTATTTAGCAACCTAAGATCTAGATTCTAATTGATCAGGTTAGAACTAGCTTTAAGCACAATTAAATTGAAGAACAGATATAGTTTGAATCCTTAACTGAAATTGAACAAGTCTAGCAAGTCATGAAATCCTATGTGAGAAACCCTAAGTCTAACTAGGAATCTACTCAGACATAGATAATGAAAACATGATCATATGATAAGTAAATTGCATAAAAGAATAAGAGTAAAAGGGGTTCGAAATCTTCTCCAAATACAGATGATGAATCAGGTTCAGATCAGCCCCCAAAAGCTCTAAAAATCCTCTGCTCTTAATTATAAAGTATATGGTAAAAAATATAAAGCGTCTCCAATAAAAACTCTAAAAACTCTATTATATAGGCATAATCTCGGCCAGGGGCTTCTTTGTAAATACTGGAACTATCTTGGGCTTCTTTGTAAATCTTCAATACTTGTCAAACCGACGTGTACGGCCCATCTCGCGACTGCATCGATCGATGCTTTGAGTGCAACGATCGATGCATGATCAATTATACGAACAGTGAGTTAAGCTCTCGGCCAAAACGTCCCAAAAATCCCAAAATGCTCCATAATCTCCAATTTAGCTCCCAACCTGATTATACCTGTAAAAGACTCTAAAATAACACAAAAGACACTAAAAACATACTTATATCATGGCCTAAAACTAGTAAAAACCATGATATATCAACTCCCCCACACTTAGCCTTTGCTTGCCCTCAAGCAAAACATAGAACTAAAACATGGTGAAGAGGTTTGAAAACTCTTCAGAAACTCATTTCATCTTAGAAGCTACAATACTCAGATTCCCCTTAGTAAACCACTGAAATAATCAATCACAGGATATCAAGACCAACATGTACTTCCCCCACACTTAGCAACTGTCCTAGGTAAACTCCACAATCACATTCAAGCATTCAAATTCTCCCTACTGACTTCTGCAAGTATTTAAGTGCGGTCTCACCTAAGGAGTATCGATCTAAAGGCACATGGATTCTTACCTAATCAGCTCTAGACCACCATACTATCTTTCTCTAGTCCCTTTCTTCTCTTTCCCTTCTTTAACAACTGATTTTTCCCCACTGGGTATCATTTTATTTTTTTTATCAGTGTTCTTCCCGTTATGGGGTGTACTTTGGACACATTCCATGGATCACATGAGAGATAATAGTGTTTGCTACTATTCCCATGACCACTTCGGAGTTACTAACTCATCCTCAGTTTATTATTTTTTTTTTTTTTTTTTTTTTTTACTTTATAGAAGGGGAGAAGGGAACTAAATAGGACAGGTTTACAGGCTGTGTCAGAACTAACAGGGAATCCGACATAAAGTATACCAAGCCCTTAGGTGAGAAAATCTAAGTCAGTATTAGGGGTGAAGTCAGTAAAAGATCCTTTGATACCTGAAGTGATATGGGTGTTCCCAGTAGGTTGATCTGTGATGGGGTTTTCTAATAGTCAGAGATAGATCCTGCAACTTCATCCCAATGGTTACTTAAGTTCCTGCAAGTTTTGTAAATCTCCTCCGAAAATCATGGTTTCTTACTTAAACAATTTTGACTCAATAAAACAAAAAATTTTGAAAAACGGACTGACTCTTAAGAAAACAGAAAGATAAACGTCAGTAGCACCTCCCCCACACTTAAGACACACTGTCCCCAGTAGTGTCCAGCGAAGGATCGGTAAAAAGAAAATAAAAATTGAAAAGGTGAAATTATGTCTGTCGGGTTACCTCTGTCGCACGAGCAACGACCGTTGCACTATGTGCATCGACCGTTACTTGGCGATTTTTCGTGTATAGTCGATCGTTGCTCAGGACCGCAACGATCGCTGCAATGCGATTCTTTTCGTGTTGTGACGATCGATGCATAAATGCATCGATCGCTGCACTGCGATTTAATCCGAGACCTGCAAACATGACTGCACCAGAAACAAAAACAAACGTAAAATCCTAACAAAAACACCAAAAATTAAAAAGAAAAACACCAGTACCTAATGGTGGGTTGCCTCCCACCCAGCGCTTGTTTAAGGTCAATAGCTTGACCGGACGCGCAAGGTATTTCAGGCTCCGGAAGATCCTGACAGAGACTTTTTCTGTCTCTGTTCAAGTCTCCTCATCCATGGCGGAGAATAGGCTGTTGCAGAATGCTTCAGTCCAAGAAAAGATGGAGTAAAATGCGCTCCAGGATCTATTATCACAGTCTCATTCAGCTGCTCATCATCTGCTTCCAAGATCTTGAAAGTATGTCCATCTATCAGTGGCTTCCGCAGCTTCTCCATCTCATATCGCAGCGTCTCATCTCCCAGGTGGAGGTCTATTAGACTCTGTCTAACATCAATCACAGCTCCTGCTGTAGCCAAGAATGGTCTCCCAAGCAATAAAGCTTCATCCGGATCGCAGGCATATTTCAGCACAAGGAAGTCCGTTGGAACTAAGTAGTTTCCAACTCTTACCGGAATATCCATAAGGAGCCCTTCAGGAACTCGCATGGACTGATCAGCTAGGATAAGACGTGTCCTAGTAGGAGCAAAATCCAACATACCCAGCTTCTCTGCCACAGAGTAAGGCATTATGCTCCCAGCAGCTCCTAAATCACACAGAGAACGCCTAAAACTATCTTCAAAGATAGAACAATCAAGTACAAAGACTCCAGGATCAGGCAGTTTCTTTGGGACCTTAGTTAACAGAACATCACTAATATGCTGAGGAACTACTATCACCCATTCTCTCAGCTCTTCATCTAATGGCAACATCTTGTTCAAATATTTCTGAACACATGGATGATAAGGTGGATCATCAGATGATGGAATTTCTTCCAAGTCTTCACCACTCTTTTCTAGCCTTTTCAGCTCTTCAATCTCTTGTTTAATCACTTCAGACACCTTGGGACTGTGCCAAATAGCTCGTGCATAAACATCTTCTGGAGTGATTTCAGATGTATCAGGGAATAGGCGGGCTAGTTCTGCATCAATCTCATTTTCATCCCACGGATTCTCTGCTTGTTCACGACCTGCATCGATCGATGCCAGATGTGTATCGATCGTTGCATCGCGATCATCACAACTTCCACCCGAGAGTTTTTCACAGAAATCCGAAAATTCTTCCTCAGTCACCAACTCAGCTGTACTTAGCTCAAATTTCTCCCCTAGATAAGATCCATCATTAATCATTACAGACCAGGCCTTAATATGAGTGTCTGCAACTCCTTTTCCTTTCAGTGAGCTGGACATCTGATTCACCTGAGTGTCCAACTGCTTCATGTGATTGCTCAATGTCTCAAACTTCCCATTGAGGTCCTGATAGACAGCGTCCAGCTTCTTGTTGTTGTCTACAGAAAGCTTGGTTTGACTTTCCATCAGTTGTTCCATCATAGCCTCCATTTTGCTCTCATGTGCTGTAGGTGCAGGAGGAGTCTGATAAGATGTAGATCCATAGGTTCTCTGATTACCCTGTCCATAGGTCTTCTGAAAACCTCCATTCTGTCCTCCATTTGAGAATCTGTTCCCCTGTTGATTGTTAAATCTATTACCTTGGAAACCGGAACCTCCTATGAAATTCACTTCTTCTTCCTGAGTGTCCTCCTCAGTCTGAATCACCTCCACATCTTGGGCAAAGTGGACAGCTTTCTTATTTGTCAGGAGATTGTAAACTGTGTCCAATCTGGATCTAATATTAGCTATATCAGAATTCTCTACAGTTCCACCAGATCTCTTCCTCCTTTCATCCATTGTTTTGCAACTATTGCTGCCAATCAGGTTCTCTATCAACCGTTTAGCTTGTGTAGGAGTTCTGGTGCTGAAATTTGCATCACTGGAATTATCCAGAGCAGTCTGATAAGGGAGATCTATGCCTCTGAAGAAAATACCTATCAGCTGTACTTCTGTGAATCCATGGTGTGGACAATCACGCTGATATTTCTTAAATCTCATCCATGCAGTTGTCAAAGGCTCCACAGCTCCTTGGGAAAAAGTGAGTATGTCCTGTCTGGACTGATCTGAGCGCGCAGCATCGTAGAAGTGGCGCAGGAACTCACTCTTTAAGGCTGTCCAAGTAGTATACTGACCAGGTGCCAGTTGTCTCAGCCATGCACTAGCGTCTCCAGCAAGACTGTGCGGAAATAGCTTAAGGAACAGATAGTCCGGGCATACTCCTTCATACTTCATGCCAGTGACTATATCCTCAAACTTGTCAATGTGATCCATAGGCTGCTCTGATTGAAGACCATGAAAAGCAATCTGCCTCATCAGTTGGTAGTAGATGGTTTTTACCTCAAAATCATTCCTTTCGAAAGCAGGAAGCACTAGAGCTGCTCGGTTTGCATGAAACTCATCAGGTCTATTGTAATCAGCTAGTGTCCTCTCATGAACTACCATCTCTCTACCTTGAGCTTGATCTTGCGGTTGTTGCTCAGGTTCAGGGGGGTCAGGGATTACATTTCCTTCAGCATCAACCCGATGCCCAGCAGCATTGTACGGGTTGTTATCTTGGTCCCTCAGGGTACCTTCAGCATCTGGTATCAAGATCAGACGTTCTCGAACCATTCTCTCTCTCTTTTCTCTTCTAATAGTCCTCTCTAGACGTCCAAGTTCCTCTAGGTTGAGATTAACTAAGCTCGAGTTCGGATTACTTCGAGTGTTCTGCGTTGGCATAAACTGTCTGTAATCGTCCAGCAACGATCGATGCTATCAGTGCAACGATCGATTCAATCTCAAATCGCTCAGTGACGATCGATGCAAAGGTGCAACGATCGATGCAAGGCGAAATTCGTACCTGCGACAGAGAGAAACAGAGAAAAGTCAAAAATAATAAAAAACGAAAAACAAAAACAAAAAACGAAAAATTTCTAGTAAAACCCTAAGTTCGGTCCTATCGAAGACTCAAAGAGTCCCCGGCAACGGCGCCAAAAACTTGATAGGTCAAGAATTAATCCCTATACTAAACTGCAAGTGTACAACAATGTCAAAGTAGTATATAGGGTTATCGAATCCACAGGGACACTTGGTCTCAAGAGAATCAAACCGTAGGGAATGAATACTAGAAATAAGCAATGTGATTGTATTGAAAGTAGTGCAAGAAAGTAAATCAGTAGCAGAGATTATTGGTTGTGAAAGCAAGTAATTAAAAGCGTCAAACCTAGGGTATTCTCAGGAAATCAGACCAGCAGACAGTTCATTCAGCAAGGATCTAATTAAGCACAGTTCTAGAACTCAAAACACAGATATAGAATTAACCAAATTCCTTTGCGATAATTCTCTAAGTCTAAGTGCAGCAAACCAAACTTCCGTTTGCGAGAACTAACAGATTAAACTAGCAATAAGCTCGAGTTTGATATGTTCACAATTATCCTAAACCAAACTTTCGTTTGCGCAAAGTTTAATTGCCCAATTTAATTAGTTCAGATTCCTAAACCCCACTTCCGTGACGTATTTAGCAACCTAAGATCTAGATTCTAATTGATCAGGTTAGAACTAGCTTTAAGCACAATTAAATTGAAGAACAGATATAGTTTGAATCCTTAACTGAAATTGAACAAGTCTAGCAAGTCATGAAATCCTATGTGAGAAACCCTAAGTCTAACTAGGAATCTACTCAGACATAGATAATGAAAACATGATCATATGATAAGTAAATTGCATAAAAGAATAAGAGTAAAAGGGGTTCGAAATCTTCTCCAAATACAGATGATGAATCAGGTTCAGATCAGCCCCCAAAAGCTCTAAAAATCCTCTGCTCTTAATTATAAAGTATATGGTAAAAAGTATAAAGCGTCTCTAATAAAAACACTAAAAACTCCATTATATAGGCATAATCTCGGCCAGGGGCTTCTTTGTAAATATCAGGAACTTCTGGATCAAAGTGCAATATCTTGATTCTTCTAAACCGCCGAGTTTTTGGCCCATCTCGCTGGTGCAACGATCGTTGCTAGAGTGCAACGATCGACACCTTTCTCTGTTTCGGACAGTGAACTCTATCTCTCGGCCAATCTCTCCAAAAATCTCCAAAATGCTCCATAATCTCCAATTTAGCTCCCAACCTGATTATACCTGTAAAAGACTCTAAAATAACACAAAAGACACTAAAAACATACTTATATCATGGCTTAAAACTAGTAAAAACCATGATATATCATTGTGCCGAGCTGGCTTGCAAACATCTGGTTGACCAATATTTGATAAGTCGCTCATGCGTTCTCTCGATCGTCCGGATTCATGAGTATCTGATTGAACCCAGAAAAGGCATCCACGAAAGAGAGCAGCTTGTTTCTAGCCGTTGCTTCAGCAAGGCGGTCGATATGTGGTAAAGAAAAACTGTCTTTTGGACAGGCTTTGTTGAGATCCGTGAAATCAACATAGACCCTCCATTTACCGTTTTTCTTCTTAACAATGACGGGATTAGCTAGCCAATCAGAGTATTTGACTTCATGGATTGAACCGGCATCAAGGAGTTTGTCTACCTCGTCATTGACGGCTTTAGCTCTTTCGGGGCGGAGTTTGCGTCTTTTCTGTTTGATCGGTTTGTTAGTCGGATCCACATTAAGCTCGTGAGTCGTGATGGATGGGATGATACCTTTCATGTCTATGACCGACCAAGCGAAGGTCGAGACGTTTTGTTGTAGGAAACTGATTAGCTCGCCTTTGATGTCGTTTGGGAGTTCTGCTCCGATTCATACACACTTGCTTGCATCCGAGTCATCGATGACGACTTGCTGGATAAGTTCTTTTATTGGCCCTTTTTGCCTTGCTCCGTGTTGATCATAAATGATGGCACTCTCATTATGTGCTCTTTTATGAAGCACGACCGACTTTCCCTCTGACATCCTTTAACCGTTTGAATTCCTTTTGACGAAGGGAATTTCAGACATTGATGGTAGGTCGATGATACCGCCTTCATGTTGTATAACCATGGGGTGCCGAGGATGGCGTTGTAAATGGTCGGCTTATCAATAACATGGAACTTTACTAGCTTTGTTACTCCGCAAGCGTAAACCGGTAACTTAATTGTTCCAATAGTATATGTCATCTCGCTCGTAAAGCCGGTGAACGGTTTATCCTTTTGTTTGATATCTTCTTCTTTGATTTCCATCTTTTTTTAGCGTGTCCAGGAAAATCAGATCTATGGAGCTACTTGTATCAACCAGGATCCTTGATACTTCGCAGCTACCAATAAGGATTCCGACTACCAAGGGATCATTGTGAGGGTAATGAGTCCCTGAAACATCTTGATCGGTGAAGACAACAGGTGGTTCATCGGTGAGAACTGGTTGCGGGGAGTTTTGTGCGGCGAGTGCCTTACGCTCCTACCCCTTGATTGACCAAACTGGATCATTTACCAAGATCAATCCTCCCATGATCATGTTGATTCTGTGCACGACCTTTGGGGCTTCGTCGTCTTCGTCTTCATGATCGTCACGGTTACGTTTCTGAGCGTTGTTAGAAGGTCGGCGCGGTTTTTTTCCTTGTTTAAGCGACTGATCGCCGAGTTGCTCATCTTGGTTACGATGTGTTTCACTTCTTAACTCGTCTATAGATGTCTTTATCTTGCCACTTTTGAATTGGGCATATACGCCTCCTTGAGATGTCGACATGAAGAAGCGTTGTGCGAAGTGGTTTTATGGTCGTCGCAAAACCGCTGACCTTCTTCTGGTTTGGCGGCAGCTTGTGGTGTTGTTTCTTTTTATTCTCGGCTCCCCTTATTCCAAGGATTGTACGTAGGACGTTGATTTCCAGTGTTGCCAACTACCATGTTCGCTTTCCTCCCTTTTTCACAGTGTTGTCTCGGCTCGCGATCTTCGTTTTTACCGGTTTGTTTAGCGGAGCCGAATTTCTTGGCTAAGGCTACTTTTATTCGTCTAGCTTGATGAACTTGTTCGCTCGATAGAGAGTATCTCCGATTCTTAGCGGCTTGTTGAGAAACAAATCCTGGTAAAAGGGAGTTTCATGCCAAATAAAGTTCGTCAAAGCCATGATGGCGAATTTATATGGGACTTCAGCGCGTGTGATAGTCACTTTGAAGCGTTCTATGAAGGCTCGTAGAGTCTCCTTTTGCCCTTGTGACATAGACATCGGCGTGTCCAGATACGTGTCCTTGTTCACATACGCGAAGTGATGTCGAACGAAGGCTCGTGTTAATTCCAGGAAGCTATTGATTGATTTGGGCGGAAGCCTAGAGAACCAAGTCAAGGCCACTCCTTCCAAAGTTCCACGAAGAGCTGACATAAACCTATATATCGCTCTCTGGTTGATGATAATCTCGCTTTAGCCACCAAGATCTTGAAAGTGGTTAGATGAGCTGCGGGATCTTTTGTGTCGTCGTAAGTCGGCAGCTTGAGTTTATCCGTTTTTCGGACATATGTATTGGTGATATGCAAAGTGAGTGGTGTTCTCTGTGTTTCTTCAATGATTCGATTGATCTCTTGGGCGGACCTCTTGACGTTGTGGACCTCAACCCTTAGATCTTTGAGGGTATTCCTTAACTCGATTATTTGTTGTTTGACGTCGTCGGGATTTACTCCTCGGACGGGCGTTCTTGAATGTCGTCGCCATTGTGAGATGTGTCGCATTCGCGATGTGAGTTGCGATCTCGGCGTGAATCGCGTTCACGACGTGCGTTACCCTTGCGATGTGAATCTCGTTCGTGATGAGAATCATGTTCGTCATTCAGATTTCGCTCGCGGTGCGAGTCTCGTTCGTGATGCAAATCGTGTTCATCTTTCGGATCTCGCTCGTGGTGTGAGTCTCGTTCGTGATGTGAATCATGTTTATCATTTGGATCTCGCTCGCGGAGTGAATCTTGTTCTTTATGTGAATCATGTTCATCATACGGATCTCGCTTGCGGTGCGAGTCTCGTTCGGGGGTATTATAGACTAATCGTCTCAAGACGCCTTCTTTCACTTTGGAAGGAATGATGCGTCGGGATTTGGACAGGTACCTCGACTGTTGTTTGGAGCGAATTTTGTCCTGCTCGGTCTGCAACTGGTTGATTTTCTCCGAGAAATCTTTTAGCAAATCGTTTTGGGAATCGATTTTGGCTATCAGAGTGGCTAAAACAGAGTCTTGGTCGACTTATTTCGATGTGTCATCAGCTGGCGTGATGCCCCATTGCCTTTCTAAGTTTGTCCAGATTTAGGGTTTCAAGGCGGGTTGCCGTTATTGAGTGCCCTAATCTCCCCATCTTCGGGATCACTAAGTTCGTGATCGCTTAGTTCACAGTTGACCATAGGATTGTTCTTAGGGTCAATGTCGTCAAGATTTCCAGTCATCCTGATTTCAGAAATTTCTTAAGAAATCCCCACAGTCGGCGCCAATTATTGATTCTCAACTCGGCATATCCGAAGATAGAAAAAGTTCACTACAAGAAATATGTGCATTGATAGCACATGAGGATAGCACGATTTCGGTAAGTGCTATTGTAGAGAGTTTGATGAGGTGGGTCTTCTATTACAGCATTATATCAATGTTATATCGTTATTTTGGTAAGCGGGAAACCAAAATTGTGATTTGGAGCCAAAATTCTGCTATTAATGTCACAAATATGTTTTGGAGCTAAAATTTTGGTACTACAATCAACAATTTTTTTTTTTGTAAGGACACCAACAAATAAACAAAAAGAAAAGACTCTTTTAACATTTTCGAGATTAAAAGGAAAATCTCTTGTTGACAAAAAAAAAAAAGGAAAATCTCTTAGCTTTTGCGATCCTTGTTCCCAGTTCTCAACATTTTGAGCTTTTAAGGTCTCAATCCCTAACTTGATTTTGAGAAATTAGGCAGTGAAATCGATGAAGATGAAGTGAGGATGGGCGATTACGATTTCCCAGGCGACAGAGACGGGTTCTGGAATGGGAGATGGGCTACCTAGCGACGGAGATTTGGCATCGCTTTCTCAGTCTATGATTCCGGCGAAGAACGATCGAGGATGTCAATCTCACATCGGAGACCTCTTCCTCGAACAAGTACAACAATATTTTTGGATCTCCTCCTCCTCCGCATGTCGTCATATTATAAAGCTCCGGTGGCACCATTAAAACCGTGTCTCGCTCGGTAAGCTTATATCGCCCTGATTTCTTGTGATGGATGCTAAATGGATACTAAACCTCAATCCAGGAGATGTTCAGGCGCTATATGATGTTCAAGAAGATGACACTGGAGTTTCGTCTGAATTTAATGATAATCAGTACACATATCAGACGCAGAGCCATCCTGTAGAGCACCACAAAGGTAATATCTTAAATCTGTATATATGTTTCTTGTTACTTATCTTGGATGTGAGCACTCTCTGGAATTATGCTGTGAATGCCAATATGTCTTTTCATCTGTTAAATTGCAATGATTGCTAGTAGTTTGCCATTATGATCAATTGGGGCGGGCTTGTGTTTATTGATTATGTGAATACATATATCCTTATAGTTCTGCTTTGGGTGGATGAAAGCTTCTTTGCTATTTGGTTTGTTCTGAAACTATACTTTATATGTTCTGTTTTCTTCTCTCAATTATCTTTTGGTGGTAGAGTTGATGCTGAACATTTCAAGTTCTGCAAAATCAGTAGCATATGAGAGGATCTTTTGGCGTTCTTGGTTATATCTTATTCATTTTCTCATTATTACTTTCCAGATGAAGATGAGGTTTCATCTGGCTCGGCCGACTTTCAACAACCAACTATAGATAGTCATGACCAAGAAGCCTCGTATGAAGAGGATAGACATGCTGTTGTTATTCCAGATCATTTGCTGATCCATACAGAAAATTGCTCGCAATTAAGTTTTGGAAGTTTTGGAGTTTTTGGATCAAGGCCTTTGAGCAACAACGCAGAAGAGACTCCTGATGTAGCTCAACAGATCGAACATTCAGATGCTAGGTATTCCATTACAACTGGTTTCTTTTTCCAAAATATTTAATGGGTTTCATTTTCTCTTATTTACGAACTAATCAATACTTGTTCTGCAGAAATACTGAGTTCTATGGAGATGAACATCTTGGAAGTACGGCCAATGAAAAGATGGGCCACGCACCTGCTACTGGAAGGTACGATGATTCTTTGGCCTCTAGGCGAAAGGTTCTGAAGCAAGAAAACCCCGAGACTTTTCAGGAGCACCAGTACACATCTGCTCAGTCTGAGCCAGGGTATCCTCAGCAGCAGCTAAACACTGCATATGATACCTCACAGACAAATGCACAGAATCAAATGCAGAATCTTGCTTCGTTATCGAATGTGATGGTAAGCTACATGCGTATTATTTATGATAGCGTTTAAGAGAACCTCGTTTTGCTTTCTGAATAGTGCATTCAAGCTGTTTATATTTTTACTGAAAAATAGGTTTGTGATCTCTGAGGTGATACGAGGCTAGTAATGCCCATATAATTCCCGAAAGGCATTGCTAACATTGGTTCTTGTTTGTGTTCTTTCCTCAGCAGGGGTATACACACTCAGTTCCAAACAGTTTATTGGCACAAAATGCGAGGGATCTTGATTTCCAGTAATCCCCTTTTGCACAGTCTATGCAATCAAGAAATAGCAACAATGCTTCATCACTTGGTGGCCAAAGCATTTCCTTGCCAGAGGTGAATAATCCCTTTGCCTTAAAGAAACGCGAGATGTCCTTTGTTTCTACTAACTTCTCTTATCTTTTCTATAGTAGGAAGAGCTGGTCTTGTTAATCGCCAAATATTGTTTTGTTTGCTTGACTGAAGTCAGTAAATTCTTTACATTGCAGGCGCTCCGAGGCAGTGGAGTTCCGCCAACCCAGCAAACCTTACCCAGTGGTAATATCGCAACGGGACCAGCTCTTCCTCAACAGCTTCCAATGCATCCTTACTCTCAACCCACAATGCCGCTAGCACACTATGCAAACATGATTGGTTGTCCTCTAATGCCTCAGAACTATCCATCTTTGTTGCTGCTTTTGGAGATGGGATATTAAAGAAGATAAGACTTAAAAAGGTAACTCCAAAGCCATTCTCTAACATTAGCTTAGTCTTGTGGATTTCAATAATGAATCTTGGTTTTTCTGCAGGGTAATACTCTTTGACAAAAGAGCAACTTGAAAACCTCTGGATCATTTACTCACCCAATGAAGCTAATGGTGAACCCAGCCATGTGGGAAATTAGTGGTTTCATGGTACTGAAAAGGAAGGAGCTTCATAGGAGAATGAATGGAGGCCCCTTGCGGAAGCTTCTCTGTCAGAGGAAAGGTTTAAGGAGGTTAACACTCTCATCTTTGAAGCTGTAGGTTGTATAACCAAGAGGAGGAGCCTGAAGGAACCAAAGTTCAGCAAAACACTAGTGGCAGTTTATTGCTTAGTCTCCCAACTCTTGTGGTGGCTTGTATCTTTACATTGATGAGTAATTGTGTCTAATGTAAAGTTTAAGGTCCTGAGGAATTTTTAGAGTTAGAGTTTTGCCAAAACACATAAAAAAATTAGCCAAATTCTATTAATGAAAATGCAAATTTGTTTCCAGTGCAAATTTGTTTCTAATGCAAATGTTTTACAAACATACAATAAAAAGATTTAGACTACAAACATTAGACATATAGGGTATTGAAATATAGATTTAGGGTTTAGGGTATTGGAATATAAGGTTTAGGGTATTGGAATATAAATTTAATTTGTTTAAATCTTAGTTCTAAACATTAACCTACATTGTATTAAAAATTTAATATAGGGTATTGAAATATAGATTTAGGGTTTAGGGTATTGGAATATAGGGATATTGAAATATAAATTTAATTTGTTTAAATCTTAGTTCTAAACATTAACCTATATTGTATTAAAAATTTAATATAGGGTATTGAAATATAGATTTAGGGTTTAGGGTATTGGAATATAGGGTTTAGGATATTGAAATATAAATTTAATTTGTTTAAATCTTAGTTCTAAACATTAACCTATATTGTATTAAAAATTAATATAGGGCATTGAAATATAGATTTAGGGTTTAGGGTATTGGAATATAGGGTTTAGGGTATTGGAATATAAATTTAATTTGTTTAAATCTTAGTTCTAAACATTAACTTCAAACTTAACCCTAAACCCTAAACATCTAAACCTTTAATTAATCATAAACACTAGATTTTTTAACATCAAATAATTTGAACAATAGTTATAGGATATATATTTTATCTTGTATTAATTTACCACATATTGTGTTATGCATATAAATTAAACATTAAACTATAATATTTAAGATCACAAATAAGTTATTTCTATTGAAATGTTTTATCAAATGATTTTATTAAATAATATTTAAGATCACAAATGTGTTATTTATATTATATTTGAAATTTATATATAATAAACAGAAATTAATAAAATGATAAAATGATACTAATTGATCATTGGCTGATTCTAGGATGTGGGGATCAACATTCTCAACCATTGATTCTAATTAATCTAATGGACATAAATCCTCTCAACACTGTTTACGAAACCAAAAAAATAAGGGAAATCAGAGTCTCTCCATCTTTGTCTCTCTTTCACCAAATAGATCCAAATTTTAGATCTAAGTTCCCAAAATTTCTTCTCCAGTGGTTTACTCCACCTCGTCTTCTTCACTCTCCCTCAACGCCGATGACTCTCTCTCTCTCTTCTCCGCATCTCCAATCAATACTCAGTGTCGGATCTGACCCGTAGCACCAGACGACTCGTCATCCACGATCTCATTCTCCAATTTTATTTCTACCAAAACAGAAGCGAGAGAGACGATCCACTGTGATTTCCGGAAGAGCAAGGTAGAGAGACAGCGACTAACGGAGATGTCGCTGAGGCCAAGTACACGCGCGGAGCTGAGGAAGAAGATATACAAGGCAGGGGTTGATGTCGATGAGGCGAGGCTGAGGAGAGAGGACAACCTCGTCGAGATTAGAAAATACAAGCGTGAGGATAGTCCCTCAAGAAGCGCCGGCCGAGACGGAGTGATGCTCCAGCAGCAGCAGCAGCCAGTCGGAGCTGGTCTCGACGATCCACAGAGCGTTGCCGCCGTTGAGAAACGAGTAAGTTGCTGGTTTGAATTTCGAGTTAATTTGGATCCTAGGATTTGATTTGTTAGTGATGGATCTTTATTTTGATTGTATCAAAAAAGTGAGGCTTTGATTGTATCTTTCTTATTTAACAATGAATTTGTTTCTTAATCGATTTTGTATATATGGTTTCAGAAAGATTGGTAGCATCTTGCAGGGGTGCCCTGGTGGTGCGGCGATGGATGTTGTTTGTCGGAGGTCGTTTAATTCGTCGGAGGTCATAGTCGGTGAGTCTCTGCTGCATTCTTTCTCTCTATATAAGTTCTTACGAAATGGTCATTGTACCTAAAACGAATTTTTGTTTGTTTTGTTGATTTTGATAATGTCTGATATGAGTACATGAATATTTGTATTGCAGGGTCACATATGGCGAACGGGTTTTGAATGTAATGAACTGAAATCTGTTGTATTCGAGGATGTAGCAGACGCTTTAGAGAAATGGCATTCTTCGGGAATTAAGGTCTGTTCATGTACTTCTTAGAGAAATGGCGTTTATTTTGCCGTCGCAGGTCTACAAATATTTTTAATGTGAACAGGTTTACATATATTCTAGTGGTAGTCGATTAGTGCAAAGGCTTCTCTTTGGGAACACAAATTATGGAGATCTGAGAAAGTATTTATCTGGCTTTTTCGACACTACAATCGGGTATATAAAAGATGTATCACTTCCATTTTCAGTAAGAGTATAATGATCCAGCTGCTGCTGCATCATCTCATACGTATCATGGGTGCAGAAACAAGAAAGAAAGCCGGAGTTACAAGGATATTACAGAAACATTGGGAGTGGATGATCCTTCAGAGATTCTTTTTGTGACGGATGTTTATCAAGAAGCTACAGCTGCAAAAGCCGCAGATATAAAAAAACACACACACAAAACTCGAGCAAAAACACACACAAAAGGTAATAATCTCTTTTTGTTTCCCCTGATCTTGATGATTTGTTCTCTTGACATTGTGTGATTTTAACAAATCGATATGCATTTTTTTCCTCCAGTTTTTACCACAAGACCCGAGCAAAGTCTTTGTTGTCTCTGCGGATTCCAAAAGGAGAACATTTTGCGAGCTAGGCTGCTGGCTTCTTGCCTTCTCATCATTTAGGAATTTTGTTAACTTAGAGATTGTATTGTTAATGAGCTTTATCTAAACATGTATTAGATTGTAATTATATGTTTATAAATTTTAAATATATTTTTACAATTCTAAATGATTTTTAAATAATAATGCAAAACCAAAATTCAATATAATCATTTTTCAATAGCTCTAATTAATATTAAATATGGCAAAAGATTTTAGTGATCATAAAATATAAAACAGCAATATATACTCGTCATTATAAATTATAATACAGCATCAATTAAATTGCTAGTATAAAGTATAACATAACCATAATATAATGCCACTAAAGTAAATGTTATTGCACTAAAACAAAGCTACATTAACATTTACAATGGCAATCATACAGTGCTACTGAAAGATAATTAATCACAGCAAAGTTAACGCTATCGTATACATATATTTTATAGCATCTCAAATTAGTGCTATCGTAGATGGCTGACCTAAGATGGCAGCGGCAAACATAGCGTTTATGGAAACGCTACAATAGACATATGATAGCGTTTTCGTGGTGCTATCAATACCCAGTTTTCTTGTAGTGGTTTTAGGGTTTCTTGAGGGATTATAAAGAAAAGTTTTGAACTCGGTTTAAGAAAGAATGGAATTAGGGTTTTGTTAGGTCTTCGAGAAGAAACAAAGCGGCTGAGAGGAGGTGTTTAAGTCGTTGGAGAGCACTTTTCTTAGATCGGTTTTTTGTTAAGAACTCTCTGAAAACTTGTATTGAAAATTGGATGCCCTTTATTCGATTCATTCGGCGTCCTTAAATAGGTTTACATAAGTCGGCAAAATACAAAGAAAACCTAAAACAGTTATGGAATCTTTCATAATATCTCGGCATGTGTATCCTCGAATATTGGATGACCACGCACGTCGCCTTCCTTTTGCCGTCCCGTCCTATGTTTGACCTAATTCGTTTGGGCCGAGTTGAGGAAGTTGTCCGATCCCGGACCGAAATTATCTTACACTTTCTTTGTTGGACCCACCTAAATTTGTGAATAGCCCTTTTTGGAAAATGTGCTAATCTTGATCCCACACTAAAAAGAGAAGCGCACGGACAAAAACAACAACGGATCTTCTCACAAACCCGACGGCAAAATCAGATCTGGAGAGGACCTTCGACGAGATTTACGAGGACGAAGAGAGAAGGTGGGGTTCCCTGAGAGATAATCTGTCATGTTATTAGCCAGAATCAGTTTCGATGATGTGTGTATATGAGTTATAGACGACCATAACAAATTTGTGGTAAAAAGGTCAAAAAGGCGTAGTTAGTATCCAAGTAACCAACATATTTTATTTTCTGATATTTTAATTTAATTTTATTGTTTGCTATTTATCATATTATTAGTGTAAATTTTTTAAATATATTTATATTACCCAGTCGTCCGACATTTATTAGTATTTGCTTATATATGATTTATAAACATTTGCCAACTTCAAAATCAAAATGATCTTTTGGTCGTGATTTAAGCCTCCCTAAGATTTTTAACATCTATTTTTTTCAGTTTCTAACATTCAACTTTATCTTATCTTTTTCACATCAGATATCAATACTATTCAATTTTTTTTTCTACAATGATTTTGATTAATAGAATTACAACACCATACCAAATCATTTTTATTTCATGTTTCTATTTTTTACATTTTTGTTTTATGTAATTATACAGTAATAATAACAATTATTAACTAAATTATATTAAATAAATAAAAATTAAATAGTTTATAAATAATGTCTATTTAAATATTATTTTTAAAAAATTATAAATAATAAAGACGGTAAATGATTATGGTGTAATAGACGTATTTGCCATAGAATGATCATAATTGATCTAATATTGAGCATATGTATTTCTTTTATATTCAATAATAATTTTATGTAATGTGATTCATAAATTTATAATAATAGTCAAATCGATTATTTTGAGATTTATTTACGAAAATAATATTTAAAATAAAATTATTGGAAAATTATAGAAAATATAATAAAACAGAATTTTTATTCTAAATAAAATTAATCAAGTCTTTATTTATAAAATACAAAAATTATGAATTTTGGTATAAAATACATAATAATATGAAAAAATTGTTGTTATACAATTCAATGGAGAAAAACAAATCAAAAATCTGAACGATATATATATTGTCATATATGTCCATTAATAATTTACCATATGTCAAAAAGGCATTATTTGTTTGAGTTTCATGTTGAAATTATTTAACATTAAACTCGTCACATCACTTTCTCTTTTTACAATAAATCATTGCACCATTTTAAATTGTTAACTGTTGATAAAAAAAATTTCAGCTGTTGAAAAATAAAGCATTGTGAGTAGTCTAAGATATAATACACATCTAAGCTATCACTCAATCAAACTGGAATGAATGGGTAACATTCTAATTTCTGATATATCTAGAGATGTTTAAAAAAAAACTTATTCTTCTAATTATATTATTAAAGTGTAATTATTTGTGTTTTGTTCACAGAGAATTTTAAAATTAAACGTGATTAAACTAGAACAATCAACAAATGTTTATTTGTCAAAAAAGTGGTTTGCGGTATTGTATGAGTAAAAAAATACAAAGTAAATTGTCTAGTGATTGTAAAGTCGGTAAACATGATCTTTTAAAATGTGATTAAATGCCTAAAGCTAAAAAAAAAAGAAAAATTGCCCTTATGTGGTGTATTACTAGTACAATTAACCGCTGCACCAAAGTACACTACAAAATTGATGCCTAGCGTCTAATACTTTTTTTTTTTGAAAAATTTAGCGTCTAAATACTACTTTATGAACTTTAGTCCAGCGTCAGTCCTGCAATTATGGCTACCTTATGGTTCGGCTAATATACAAAAGTATAAATACATTATGGATGGGCTAGACGTTTACTTAACAAATCAACGAATATCCCCAAAATTTGTTCTCGCTCGCCAATATTAGGACAGAAGTAGCAAAAGGAATTTCTTACGGAGTGCTTGCAAAAATAATTTGATATTCTTAAGTATTCGTGTTTAGGATCTTATTGGATAGACTATACAATAGATGTATTAATAACTAATAAATGTGTTTGTACCAATAAAGAACACCTGAACTATTCTAAAAGTAGTATTTGCTTGGATCTGCTAGTAAAGGTAACGTTACGACAAGAACACGATAAATATCAAGAAACGATTTGGTGATCCTTTGACAAAAGCACAAATAAAGTAAATTTACAGCTGTATATTCTCAAGCAAATAGTGGTGATCATTCATTGTAACAAAATGAAATCACATTTGACCAAGTCCGCTCATAATTCCCTACTTAGGGTCAAAGTCGAGAAATAATTGCACCCATTATATATTTAAAAAAAAAAAAAATATTTTTGTATTTTTCAAAATTTTATTGTAATTATGTATTTTTTTATCTTTTAATAACTATTTTAACCTAGTTTTTATTTTTTTGTAATGGATAGTTAATCCCACAAACTATCCACATAAGCTTTTCTATCCATCCGATTTTATTATCATTTTTAATTTTTTTTTTCTTTTTTTACATTTTTTTCTTACTTTATGAATTATTTTTCACCCTTCCTTTTTTGACGGTGGATAGAATGTAGGAGGTGATGATTCCGACAACATAAACCGTCAGAATAGATATAAAATAGTCTGATATATCGGAATTAAAAAAAAAAATCGGACATAATCTGAAAATTACGAATGGATAGTCTAGAATAGATGTCCACAATATCCACCCACGTGGATACTACCACATACCCTATTGTCCATCATAAGCGCTTAGCATATGATATAAATCATGGTAGTATCCACGTGGATAGACCACATACCCTATTGTCTATCATAAGCGTTTAGCATGTGATATAAATCACGGTAGTATCCACGTGGATGGATATTGTGGACATTTACTCTAAACTATTCATTCGCTAATTTTTTCTTAAGTCTATTTTTTTTTTTGAATTCCGGTAGATCGATCTATTATCTCTTCATTCCGGTGATCTAAATGGCCAGAAACCTCACCTATTGGATCCTATCCACCGTTCAAAAAAACAAAGAGTAGAAAATGTAAAAGTAAGAAAGAAAATGAAAAAGAAAAAAAAAAGTAATAAACAAAGAGTGGATAGTTTTCGGTGGATGTGATACCTATCCACCGCGAAAATGACTTTATTCTTTTCTCCTTTGTTTCCTATCTTTGAAGGATAAAATAATCTTTTTATACGTCGACCTTACAAAAAAAAAATACATTAATGCAATTTTTTTTAAAAAAATACTAAATTGCAATAAAAAAATAGAAAAGATATATTAGATGCAATTCATCCAAAGTCGAAGTGAAAACAAAAAAAAAGGTAGAAATCGGCTTTTACCAATTCTTACCCTATTTAATCAAACAAGTTCAAAAACTTTTTACTCAAACTGTCCTTGATTTCGTATTTACTTTTCACAAACTGTATTTAAATTCTTTTGACCAGCTATCTTCCTATTATCTAATAATGGTAGTATTACATAATTAGTAACCAAGTGAATGGTATAACAAAAAAGTAACCAAGTGACCATGATTTTATTCGTAGAAGTCATAAGTTTATACTGCAAATTTCAAAATGTGATTACATACTCCAATTTAGTTTAGTTAGTATTTTGTTGTAAGCATGATAAAAGAAGTTAATAAAATTAGTCATTTAACAATTATTTATTGACTACTGCAAATATTTGCTGGAAAAAATGCTTTGAGCATTCCATAAATTGTTTTCCATTACATCAATAACAAAAGAATTTACAGTTTTAGAGAAATAACCAAAAAACATTAAACATATTTTTAACACATTGTCCCTTTTCTCCCAAAATTTAATTATCTACACTTCCTAACCCTAGACTAAAAATATCTTTAAAATAATAAAATATAACTGAAATCTATGTACATTTGGAGGTCCCATTTGGGATGTTTCCCCTTCATGTTCCCTTTTCATTTCTATATATTTCTATTTCCTATCCAATGAAATAAAGGAGAATTAATTTATCGCTCTTAATGTGGAAATAATTCCTCGCTTTCTAATTTTTGAAAGCTGAATACGGATATTCTCGTAATTTTCTCTATACGTCAATTTCTGGTTTCCGTTCAAAGGCGATAGGCAATCCATTCTGAGGAAGAGCGAACGGTCCATACTGGATTCCATCGCTAGGTCCCACGATTGACCACCTAAAATTTACCAAAGTAACACTCTTAAGCCAAATAATATTTTAAAACAGGCTAATCCAATGATGGTTCACCACAACAGTGATTTTCATGAGTAACCAACCTGTGCTTAGTGGTGAGATGATGGATTAGAATGGAGATTTCAAGTTTAGCTAACTCATTGCCCGGACAAGAATGGATTCCATTCCCAAATGGCATGAATGTATTAGGCTTAGGCGCAACTTCAAATCTCGATGGATCAAATTTTCCAGGATCGGAAAAGAAATCAGCATTGTGATGAATGTTTCTGAAGAGTGGCAATACTTTCCATCCCTTGGGGATCAAGTATCCTGTAGAAAAATGTTAAAAAGATTCATACTTTAGCATATTTTCATATGTAACATATTGATGATATAAATACGATCTAACATACTTATATTTGTATATACCTTCGTATTCGACATCTTCTACAGCTTCTCTAAATGTGAAAGATAAGATTGAAGCAACTCTCATGGTCTCTTGGACAACTCTAGAAGTTAGTGTCATCTTCTTTGTATCTTCCCAAGTGAGACTCTCTCCTTCTTTCTTCCCTTTCTTTATCGCCATTTGTTCTTCCTATTTTACCCAATAAAAACCTTATTAATTTACGAAACTGCCAACGAGATCTCAAGTGTCCTTTAAAAATGATGTGCTTACAGTGACAGCTTCTAGGACAGTTGGATTATCTGCTAAGTACTTGAGGATCCACGTCAGCACACTCGCGGTCGTGTCTCTTGCCGCGAAGATAACTCCAATTATATTGTCGGCGATTTGTTCGTCAGTTAATCCTTCTTTGTCTTCCATGAATGATCCGAGAAGATCTTTGTGCGTAGATTGGTTTTGTCTCCTCTTCGACATGATTTTAGCGAGGATCTGAGCTAGTTCCCTGCGAGCTTTCATGGCTTTGTTGAATAGTGTTCCCGGGAGATTAATCGGCATCGAATTGTAACCTTTCTCAAGAATGTAGTAGCATCGTTTTAGATCTTCTCTGTAAAAGACTTCGTCTTTTCCGAGTATTGAGATTAACGCCACATTGAAAGTGTACTGTTCATACAAAAAGATCCGAGTCAGAGACTGTGTGAGATAGAATAACAGGACACACTCTGTTTTTTTAGAGTGAGAATATAACAAAACAGAGGATACTCTGTTTTAAGAGAGAGAGAGACAAAAGATGTGGGGGCTTACTGTTTTCATTTCTTGGTAAGTGTTGAGTTGAGTTCCGTCCCAAGAATTGAGGGAGTCTTGAGCGATTGATTCAATGTTTGGGACCATGTTTCTGATTGAATCAGGCATGAATGCTCTTAAGACGAGCTTTCTGAGTTTAGCATGATAATCTCCTTGGTTGAAGAAGATGGCTTGCTTTCCGAGCATCCTCTCTTTGCTTGCCGGAAAAGTTGGTTTAAACAGATGAGATTTTGTAGCCAGTACGAATTTCGCTGCTTCGGGGCTCGAGATCATCACACATGGACATCCTAATACATGAGTCTTGAATACCGATCCGTATCTGTTTTACAGAAATAAATCAAAAGTTAACTTTTGTCTGTTTTAGACAATAAATTTTGAATTTAGTTTTTTTGAGTAGGTGCAAATTAAGACCTTCTCTGTTTTGATGCGAAGAACACATTTGGGTCTTGTGAGTAAAGCTGGAATGTTTCTCCGACGTAAGGATATCCCAATGTTCCCGGAGGAAGAGGGAGTTTCGAGGAGGAGCTACGGCGGAATCCAGCGGCAGAGGCTATAAACCGGAGTAAACAGAGAAACATAGCCGCCACGAAGAAAGTGAGAAACATGCCGGTGGAATCCATTATATGTAGTTTTTGATCAAAACCCAATTCAGTTTGAAGTATCTTTGTGAGTTCTCTCTAATGGAGTTGTTTGTTTGAGATGGAAAATCAAGTGGGAGAGAATGAATTGGTTTTATAGGCAGTGGAGGAGAGAGGGAGAAGAGCCATTTGGGGAGTTTCCTAAACGGAACCTTTCTTTTTTAAGCCAGCTCATTTGAGCGAGAGTGACGAGGGCACGTGTCGTCGAAGTGCATGCAAAAAAAAAAGAGCGCGTGTGAGATTGTGACCAAAACTAGCCACCGTTAATTACCGCTTTTTTTTAGCCTTATCGTTAATTATTTCCACTATTGTAATATGTTTTTCTATAATTAGAATGAAGTCAAGGAAAGGAGCAATTTTGGCTCTTAAGTAGAGACAAAGGAGGTAATGGGCGGTTTTAATTAAATGTTTTCCATCCCATGTAAATTGGAGGTCACACCTAAAGGATTATATAGTAGTTTAGCTTTGCAGCCTCCAACTAAGTAGTAACCTCTTGTGTTTACATGTATTCAAGATATTTTAAAATAGTAATATTAATAATCATTGAAATAGAAGAATACATAATAGAAATGTGTACTCAATAAACTAGTAACTTAAAATCATTATATTTAATTATTTTAATGATATATTAACTTATCAAAATTAGTTGATCAAAAACATAATTTAAATTAAAAAATTTATGTTAATTTACAAGAATATTAACTTATAAAAATTATACTGTATTGTTAATATTTGGTTTCAGTAGTGCTAGTTTCTTTTCTGATTGAAAATGGTATATGCAAATAACCACGCCCTACACTCATACTAGCTAAGTTTTATAACTGGAAATTTTTAACTAGCTGATATTAAACTTATTTTACTAAAAAATATTCAATTCAACCATCCTATTTTGTCTATATTATTAATCATGATCATCCGACTTGATTTGCTGAGTCGCTTTAAGTTTTTATATTTTTGACAAAAATGATAAAAATTTCACAATTATGTATATCATTCAATATATCAAATGATTCATACCAATAAAAAATAATATTCTGTTTGATATTCTGTATAGTTTATCTAATAAAAAATATTTTTTTTTTTTGCCGACAAAGAACGAAGATGAAACCTAAATAATTCTGTTAACCAAATCGGTGTTTTGAAATCTACGTACATAAGATAAGGCACCTGCATTTGAACACTCCGTACCAATTTATATATAATAAAATATTTAATTTACGTAAATCAAATTAACTGTGAATCCAGATTTTGAAAATATAAATGTTATTTTTAATTTCATAACACCAAAAATATTTATTGGAGATGAACACAAGTAAAACAAAACTCAAGTTATAAAAATAATATTATATATATGAACAAAAAATGATATATTTGGTTAAAATCAAACTCAAAATAAAATCAATATACACCAACCAAAATCCTATTAGAATCTGTTTCATGTTAATTGGTAGTATTATTTCATAAAAATTTCAAAAATTAAATTGATACTTAAACACGTTTATATGGTAAAAAATCATGTCAAAATTATAAAATCGCAAAAAAAATTTCAAATCTAACATATCATCTTAAAATTTTCAAAAATAACATAAATTATATATATATATATATATTTTTTTTTGAAAATCCATTTTTTTAAAAATAAACAATTGCCTTTTGATTCTTCTTTATCAATCTAAATTTTATATTTGTTTCATTGACAATGGTTTTGAGTCATGAATATGAATTATGCTATTAAATTTTTAAATTGACGATGCTATTTTAGACCCAAAATTATATTTTTAAAAATCATCTTAATTTGCTTAAAATTATTTTAATAATATTTTATTTTGGTTATACAAAATTGAATTTTATATATAATAACACATATTCTTTCTCTATTTAAGATGTCCACATCATCAATAAATCATTAATTTAATATTTAATTCTACAAAAAAATCGTTTTTCTTTTTCTATTAATGTCACTTATTAAAAATCTAGAAATCACAAAACCTTGTTATAGTAATTATATCTTTCAATTTCTGAGAAGATAAAATTTGTGACATTCTCATACGACACAACTATAAATTATTTTAGATCATATCAAAAATAATTAGAATCAAGGATGGAATAAATTTTGAAAATGTAATAATTATACTGTTATATTATATGAATGGTAACGAAATTAAAAGATAATAATGTCTAAAAGAAAAGTTATTATATGAATGAATATATAAAAATCACATTTAACAAATCTATGAAAAAAGGAAAAGACAAAGTCTACACGTTGAACCAAAAAATAACTAAAATATTTCATGACACATGTTACAAAAAACTATTTCATGCCAAAAATTAAATTAAATTGGATCAAAAAAATTATAAATACAATTTAAACTAAAATATGTTTTCAAAAAATGAGTAAATGCCACGTAACTAAAATCAGTACACATTTAAGCTATATTAAGTTAACACCTCAAATACGAATGAATCACAAACACTCTAACATATAACATTTATATAAAGAAATTATTATATAATGATCCATAAATAATTTAAACATATCCATATCATCAAGATATAATTAATTTTAAAAAAATCATTAATTAGATCATTAATTTTACAAAACATCACTAATTTATTTCCATTAATATCTTATTAAAAAGTAATTAAATCTAAAATCATAAATTATTCAACAATACTAAAAATCCTATAATGGTAGTTATATATTTCAATTTTTTAGAAGATACAAACTTGTGAGATTTTCATGCATCACAACTATAAATTATTTTAGAATTTAGATTATATTTAGAAAATAATTAGAGTCCAATATAATTTTTTTTTTTTGAAAATGTAAACATAATAGTTATATCTATATTATAATGGGAGCTTTTCTCTCCTCTAAGGTTGTCCACGTGTCAATCATGCTTTAAAAAAAAGTTGGGCCTCGACCTAATGTGACATACAAGCCCACATTCGTTGTTACCCAAAATTTGGTAAACCCTAATGTCTTTGTCACTCTCCCCCTTCTTCTCCTAATGCGACTGGAGAACCTCCAACTTCTCTCCGATGTCGCCTTGAATCGTTACAGGACTTTCCAAATTTCCATACCCAATAAAATCCCACCTCCTCTAAGACTTCATTCCATTAATCTCATTAAAGATTCAGACCCTTCAGTTCGCAGACGTTTTCTTCGGTTCGAATTGTAAGCCCTATAAATAAGCAGCTTCCATGGACACAAATGACATCGCAAAATTCACAAAAACACACACAACATTCACAATACTCAGTCCTACATCATTCTCTGGCAATGGTTCAATTGGATGTCGTGCACCTTAATTGAGTATCGAGAAACTTGAGATTAGCGTCTCCACTGATTTTGTTATTGGAAAAATCGAGGCTATGGGAGGAGACGTTGAGAAATTTCAGCCCGATGCAAGAACGAAGGCTCGACACAGCGTTACAGGACCCGAAATGGAGTTCCTCGATAGATCCAAGATGGTGAGTGAAGCAGAGCAGTGGAAACCAGAATTGGAGCTGTTGATGTGCGAATCTGAGTGAAATAGACACTCTAAACCGGTGAGAGACATGAGAGACGAAGCCACGACACTGAATCCGACGTAAAGAGGCTTGAAAGTTGGAACTGAGATCAAGTCGTATCTGCAAGTCACGCCATCGAGGGTACACGGGTTATTGCTGGGAGACCAGCCTGGGAGCAGATTCGTATCAGGAAGAACGCTTTTGAAGCTTATAAGCTGATGGATTTATGTACAAAGACTGAGATGGTGAAGAAGCCTGAAGGGAGAGAGAGAATAAGGAGACTGAGAGAGAGAGAGGGAAAAGTGTAAAATTTTCCAATAGAACTGAACTTGACGAGTCGCTTTCATGATTTCTATTGAGGAAAAAGAAACAACTGATCTGTCTTTTAGCAAATACAGTTTCATTTTATGATCACCAAGTTAAGTTCCAACTTACTCATCCTCTTCGCAGGGACCTGGTGGAGTCAATATCAAGAAGACCACTCAAAAGTCTTTGGCATCTACAATGAAACGATGGTGGGCGTCAATGCAATTTGGTAGTGGAGAGGCTTGGCGATTACCAAGTCGAGTCTGGTCTCTAAGTTGCACACAAAAAATGTTTAGACCAACTTCAGGTTAAGGTTTTAACTACAGAAACACGCTTCTGTCCTATATTAGGATTTGAGATACTCACTACTGCAGATATCCTAAAGAGGCTTAAAAGGCAGATACAAATATGTAGTGTCAAGTGCTAAGGATAGTTTTAAATTTTTAATTAGAGACAAAAAAAAGTAAAAAATAATATTACTTGCATCCGAATGTCTTTAATTTAATTGAGATTCGAGATATATTTATTTGTCTCAAAATATCTTTTATTATTTTTGCAAACAATTTTCCGTATTATATTTCACTAGGGTTCAAAAAATTCTAGAAAATTTAAAATTAAACCCGAAATAAAAATATATATCCGGATTTTTTTAAAAAATATATAATTTAAATACCAAAAATGTATACATAATCTTGGAAAACAAGTAATACACTTAATATTGTTAGGTTGTTTGAATATGACTGAATATCAGAATAATATTTGGAACACAACTCATATCCACATGTATAAGAATGCAATTCTCAATAAGTTAAATTAGTCATATCTAAACCTAATCAGAATCGATTTTCGGGTTTGTTTTGATTTGGTTTTTCTAATCTAAACTTTTTGCCTAAGCATAGAAAAGAAAATCAATAGGATATTTTAAAGACAAAATTCATAAGAATAAAAATTTAACACAATATAATAAAACTAAACCGAATATAGAGAAACAAAATAAATATAATACACAAATAGTGAAACAAAAAATGGCAAACATATTCCCCGTGTGACTAAAAAAAATGCCAATGAGTGATATTGGATATAGAAAAATGAAAATATATAAGTAAGAATTGTTATTAAAAATTTATAATAAATTAGGCCCTTATAAGGAAAAAAAAAATTAAAGTAACATAAAGGCTCCAATTGGTGACCATAGTTTAGGAAAAGAATTATGATGAATTTTTAATTCCTCAAAATTTTTACCAATTAAAAGGAATTTTTTGTCAAAATTCAGACATATGGGTCCCACAATATTTCTTATTTTTCCTCATGTTTAAGGAATGAATGAACAAAAAAATTCCCCTGCAAATTTGATGAGGAACAAAATATGAATAAAAATTCCTCTACATTCCTATTATTTTGTTAATTCAATTCCTCAAATGACATTTTGTCCAATTCCTTTGGTTCATTTTAGTGGTCACCAATTGGAGCCAAAGTCCCAACCGGTGAAGGATAAGAAATCTAAAATAATGACTAATATTTAATATAGAAAATATGAAAAATATATGTAACTGTTTTCAACACAAAACAACATAAGGCCAACATATTTTTAAAATAAATAGAATTTAGAACAAAAAAAAACTGTAAATACAAATAAACATGAATCATTTTAATTTAATTTTGAAACTATCAATTTTAATATGAGAAAAATACATAGTAAGAGCATCCACATTGATGTTACTTTCCTTTGGGGTTTTTTACAAAAAAGTATTATTTTTTTTTTTTTACAAATGCAACAAAAAAAAACAAAAAAGTAACTAATAAGAATGCGCCACGTCACATGAATAGTGAAGAGACGGGTTCTTAACTAAGGATTTTAAGAGCGTGTCTTTTAACTATTCACGTGAGAACCATAAATATTTTATTATTTTTAACTTAAGAATTTGTGCTAAGAATCTCCAATGGAGGTGCTCTAAGTGGTAAATGCATCTTCTTCTCTGCGTTTTTTCCGATAGTTTTTTAGGGTATGAATATGAATTCATATTTCTTTTAGTAATGACAGTTTTTTTCTAAACAAATTATAAATTATCACTTAAACCCTTATGACTTAAACTATTTACAAATAAAATAGAAAACATAATTTCCAAAATAGAGAAAGAAATGACGTTTCCAAAAATGGATACTCCGGTTTCGTCGCATTTTCAAAACTAGATATGCATTTACATCACGTTTCCAAATCACAATGTTTAATAAACGTATTTCTATCGCGTTTCCACACATTTCCGTTGCGTTTCTGTTTCTGAAACGGGAAACGGTCCTGAGATGAAGTTTACATGCAACATAGATCAACGCTGATGTTTTCTACGATCAAACATAAACGACTTTAGGACAAGTAACATACACATAACTAAGAGCAAGTAGTGGCTACATGACCTAAAGAAGAAAACAGAAATACAATACACTCTGAACATCCGAGCAAAAACAAAAGGAAAAAAGACTAGGGATAACTTGGTAAAAACTCAATCAATTGAATTGGCCTAAGAACGAGAAAAAAATAGACAACATATTCAACTATATATAAAAAGGCGAAAATAGAAATAGCATAAATCAATGCATGTTACAACAACTGAACCTCCGCGCGTGCGCGGGGGCTGAATATTAACTAGTTTCATGAATGACAACGAAGTTAGGATGAAATAAAGTCTTAGAAAACAATATTTTTTTCAACAATTTAAGGAACATCTAAATAAATTCAGATGCCCATATTAGTAGGTTAGGACCTACGTAAACAAAAAGATAAGGTTGGACGAGAGCATTCCGTACAAGTTTTTCCGCCTTTTGTATTTCTTGTGCGTGGGATGCGGACTAAATGAAAAGTTTTGAAAAACTTCTTTCGCCTTTTAAATTACTCCATAAAGATAGAAAAAGTCGGCCAATCTCTAAGCTTGTGAATCAACTTCACCAACTCTAAACAATATGTGATGAAGATGACATCTTCTTGTTGGTAGGATTTCATGCATTCTATTGTTCATATTAGAGCTTCAGATTTGATATGTAACGGTGAAAGATTTCTCCATATGTTCATTGTCCCTTTCATTTTTTTTTTGTTCCTTCGAAATATGCATACCATCTTTGTCCAAAAAGTACCACCTTCCTTTCAAAAATTGTCAATATAACACCATAAACCTTGTCTTATCATCATTGTATCCCTATGATTACATGTCGGATTTTCCGACTGATTTAGATTTTGCGCATCAATTAGATGTGCACCATCCCAAATTGAAAATTTTGTTTCTGCGATTTGTAAAAAGAATTGTAGTCCCGATCCATATTATTATATAATTTATCATTCTTGATCTTCCACTGGTACCATATAATATAATGAAAATGACGATTTATATTATCTTTTGGATTTTTCCAAAAAAGATAATCTAAATTTGTAAATATTGATTCGGTGAAGAATACATTCAAATTTGAAAAAAATTGAGATAAAACCATGTTTGAATGGGCCGTGTCTCAGTCCCAATGTGGCTGATCATCCTCTCGAACCAGATACTGATCATCGTCTTAGTAAGCTATTGCTTCACCAACTAGCTAATCACCCATTTTGAGGCGAAAAGAAAAAAGAATTTAACGTTCTTTCTTTCAGGAAGGGAGACATTCTTAGACATTCAAAGAATACATGTTGTTTCCGACTCTATTCTACATCATGGACAAAACAAATCATATTTAATACCGAATGACCTTTTTTTTTGCGATTGGAAAACACCCTGAAAACACTTTAGTTTTTGGAGATATTTTATTTTCCATAAAAATGTAATATTGTCACATCCAAATTCCGTTGTGGTATAGTTCAACATTTCAGACACCATATGTTATCAAAAACATGTAACACCATAAATTAAAGATAATGAATCCATTAATTAGGTCAACAAAAAAATACTATAAATACAATCTAAAATAAAATATTTTTTGGAAGCAAAATCTACATAATTAAAATCAATAAATAATTAAATTGTATTAAGTTGGATTCTCAATACGAATAAATTCCAGAACCTAAACATATAACATTTATATAAATAGAAAAACTCAAAATAAAAAATTAAGAATAACTCAATAAAATAAATAAAAAATGAAAATAATATTATATTAATATAAACACACAAAGAATATGAAATAAAAATAGAATAATTTTAAAATAAAATATAAAACTCACAAATATATAAAATTCCCCGTATGCACTGGATAAACGATCTCTATAGTCCACGGTAATGAAAACACCACGTGGTCATGCAAACAAAAGACAAACAATACAAAATTATCAGGATTAAGTAGTCATGATTATACATGTCACTAATGGTAAGCCCACTTGTTACTAACTTAATTATTTATAGATACTAATTTCTCTGCCACGTACACCGTGCATTACAGCCATATATTATTACTCTATTAATAACTTATAAGAATTAATCAAAACCTACGTGGTTGACATACAAATTATTCAAAACCTATGTGATTATAACTTAATTATATTAAATGTAGAATATAATTTTTGACTTTTATTTTCAAATCATGCAAGTAGGTTTAAACTACATATATGATCAACTTCACTAAAATTTTTGGTTTTGAGAATGTTTTAATATTCATTGACTTTCGTTTTGCATCTATTTAATGTCAATTGACTTTGTGCCTATTTAAAATAAAAACAAAACTATTTTCTTGGAGGATCTATGACCAAGGACTTGAGTATTTATTTGCCTGCCTCCTTATTAATTTAAAAAGTTAGAAAAGTCTAAGCAAAATATCTTGTAAGATTAATACATATTCATAAGTAGTATTATTTTAACAACAATTGTAGCTAAAATATTTTAGAAACATGTCCAAGGTCAAGTGGTTGGGGACGTGCCTTGGACGCTAACACGTTCCGGGTTCGATCCTCTTTCCATGCGAAACTAAGTCACATTTGTTTAAGGACACCCACATGGATATAGGTTTTGCTTTAGGGGCCCATTTGAATACCCAGAGAGAGGGTCTATCCATGGGCTGCACCTCCCTTTGGGGATTAGTCTGAGCCCTTCCATAAGCTCGGGATACCCCCAGGTTAATCAAAAAAGAAAAAAAAAATATTTTAGAAACATACTAGTTACACCATATATGTCCCACCATGGATAACAGTTTGATAGGCATATATTGTGTAAATCTCGAGTTCTTTTTTTGTAAGTTGAAAATTTCTAACTTTTATCAAAAGGTTCTTGAAATCTAAACTAATATGTGATACTATTTATAATCGACAAAGAGAAAACCGAACATAATGTTTTCACTTAGAAAGCAGCACTGAACGAACACTATACAACTACACGCACTTTGACCAAATAATAAGTTGAATTTGAGACAGTCAAAATTGGTCGTCAGATATCGACAAACTGATCAACTCATCAACTCAGTCTTATCAAGGTTGTAGCCTCCTTATTGCAGCTCCTTTTCTTTTAGTCGGCAACATTTTATAGATTTTGGTCTAATAGACTTGAGTACAATCACTACAAGAAAACTGTCATTTAACAACTATCATGTGTGACTACAAGTATAGTCGCAAGTCTATACGACTGATTTGCGACTGCTTTAAGACTGTATAGCGACCGATATAACTTAGTCTCTGATCGGTCACAAAACTGTGACCACGTAAAAGTAGTCGCTAATTAGTCGCTATTTTACGACTAATACACGACTACATTGTTGTCGTAAAATATGCGTCGCTAATTAGTCGCAAATAGAGTGACTAATAAGCGACTGTTAGCGTCGGGTTGCAAGTCAGACGCACTTTGGTAGCACTAATCGACACGTTTTAATTGTTTTGAGTAGGTGTACTGACATTTTGCGACTATATATGTTAGTCGCAAAACGGTAGCTTTGTAGTCGCAAATCAGTCGCAGTATTTTATATATATACCACATTCGACCTCTTTTCTCCTCATCCTCACATCTTCACTCTCACCCATTCAGCTACGAATCAAAAAAAAATGTCTGCCTTTTCTTTTATAATGTCGGGATTCTATAATGCTCGGGAATGGATGTATAGGAGGATAGATCCAGATACACAAAATTTCACAGCGGAGTTCGAAATGGGGGTCGAGCAATTCATGGCTTTTGCAGGCAATCAACCTTTTGCGCTAAGCAATCGAGGTAGGTTCTTCTGCCCTTACATTTTCTGCAAAAACGAAAAAGTTATCTCGGGCCAAAACGTTTGGAATCATATATTAGGTAGAGGATTTATGAAAGATTATTATATTTTGTATAAGCACGAGGAGGAAATTGATGCGGCTTTAGGACCGAGTTATGTTGATATGACGCCTTCGGATAATGTCGTACAAGATAGATATGTAGATATGGTAAATGATGCGTTTCGTGATAATGTGAATTTTGATAGTTATCAAAATGTTGATGAAGAACTGGTACGTAACCATTCCCAAAAGTTCTACGACTTGTTAGAAGGGGCGAGAAATCCGTTATATGATGGTTGTCGTGAAGGTCATTCTCAGTTATCCTTAGCCGCGCGGGTCATGCAAAACAAGACGGACTACAATATGACTGAAAAGTGTGTGGATTCATGGTGCGAGGTGTTGACAGATTATTTACCAGAAGGAAACCAGTCAACCGGATCCCACTATGAGACAGAAAAGTTGATGCGCAACTTAGGTCTCCCGTATCATACAATTGATGTTTGTATTAACAATTGTATGATCTTCTGGAAAGAAGACGAAAAGTGGGATAAGTGTCAATTTTGTGGTTCGTCAAGATGGAAGCCCAACGACGGAACCCGTAGAACCAAAATAGCAGAGTCTCGTATGTGGTATCTACCTATCACTGACAGATTGAAGAGAATGTATCAGAGTGAGAAAACTGCAGCGGCAATGAGATGGCATGCTGAGCACCGAGCAAAAGACGGGAAAATGTGTCATCCTTCTGATGCTGCAGAGTGGAAATATTTTCAAGACCTGCATCCTCGCTTTGCCGAAGAACCTCACAACATTTATTTGGGATTATGTACATATGGGTTCAATCCATTTGGCATGTCTCGTAATCATTCGTTGTGGCCCGTGATCTTGACTCCATATAACTTGCCCCCTTGGATGTGCATGAACACAGAATGCTTGTTCTTTACAATTCTGAATTCAGGGCTAAATCATCCGCGAACAAGTCTTGATATTTTCCTCCGACCTCTTATAGAAGAATTAAAAGAATTGTGGTCTACCGGAGTCGATGCGTATGACGTATCCTTGCATCAGAATTTTAATTTGAAAGCAGTGTTGTTGTGGACGATAAGCGACTTTCCGGCGTATGGTATGTTAGCAGGATGGACGACTCATGGTAAATTGTCTTGTCCAATTTGCATGGACGATACAAAGTCATTTTATCAACCGAATGGGAGGAAGACATGCTGGTTTGATTGTCACCGAAGATTTCTTCCTCGTAGTCATCCACTAAGGAAGAATAGAAAAGACTTCTTGAAAGGAAAACACGCTGTGAATGAGTATCCACCTCAGTCTTACACCGGGCAGCAACTTTATTTCGAGCGGTTGTATAGTGTCAAACCGCCGAAAACAAAGATTTGCGGTGGAAACGGTCATGAAAAGAAGGCTGGTTATGGAACCTTGCACAATTGGCACAAGGAAAGCATATTCTGGGAGCTACCGTATTGGATAGACCTCACTCTCCGACATATTCTTGATGTGATGCATATTGAGATGAATTTTTTCGACAACATCATGAATACTCTTATGAATGTAAAGGGTAAAACAAAACACACCGTCATGTCACGAAGGGATATAGAATTATTTTGTGCTCGACCACACTTACATCTTGATGGTGATGGCAAAGCTCCTTTCCCCGCCTACACATTGACGGTAAAAGCAAAGGAAAAGTTACTGGAATGTGTGAAACATGCGGTGAAATTTCCAGATGGTTATGCATCATACTTAGCTAGTTGTGTTGATATGGTTAATGGAAAGTTATCGGGCATGAAAAGTCATGACTGCCATGTTTTTATGGAGCGTTTACTTCCATTTATCTTCGCAGAACTCCTAGACCGAAACGTCCACCTTGTGTTATCAGGTATTAATACTTGTAGTTATATGATAACTGCGAGACGACACACCAAACATTATTGTCGTTAATTTATAATAACTTTGTTCATTAATAATGTTTTGTAGGTGTTGGAGGATTTTTCCGTGACTTATGTGCAAGAGCTTTGCAGAGAGGTCGCGTCCAAATTCTAAAACAAAACATAGTCTTACTCATATGCAATTTGGAAAAGATCTCTCCACCTTCTTTTTTCGACGTTATGGAGCACCTGCCTATACATCTCCCCTACGAAGCTGAATTAGGAGGCCCTATGCAATATAGGTGGATGTATCCATTTGAAAGGTTTTTCAAAAAGTTAAAAGGAAAAGTGAAAAACAAAAGATATGCAGCAGGATCGATTGTTCAATCGTATCTCAATGATGAAATATCTTACTTCTACAAGAACTACTTTGACGCAAATATACAAACAAAATCAAGGTAAACATCTATTTGGTTTATAGACATAAGTTATACATAAATATGTATTCTAATGTGAGTTACTTTTTACCGTGTAGGTTAACAAGATTCGATGAAGGTGATGCCCCAGTATATTACGTCGATGGAGTACCTGATATATTTTATCGGGTATGTCGTCCAAGTGGAGAAATGCACCAAATATGGCTTTCAGAAAAGGACTATCAATGTGCACATTCATATGTTCTCCGAAACTGTGATTATTTTCAGTCGTTTGAGAGGTAAATTGGCATATATTGATTTTTTTCATATGTGTTTTGAGTTTTCATCTATGTTTTCGTCTTATATATAGTATGTTCGAAGATTATCTTTCCGCAAAATATTCAGAACTCTCTGAAGAAGAAATTGGCATGAAAAGAGCTGAAGAATATTCTACATGGGTGGGAAATTATGTATGTCTGAAAACACATCTTTGCATAATAGTGTGTATAACATATATGTAAACCCATGAATAAAATAGCTATATGCAGGTTAAATACTGGAACGACACAAATCCTTTTCCTCCTTGGGTTAAAGAGATGGTGAATGGACCCGTGAATAAGGCCAAAACATGGCCTATGTATTTCACAAGAGGATATTTGTTCCATACAAAGAATCATGGCGAGAGACGAAAGACATGTAACTATGGGGTATGTGTTAAAGGAGAGAATTATTCCAATGCATCAGACGAAGCTGATTTCTACGGGATCTTAACTGATATCATACAACTTGAGTATGAGGGGTTGATTGGTCTGAAAATCACACTTTTAAGTGTAAGTGGTATGACCCTGTTATTGGAAGAGGCACTCGGAAAAGCAATGGAGGTGTTGTTGACGTTCTTTCATTGAGGAAATACAACAAATATGAACCATTTATTTTAGGTATGCATAGCATATAATGTTTCAATTATATATATATATATATATATATATATATATATATATAAATATTGAATCATATATTTTTTTTTAACAACGTCTCAAGCAGAACAAGTTTGCTACATTCCGTACCCGTACACAAAGAAACCAAAATATTCATGGCTTAATGTTGTAAAGGTAAATCCGATGAGTTATATCTCAGGAGAATACAAAGTTCAGGAATCAACTCTTTTACAACAAGAAAATGACGATGTCGTACTTCTGACAACAATTGACGATGTTGAAGTCCGAAATTTGGTTCAGTATGTAAACCCAATAAACCTCGACTACGATGTTGGAGATGCAGAACAAGAAGATGAATTTCAGTGTAATGTTTCATCGTCTGATGATGATGATGACGACAAAGAATATTATTAAGTTTTCTTAGATTTGAATAATAAATTATTGAATGTTATGGTTGAATTGTTTATTTTAGTTAATCAATTGGTAACTAACTAACCAATTGATTTGTTAAAAACTAATTGAATTTTGGATAAACCAATTAATTATCGTGTTAAACCAGTCTAATTGTTTTTAAACCAACCGTTCATAATTAACAAATTATTTTATTATATAAATACCAATTGATTTTCGGTTTAACCCATACGATTTTTGATCAAAACCAATCAATTTTTGATTAAACTAATCTAATTGTTTTATTATTTTCTAATTTCACGAAACAAATTTCCTAATTAAGTTATTAGCTAATTTGATAAACCAAAATATTAAACGAAAGAAATTTCCTAATTTCATTAAACCTCATTAAACCAATCAATTCTCCTTAAACCAATAATCAAAATCAATAAATTGTATACCAAAATCAATTTCCTTAAACCAATCCTGTAAACCAGTCGATTTTGGTTTAAACGATTGGTTTAAGGAAATTGATTTTGGTATAACCATTTCATTTCCCCCAAATCGCTCAATCTTCTTCCTAACCCTAATCGCAACATCTCAGAGACGAAATCGAATCCTCCGATGGCGAACGGTCGTGGAGGTGATTCGAGACGAGGCGACGGTGGTCAGAGAAGAGTTACGCCGAACATAACTCAGAGGCAAGCCGGAAATACATCTTCAAGAGCACTACAAGTGTTTTTACCCGTGCGATATGACTTCACGCCGACGAAAAAAGCCTGGTCAACCAAAGCTCCGTCGTCCCAAGGGACTTCCCCCCCCCCCAACCTCCGGTGTTAAACCTCGTCATTTTGCACCCCATGTCCGCGACTATCCACCGCCGGAAGAGCTTTTTCCGACCTCCCAACCTCGATCGCGTGAACTATCAAGGGTTAATGGACACCATAACTCTACACCGGCTCCGCATCAACTACACCGCTCTCCAGAACCTCAACAACCGGCATCCCACAGTAGCCATTCTTCAGTAGCTCCAAATGGCGATGGCGAAGATGAAGAATATGAGGAAGAGGAGGAAGGACCACATATTCAGCCGGTTCTCCAGGAAGACCTCATGCGACTACTCAGTGCTCTTCTCCAGGTGCCCAATCGTGAAGAACTCTGTGAAGTTCTATCTCCCATTCCAAAGCCGAATACAACATGGTATGACTCTAAATTTCATCTTATGTTTCTTCTTATATGTTTGATCTTTTATCAAAGTCAAGTTCTTTGTAATTGGATGTAGTTTGTTTTGATTTCTAAATGCTTCAGAATCGGTTTATATGTGATTGTTTGTATGTTCGTTTGTGATTACTTTGTGATTGTTTGTATGTTCGTTTCTTTACGTTTTGTTGTGGTGCGTGTTGTTTCCATGAACGAATAATCAGATGTTAGTGTGTTGTGATCTTGGCAGTGTGTTTTGGTTAACCACATGTTTGTGTATCTAAGACTGAACTTGCCTACTCGTATTGTGATTTTAGTGTGTTATGATTTTAGTGTGTTGTGATAGTTCTCTTGCTTGTGTATCTAAGACTGAACTTTTGATTCCATTGTATTATCTTTTGTCTTAGAACTTGATTTCGCATTTCAATTTTCCTTTAATTGGCTTGAAAACCATCTCAAACCAAAACCATTCTCAAGACCTGAACCTGTTTCTATTGTTTTATCTTTTGTTGGAGTTTCTTAATTGTCTTTGCCTTATCTTATCAGCTTTTGTGTGACTTGTATCAGAAGAACACACTGCCAACTCTCTTAATCGCCATCATTGATCCAGTCTCGCTCTCATTGTTGCTACTAGAGTCTGATCCACTTAACTTTGTGTTTGAAATACGGTTCATATATCTTGAAACTTAGTGGATAAATATAACATTATCTCTGTTTTTTCAGTGTTCTTTGCAATATGAACTGCTTTATACTCTGCTTGTATAATACTCTACTTGTGATTATACTGGTTCTTTGTTTGCAGGTTTTGTCGCGACAAAGGAGCACTCACGAGGCAGATTACTAGGATTTTTACAAACAAATTCAATGGACCTTTTTATAGCTGGACCGTTGTACCTCGGGACAGACAAGAACGATATTTCATCGAATTCGTGGTGAGGTTTCTCTACTCAAAGTTTCATCTATTACTTCAATGGTTTTCACTAACGTTTAGTCTTTGAAATATAGAAAACCCACCATTGGGATCCTTTAATCTCAAGAACTGTGCAAATGCACTTTGAGAGAATCTGTCAACGACGAATGAAGGGAATGGTCTCCACTGCACGGAATTCTCGTAAGCGTCCACCTTGGATTGGTCTGACACTCTGGGAACAAGTGACAGCCCACTGGGACATAGAAGACGCGAAAGCAAAGAGCATTACCGCATCTAATTCTCGTAAGTTGATATACCATGAATTTTAGGGCTTTTAACCATGGTATATGTGCTATTTATCGAGTCTTTTACTACGTTTTAGAGTCTTTTCAGGTGTTTATTAGGTACAAGCACATTTGGAGCATATTTGGTGATTTTGGCACTTTCTAGAGCTAATTGGAGTATTTGGCCGAGAGATAGAGTTTACTGTCCGAAACAGAGAAAGGTGTCGATCGTTGCATGCCTAGCATCGATCGATGCACCAGCGAGATGGGCCAAACGACGGTTTAATGAAGAATGATGACATTGCAATTCTGCCCAGAAGTTCCTGATATTTACAAAGAAGCCCCAAAACGTGTTTTAGGTTATAAATAGAGTTTTTGAGCCATTGTTTAGGCTACGCTTTACTTTAGTTTTATTTTATTTCAGAGAGCCTGAGGGGCTGATCCTGATCTCGAAAGAGACTTGATTTTGAACCCCAGTTCTTATTTGATTATATGATATTTGGTTTTCTACTTATGATATCTTCTGTCTCGATGAATATGTCTGAGTAGATCACCTGTTAGGTTGAAGGATTCTCATTAGGGATTTCAGAGAATTATAGTTTAATTAATCTGTAGAGATTCATATCTGCTAGTTCTTTATCTAAGTTGTTCTTAATGCTTAATCTGAAGTAGCTAATCAGAATTATGATGTTAGGTTGATTAATTTAGCGGAAGTTGTTTAATTTAACTAGAAAGAATCTAGATAAGCAATTAAACTGTTCGCAAACGGAAGTTTGGTTCAGGTTAATTGTGAACATATCAAACTTGGAATTAATGCTAGTTTAATCTGTTAGTTCTCGCAAACGAAAGTTTGGTTTGCTGCACTTAGACTTAGAGGATTATCGCAAAGGAATTTGGTTAATTCTATATCAGTGTTTGAGTTCTAGAATAGTTATTGATTAGATCTAGATAGATTGATTGCTTGCGTTCCTGATTTCCTGAGAACTCCCGAAACCTAACGCTTCGCCTTCTTGCTTACAAACTCACTTGATTTACTTGCTATTTCGTTACTGTTTTCACATCAGCTTCGCTTAATTTAATCTGAACTACTAATAATCTATTGTGTGACTGAGAGTCCTCGTGGGATTCGATACCTTATATACTACGATTGCATTAACTGTGCACTTGCAGTAGAATAGGGAAAACTATACAACCTATCAAGTTTTTGGCGCCGTTGCCGGGGACTCTTTGAGTTCACCTATAGATTTAGTATTAGGATTTAGACTAAGCATTCTTTTTAATTTTCTTGTTTACTCACGTTTTTGATTTTTGGATTCGCAGGGATTCGCACTGCATCGATCGTTGCCACCTTGCATCGATCGACACAAGGCGAGAACAGCGATGCTGAGATCTGAGACGTTCAATAGGTTCCACGCCATGGAACCTGTGATTTTGATTCGCGGTGAAAACGGCGTTTTACGATACCAAGAGGGTCACATATGCAACGCAAAAGGTCAGAAAATAGATGGGGAAGGAAACCCCATCTTACCAGATTACCATGTATTGGTTGGGCAAGTAGCTGAGATGCAGAATAAGATTGATGACATCCACGACATCTTACTTAGGGAGAGACAGTTCCGAGCAGAGGCAAAAACTGATAAATTTGCAGAGGTACACTACATGGCTGGAGCCGACTCTTATGGACATACATTGGGACATCAGCAAAGACAAGGTTCTAGGCATGCTCAAGGATCAAGAGACCATAATTATACTTCCTATCTGGCACCTCCTACACAAAGGAGCAAACTAGAGATGATGATAGAACAATCAATTGAAAAGCAACAGCAGAACACAGCTTCCTTCAGCTCGAAGCTAGAGAACCTGTACACTAATTTGAATGAGAAATTTGAATCCTTGAGCACTCGTATGAAGCAGCTGGACACACAGATGGATCAAGTTTCAAGTTCTACCCCAAGGAGGGATTCTCAAGAAGCTCAGGCCAGCAACATTCCCATTCAGGATGACACACAGATGGATCATGGATCATGTCTAGCAGTTAAGGCTGTGGATTTTGTGGAAGACAGAGAGGGATTTGATGTTGAATTACCTGAGTTTGAAAGCTTCGATGCTCCTGACTCAACAGAGATTGACATGGATCTCTTGACTTGGATAGTTCAGATTGAAGTGGGACCAAGCCAAGGAGAGAAATTTGAGTCTGAGATGGCTAGAATGGACCAAGAAGCGGATAAACCCGAGACTGTAGTTGAAACACGAGCTGAGACGACAACATCGATCGATGCATCACAAGCACCGATCGTTGCACCCCGAAAGGAACCGGTTTCGCTCATATCTCAAGGACCTGCTAAGGAAAGAACCTACAAACCTCCATTACCATTCCCGAAAGCTCCCGTTAAGTCCAAAGATGTGGTTCAGTGCACAGTGGTGGTTGACAAGAAGATGGTGGTTCCACAAGAGCCCACTCTAACATCTTCAAGGCCTAAAACTACTCATAAACAGAAGGCTCCGAACATCAAATCTTTGCCAAAGGTAAAGCATAAATCCTCTAAGTTTAAACCTTCTGACTCCACTGTTTTGAATGCAGGAAAGAGCATTAAAACACCTAAGTGTCAATCTCACCCTACATTCCTCCCGACGTTCCTTGGACGACATCATGCTGCTACTGCTTACACACCACCATGGATGATAAGGCATTCACAGAGACATTCAAAGTCTCTCTTGAAACCTCCATGATTCTGACCTCATTTCCAAAAGTCAAGCTAATGACTTAAAACAAGCGCTGAGTGGGAGGCAACCCACTGCTAGGTTTAATTATTTTTCCTTTTCATTTTTGGTGTTTTTCTTAGGATTTCACGTTTTTATTTGTTTTTTTTGTTAGTTTTTAGCAGAACACAAGTCTGGAGATGTGTGACGATCGTTGCTCACATGTGCAACGGTCGTTGCAATTGGTTTAAATCAAAAATTAAGGTACGTTGAGCTAAACCGGAATCAATCTGGTTTAACCAGCATCGATCGTTGCCCCTAAAGCAACGATCGTTGCACCCACGACCAGGTAAGTTACCTTAAACCCTATTTTCTCTCCTTCTTCTCCATTTCTTTTGGTCGACACACCGAGAACCTCCACCCAAAAATCATCATTTTTTTCATCAAATTTCTTGTTTCCGAGTGCTATTTACTTATTTTTTACGCTCCCAATCCATTTCCCCAACCCATATCTCAAGAAATCAAGGTAATGTTCTTCAATTTTCGAATTTTCGGATTGGATTTTTAGGGTTTTAGGGTTGTTGATTTTTGGACCAAAAAAATTGATGATGCATGCGTAATTAGAACGATTTAGGGTGATGGATGATGATTTTGAACTGATTTGAGACAATGTGGCTTGGATTTGACTGATTTTTGATGATTTGTTTGCGGCAAAATCGCCCTGCAACGGTCGTTGCTCTAGAGCAACGGTCGTTGCATTGCGATTTTGGGAAATGTTCGATAACGTGAAATCGCCTTGCAACGATCGATGCCTTAGATGCAACGGTCGATGCTTCGCGATTTCACAGTGAAATTTTGCCGAGACTTATAAATGTTTGAACTTTGTTTTTGCAGATGGCATCTCAAAGGCAACCCCGCAAGAAGCGAGCCACAGCTTCCACAGCAACAAGACACTACACCCCACCACCTCAATGGTTCAGCAGAGAGTCAGAGCCACCCGCACCATACAACAGATACTGGCCACCAGTCGCTTTACCTTGGCCCAGAGAGGACGCCACACCGATTCAGACGACCAGACAGTGGCTTGAGGACCTTATACGCTTCTTCAAGTCTGCTGAGTTCACCGAGCGGCCGTTGCTCAGTCGATGGGACGAGTATGACTCGCTTCTCTACAGTGGTTGGTGTGGGATGATCATCAAGCCGACCAAGTTCGCTGACTACTCCACATGCCGGATTCTGGGGATAGATGAGCAGGTACTCGCTGTATGCAGAGGCATTGGTCTAGGGACAATGCCGATGCGACACTATGGCCTCTATCCTGAGCTGGTCAGGCAGCTATTGGCCACTTGCAGAGTGGTTTACTCGGATCCCGACCACAGGAGCGCTACAGTGGGTGCATTCACCTTCATGAGTTGGGGAGTCAGGTATCGGATTCCTCTACTTGATCTCTGCAGGATCTACGGGTTCAGTACTGAGCCGAGGCGCATAGCCATGCCACTCGAGTGGGATCCGGTGGAGGCCCGCACATTTTGGGAGAGTATTGGCAGCGGTCGATACAACTCCAGGACCACACCAGTAGTGCAGATGAGACATCCGGTGCTGCGATATGTCTCGCGTATCTTGTGCTGGAGCTTGCTTTGCAAGTTTGAGGCCAACAAGATGCGCAAACTTGAGATGGAGATGCTGTTTATGGGGCTGAGAGATCAGTTTAGAGGTTCTGGTGTGAGAGATCCGACTGCGGGTCTCAACTTGGGAGCTATTTTCGCACAGCATTTAGTTGATCTGCAACTGAAGCCGTTTGATGGAGCTGGTACTGAGACAGTAGGGAGTTTACTTACTCCCATTTTTGAGTATTGTGGGATTCCTCTTCATGGCACAGAGCGTGATACAGCTCGGGAGTTCCTGGATCTCAGCCATTTGCAGAGCGCTACCTGGCTCAAGGAGGGGCGCATTTGGGTTTACACTGATCCGACCACTGGGAGGACTGGTATAGAGCTTCCTGCTGCCAGATGGACACAGATTGACACATTGGAGGCACTGCGATTTCAGCCTCCTGAGTCTGCGCAGCGTGGGATTCCGACTATGGCTCATCCGCTGGGAGAGCCTTCCTCACGAGCTTCGACTTCTTCTACCCCTACTCCTGCGCCAGCGCCTCCCCCAGTCGACATTGTGGGTCCCTTTCCAGAGCCTGCGATGGCTTACGGTGCATACTCTGAGGCAGAGTGGAGAGAGAGATCAGATGGTATGTTTCGAGTTCTTTGGAACTTCGTGCGTACTTGCAGCTGCAGGAGGCCACCACAGATCCATCAGCCCGTACCTGACCGACGTCGTCGACAGCGATCTCCGACTGATACTGATCCCGCACCCTAGGCAGCCGATGACGATGCACTGTATGGTGGGATAGACGATGAGAGCGAGTGAGAGTAGTCTCCATGTTCAGACTTTCGGTTCTGTATTCTGACTTTTTCTTTTCCTTTGCACTTTTCTTCTTTTGATTTTTAGGACTCTACTATGTTTGGATGATTTGCACTTTATTTGGTACATCTTTTGCTTCGGTTTTATTCTGTTTCTAGTGTTCTCAGCTTGCAGGGATCAAAATTGACAAAAACAGACGGACTAACCTGCTAACTTGCTGACTGTTCGTGAAAGCGCAGTGCGTCGATCGACACACCACTGTGTCGATCGTCACAATACGAAAGAGTCGCACAGCAACGGTCGGTGCACCTAGTGCAACGATCGATGCTTGAGCGACAGAGGTAAACCCGACAGAACTAAAACATCCATTAACAATTTGTTTTCCTTATTTTTACCAATCCTTCGCTTGACACTACTGGGGACAGTGTGTCTTAAGTGTGGGGGAGGTGCTACTGACTTATATCTTTCTGTTTTCTTAAGAGTCAGTCCGTTTTTCAAAAAAAAAAAAAAAATTTGTTTTATTGAGTCAAAATTGTTTAAGTAAGAAACTATGATTTTCTGAGAAGATTTGCAAGACTTGCAGGAACTTAAGTAACCATTGGGATGAAGTTGCAGGATCTATCTCTGACTATTAGAAAATCCCATCACAGATCAACCTACTGGGAACACCCACATCACTTCAGGTATCAGAGGATCCTTTTACTGACTTCAACTTAATACTGACTTAGATTTCTCACCTAAGGGCTTGGTATACTTTGTGTCGGATTCCCTTGTTAGTTCTGACACAGCCTGTCAACCTATCCTATTTAGTTCCCTTCTCCCCTTCTATAAAGTAAAAAAAAAAAATATATAATAAACTGAGGATGAGTTAGTAACTCCGAAGTGGTCATGGGAATAGTAGCAAACACTATTATCTCTCATGTGATCCATGGAATGTGTCCAAAGTACAACCCATAACGGGAAGAACACTGATAAAAAAATAAAATGATACCCAGTGGGGAAAAATCAGTTGTTAAAGAAGGGAAAGAGAAGAAAGGGACTAGAGAAAGATAGTATGGTGGTCTAGAGCTGATAAGGTAAGAATCCATGTGCCCTTTGATCGATACTCCTTAGGTGAGACCGCACTTAAATACTTGCAGAAGTCAGTAGGGAGAATTTGAATGCTTGAATGTGATTGTGGAGTTTACCTAGGACAATTGCTAAGTGTGGGGGAAGTACATGTTGGTCTTGATATTCTGTGATTGATTCTTTCAGTGGTTTACTAAGGGGAATCTGAGTATTGTTGCTTCTAGGACGAAAAGAGTTTCTGAAGAGTTTTCAAACCTCTTATCTACATTTAGTTCTTTGTCTTGCTTGAGGACAAGCAAGAGCTAAGTGTGGGGGAGTTGATATACCATGGATTTTAGGGCTTTTAACCATGGTATATGTGCTATTTATCGAGTCTTTTACTACGTTTTAGAGTCTTTTCAGGTGTTTATTAGGTACAAGCACATTTGGAGCATATTTGGTGATTTTGGCACTTTCTGGAGCTAATTGGAGTATTTGGCCGAGAGATAGAGTTTACTGTCCGAAACAGAGAAAGGTGTCGATCGTTGCATGCCTAGCATCGATCGATGCACCAGCGAGATGGGCCAAACGACGGTTTAATGAAGAATGATGACATTGCAATTCTGCCCAGAAGTTCCTGATACTTACAAAGAAGCCCCAAAACGTGTTTTAGGTTATAAATAGAGTTTTTGAGCCATTGTTTAGGCTACGCTTTACTTTAGTTTTATTTTATTTCAGAGAGCCTGAGGGGCTGATCCTGATCTCGAAAGAGACTTGATTTTGAACCCCAGTTCTTATTTGATTATATGATATTTGGTTTTCTACTTATGATATCTTTTGTCTCGATGAATATGTCTGAGTAGATCACCTGTTAGGTTGAAGGATTCTCATTAGGGATTTCAGAGAATTATAGTTTAATTAATCTGTAGAGATTCATATCTGCTAGTTCTTTATCTAAGTTGTTCTTAATGCTTAATCTGAAGTAGCTAATCAGAATTATGATGTTAGGTTGATTAATTCAGCGGAAGTTGTTTAATTTAACTAGAAAGAATCTAGATAAGCAATTAAACTGTTCGCAAACGGAAGTTTGGTTCAGGTTAATTGTGAACATATCAAACTTGGAATTAATGCTAGTTTAATCTGTTATTTCTCGCAAACGAAAGTTTGGTTTGCTGCACTTAGACTTAGAGGATTATCGCAAAGGAATTTGGTTAATTCTATATCAGTGTTTGAGTTCTAGAATAGTTATTGATTAGATCTAGATAGATTGATTGCTTGCGTTCCTGATTTCCTGAGAACTCCTGAAACCTAACGCTTCGCCTTCTTGCTTACAAACTCACTTGATTTACTTGCTATTTCGTTACTGTTTTCACATCAGCTTCGCTTAATTTAATCTGAACTACTAATAATCTATTGTGTGACTGAGAGTCCTCGTGGGATTCAATACCTTATATACTACGATTGCATTAACTGTGCACTTGCAGTAGAATAGGGAAAACTATACAACCTATCATAAGTCTGACCGTAATGGGCTGGGTATAGCTATACACTTGTCTGGCCAGAAGTCTTTTGAACAAATCAAGCAGGAAATGGTAAGTTGACACTCAAGTAAATCTGTTTTGGTGTTATATATTTCCAATTTTTTTTTTAAATCTGTTATGGTGTCACATTACCGGAAGATGAGTACTAGAGACCCGTAAGTATTGGAGAGGTGTTTATACGGACTCACACGAAACCTGATGGGACCTTCGTTGATCTAAAGGCTACGGGCATTGCTGAAGCTTATGAGAAGAGCTTGGCTGCTAAAAAGAGCTTGATGCAGCCAATCTGGAGCATTTGGATGGTGATGACGCTGTTGCACAACCTCAAGACCTCGCCCCTGATGAGTACAACGACCTATTCCTTGAGGTAAGTCTAAATTCTGTAGCTAGTTGCCATTATTTTCAATCACCTGTGTTATGAACTATTTTTTTTTGGCAGGTCACATTGAAGGATAACAGAGGGCGTCCTTATGGTCTTGGTAGCCTGGAAAACACCCTTGCCAATGGCAAGCGTAAGGACTTGGGAAGTTCATCATTTCTTGCACTCCAACAACAACTAAAAGAAGCTCAATAAAAAATAGCGGATCATGCTGCTTATAATGTACGTCGTGAAGCAGAGATAGCCACTTTTGCAGCTAAGCAACAAACCAAGATAGATCACTTGTTTATGCTTGAGAAGTATCTCCATCAAACTGATCCACAGTTTTGTGACTTCATGGATTCTCAAAGCGCTGGAAAGACATAACAACTAGGCCTTCTAATCTTGTTTCATTACGGCTTTAGACTTTTGACTTGTAAATATAAGATGAAATGTTTTGGTAACCCAACTTTTGTATGTTGGTATTGTATTTAGACTATTTTGGAATGTTTATGTAATATAATTCCTAGTTGTTTTAAAATACTGGTTATATGTATAATGTATGCATGTTTATACTAGTTTATGAATCAGGAAACAATAATGGATTATGAAGAAGACAGTTTCAGTTATTAAAATAGTCGCACATCCGTCACTCATTAGTCGTTCTTTAATCGCAAATCCGTCGTACATCAGTCGCAATATATAATAATTGGTCGTACATTAGTCGCATATCCTTTGCGACTAAAACACGACCGAATTAGACACAGTCGATATTCTGTCGCTATGTAGTCGCACAATATACGCGACTGTTACGCGACTAACATAAGCGACACACATTGCAGTCGTAAACTTACGACTGATTTACGACTGCTATATTTTGCGACGCAAGATTTACAACTAACACTATTAGTCGCAATTCAGTCGCGGAATCTATACAAGCGACTGACTTGCGACTGCTAGTCCAGTTGTTATTTACCAGATTTCTTGTAGTGAATTACAAGTACAGAAAAGAAGAATATGATACACATATAACGGAAATGGGCCAAGAGGCCCAATACAGCAAACCGACAATACAATTATCAAATAGGGATGAGGTGGCTTGACGAGAAGCCTTAATTTTTTAATTTTTATTTTAAAATAATACCACATGGCATATTTTTATTGGATAAGAAAAGAGGGGGTGAACAAATGGGTTCACCCCTAAAGGTGAACCCAAGTATTTATCCTAATTTAATGATTATGATTTCATTTTCCTGGACTAATTATTACACAAGCCTTTAACTAGTCTGTAAACTATAAGCCAACCCGAATAGTACTACTTATTAAAATATAAAATTCTAAATATACTACACCAAGTTATCCACAAGAAAATACCATAGAATTCTAAAACGAATATTAATATCCAAACTAAAATGTTAAGAGAATTATTTATTTCCTATAGGTGTTAAAATGTGTTTGTTAGATTGTGAGATAAATCATATGAATTAGTGTTTTATGCCTTTCACTTAATCAATTTTGGTTGGTGGTTATGTTTTTGTTGTAACATTAATGGATCAGAATTTTAAAAATTAATATCTAACATAAATAAAAAAGTTTAAACAACACAAAAATACAAAAATAAAACTTTATAATGGCCCATCAGGTACCATTAAAAAATAGATTTTAAGAAATATCCATGGCCTAAACTAAGATCCGATAACTTTAGTGAAGGGAGCCAAAAACCAAAAATTTAAATCAAAAGTTAGTAATAAACGATTTTAACATATCAATAAAAAGTTGAAAAAATATTAAATATATAAATATTCGTTATAAGCAGCAATATCTTCAATATCTGGATCAAATTCAATTTAGGAAATACTCCCAAAATCATGGACAAATGGAATACCTAAGTTCACTAAAAAATTCAATAAAATATTAATATTCATAAATGAGCAATCGCTAAATTAAAGGTTTTCAATATTATCATAATAAATACACGCCAAAATCGCAAGACAGTAACAATCTCAAAATTACCATTGGAGTTCTATTATTCATCAAACTGGATAGCCAGTTTTTCTTTAGCAATGCATCTTACATATGTGCCATTATAGCAGAAATAAGAATAATATAAGTATTTCATTGGATAAAAGAGTATAAACGTTTATAATAAATATGTTATGAGGAAAAAATTTTTTTACTCCATTTCTCGCCCATTAGTATCTGTTTCGTAGTAACTGTGTTTCTAATATCACTATAATATACATTTGAATCATTCCAAAATTTTCAATAAATTTTCCAGTGACCTTCTTGAAGATGCCTCAAGTCTAGGTTTCCAAACAACCTACATGAGATGTCTGATTGGATTTTTAAACCATATAGTTGAAAAATTAAAATTAAAATAATTATTTACCTGAAAATAATTACAAAGAGATTGAAATTTATATAAAAAAATCTTACCAGTTCATCATATAAGATCACTTGACACCTTTCCCGAAGAGAAAAAAACATTTGTAAACCATCATCTTATGGTCTTGACTCGCACCCTCCAATTGATTCTTGTGTTATCAACCTCCCATAATAAGGAAAAAACTTCCATTTTTGTGATTAGTTTGTGAATTATGTTGATGATAAAAAGGCGATTTGTAGATCAGTTCCAATAGCATATATCGCAATGAGAATGAGAATGAGAATATGGTTAAATTTGATTGTTATGACCAATAAATTTTGCATGGTTTTGAAAATTATTAAGATAACTAAATCTAAGTAACCAACTTTTAATGCATAAGATAAAACATTTATCAATAAAAATAAAATGAATAGAATCAAATGGAATGATACAAATTTAAAACAAATTAGGAAAAAATTAAAGGAATTGTCGAATATTATAGTTTTGGATCACTAAGATTGTAATATGATAAAATAAATATGCATTATATTTTCTAACAACATAAAATATAAAGATTTATTGTTATCTTTACCTTAAGTATGTTTGGTAAGTAATGATCATACAAACTGATCAATACTACAAAAAAATATTTAATTCTTATGTTTCTAATATTTTCCAGTAATCTACTATATTTTTTTTTTCCAAATTATTATGACGTTCTTCTTTTTTTATGGAAAAAATATTTTCCTTTTATGTTTAATGACCATTTGTATTTTACAATTGATTTTATTGTTGGTTGATTTTTGTTTTGTTCAGATAATTAGTGAATGTTTAATAATCAAAACCAAAAATTTAATATTTGTTTTCTTAATATGCAATATCAGACGTCATCAAAGATGATAACTAAGAATGGTACTCATGATGAACTATGTTTTCAAATCAAGTGTTCAAACATTTGAAATGGAGTTGAAAATCCAAAAGTCTACTAAAAATCATAGATATAACTCTCACACATTTTAATAAAAAGAGATATTGAAATATGAATGAAATATTAAACGAAATTAAACAATAAAATGAAAGTGATATAACACTTAAAAAAATTTAAAGTATGAATTTCATATATGTACTAATAAAACATAACCAAAAATGAATTATGAACATAAATACTATAGTCATAGCAATTTACAGTTTTTTAGTTTTCTTACATTTCAGGTTAATTATTTAAATCATTTCCACAACTGTTGATCGTCGTGAAATTAGACATTTGTAACCTATTAAAATTATTTTTTAAGTAACCATAGAAAAAATCGATAAAGGTTTAATAATCAAACTTGTAATATTATACTGTAAAAAACATTAAAAATATCCAAAAGAAATTGGGTATGTTAAAATAAATAATTATTTATCTCTCCGTTTTTTTAAAATAATAGATTCATGTTAATGAGATTTTGATAAATATATTTTATTATTATATAAAAGCAAAATTTTAGCACATTATTAGTTATTATTCTGTAAAAAGCATAAAATATTAGATGTAAAATCACAAAACACTTTTAGTTTATGTCTCGGTTTAAAATCGAAAGAACAAATTTATGTAACAATATTTTCAAAAAGTAATAATCATGTACCTTAAAAGAGATAATTATTTAAATAAGAAGAATAATATAAATATATAAGTTTTTAACTACATCACAAAAATATTGAATTTCCAAATTCAATAATATAAAACATTAAATAAATCCGAGATGGTTAACTATTTTCTAGTGATATCTCCCTGTCTTGCAATCAAAGCTTCAAAAGGCTCAAATTCATCCATCAAATTTTCTACTTCTTTTAAAGGAGTGTTGAACATGACATCATACAATCCTTCGTGAGTTTCTACCCAAATATCTTCTTTATCACCACATATAAACGTATAATTAGTAATATATGTATAAACCAATAATTAACTGGATATAAAACACTTACATCCAAAACGAACAATTTTCAAAATTTTCAAAACATATATAGCATCTTGCCCACTAGAAGAACAAAAATTTGTAAAATCATGGACGTGTGAACCTAAAGCTACAAATCTGAGCAGGTTACCCGAACAAAATTTAACCATAACTAAATAAAAATACCTAGACCAATATGAGTATACACACAACAAACATAAAAGAACCGGTATTACTGTAAGTCTTTGATATGAAAAATTATTTTTGATGCTGCAGAGTTAGCAATATCAACACTCATTGGTCCGAAACTGACCATCATTGTAATACCTTGTCTCTCAAAATTGGTCAACGGGCAACAGAAAAGTCAAACAAGGCAATTTCGTAATTCAGAAGATAAGGGGCATTTTGGTAATTTTATCAAAATACGAGCCAGAAACTAAGACGGGCCAAATGTTATTATTTTTAAATAAAGAAAACATTTAGAAGACTAGAAATGGGAAGAACATGTTCTAAATGAGTTTTTCGGACTATCGGAAAAGGAAACCGATAGAACCGAAAATATTGTAAAATTCATAACGGGAGCTACGAGTGTCCAAACGGAGTAATTCAAATTTCTAAATTCATATAATATCATCTAGAATATGAGGCTTAGTGGACTTATAGAAGCAGCTAAGGTTTTTTTTAAAATATTAAACAGGGAAACGACAACATCGGTTCGGAATGGTTCGGGAATAAGAAGCTTCTAGAAAATTATTGGTGCAATGTCTTTGGACAGAATGAACCTCCAAGAGACAAGTGTCGTATTCTCCCTGGCGCCACCTCCTTCTTTTAAATTCATGAACATTGGAATAAACATGTGATGTTGTAATATGGAGAAAAGAAGTAAGAAGATTCTTCGAATCTCTCCAAATTGCTGAGTACGTGGCTTGTTAGAAAGAAATAGATGAGAAGAAATGAATCTAGAAATGGATCACGTGGAATGGAGAGACGAGACTTGTTCTCCAAGGTTTTCAAATGCAAGGAATGTGTTAATTCATTGAATCTTGTTGGTTAGTGGAATCGTGGCATGAGGAGAGTGAAAGGGGAGGGGACCCCGAGAGACAACTGCAATCGCCAATTTGCTTGCTTGATTGATTGTGTGTGATTTATTGTCTTGCTAGGGTGTTAGACTGTTAAATTGATTGATGCTTTGATTTCCCGCTAGGTTGTTAGTCATTGATTTGAATTGTTGCATTTGATTGATCATTAGGTTGCTAGAATGTTTTGATTGACATCATCGCATTGTTTGATTCGCTAGGATGTTAGATGGTAGCTTTTGAGTTCAGGATATCCAATCGTTAGGTTAATCGGTTTTGGGTAATAGATGTTTGGTGGATAGTTAGACCGGTAGATTGTTATGTTTAGAGCGTTAAGTTATCGGTTAGACTTGTGGATAGTTGGGAAGGTAGAGAAACTCTTAGATAGAACTAAGCTCGGAATTGATAAAGCGGTTTTAGCTTAGTTGAGATTGAGAGGAATTATAAGATATTGTTTATTAGCCACGTGTGACCGTTGGGTACGTGACTAAATACCAATATCTCTATAAGGAAGTGATATCGAGAAGTAAGTTAGAAAGGTTTAACCGTTCAAGTGTTGTTGAGGTTGTTGATGTAGGACGTGGTGGACGATTTGACGAGAACACGAGATCGAACCCGAACCTGAGAGACAAGAAAAGTTCAAGGAAGCAGTTTGACCCGAGCCGTGTACAAGGTTGTGTGGGTTTAGAAAAGTGTGGGTATTAGTTACAAAGGGAATCAAGACAAATGGGTATGATGAGTTAGCAAAGGGATTTAGAAGCATCAATGTCAATAAACGATTAGTTCAAGGTTACCAATGGGAATAGCAGTTGTGGAGTCAGTGAAGCTTGGGATTTAGTGCTCGCGGGACCCGAGGCGTGTGAGGGCATGAAGATTTAGTCAACTGGAAGGAAACATGTAGTAGAGTACCAAATGGAAGCAATAAGCGAGGCAAGAAAGTCAAGCATTTGGAAAGGAGGGCCAGCAAGTGTTATGTAGCCGAGGAAAAGTGGGGAAGTCAGAATTCTTGGTTTGGGAAGCTCAACAGTTGGCGCAAAATTTTTGAAGAGTCATAGTTAAGCGATTTTGGAATCAGCGTTCGAGCAGAAGTTCAGTGAAAGCAATCAAGATGGAGAACCAAGAAGCAATCAGAAATCAAGCAGTTCAGTGTCGAGAGTTTAAGACGACAACATGTTGGGGTTTGTGCAAGACTATCTAGCAGGAAGTCAGTTTGGCAACAGAAGTATGAGTTTAGTTTGAAATCAGAGTGTAAGCAACAAAGCAGAGTTGAATTGGGTTCAGAGACGGAGACTTACAGGGTTCATACTCCGATTTGAAGTTTGTCAATAACTGAGAATTTGGAGACCGAATTCCTGTAAGTGGGGAAGAATGTAATACCCTGTCTCTCAAAATTGGTCAAAGGGCAGCATAAAAGTCAAACAGGGCAATTTTGTAATTTTCAAAAGATGATGGGCATTTTGGTAATTTTACAAATATGCAAGCCAGAAGCTAAGACATGCCAAATGTTCTTCTTTATAAATAAATAAAACATTTAAAAGACTAGAAATTGGAAGAACAGGTTCTAAACGAGTTTTTCGGACTATTGGGAAAAGAAACCGATAGAACCGAAAAATATTGTAAAATTCATAATGGGAGCTACAGGTGTCCAAACGGAGTGATTCAAATTACTAAATTCATATAAGATCATCTAGAATCTGAAAACGAGGCTTAGTGGATTTATAGAAGCAGCTAAGGGATTTTTAAAATATTAAACACGGAAATGGCAACAGCAATATGTCAGAATAGTTCGGAAATAAGAAGCTTCTAGAAAATTATTGGTTCAATGTATTTGGACAGAATGAACCCCCAAGTAACAAGTGTCGTCTTCTCCCTGGCGCCACCTCCTTATTTTAAATTCATGAGAATGGATTAAACATGTGATGTTGTAATATGGAGAGAAGAAGTAAGAAGATTCTTGGAATCTCTCCAAATTACTGAGTACGTGTCTTGTTAGAAAGAAAGAAATGAAAAGCAATGAATCTAGCAATGGATCACGTGGCATGGAGAGACAAGACTTTTTCTCCAAGGTTTTAAAATGCAAGGAATGTGTTGATTGATTGAATCTTGTTGGTTAGCGGAATCGGAAGAAGAAGAAGCTGGAGGGAAGAAGAGGACGAAGAAGTCATAGGA